>OZ035881.1:23520396-23920176 GCA_964034835.1 Muscina levida
AGTGAGTTTTAAATCTTTCTAAATAGGTTTTAGTGTAATTCCCTCGAATGATGATAGTGCGTGCTCTACTCGTATGAATTCCTTAGACATGACATGATCTGAGAGTTTTAGCAATTTCTTTTTCAATCAAGACACTTGATTGCTTTACCAACCCCTCCCGTTAGACGCGAACAATGTATGAGAACAATTGAATATCATTCAAAGACTTTCGATTAAACAACTTAACAACTCAAATTATACAAATAAGTATGCGCACGTGTGTCCATTTGATTATACGACACTGTATATTAATGTGATGGTTTATATTGACGCTTGATTAGAAATTATTGACAACATGTTGTATCTAAAAATACAACTTCTTTAATTAACAAATTATACATGGAAATCATAGGACTATAAGACTTGCGGCAAATGCTGGAGTTTTATTACCTCATTTTGGAATTTTTAGAAATTAAACAACATTTTAATTCCTGTCAATAATATTCGGCAAACTTGATATGTATGAATTTTAGGAATAAATTTCATATTGGTTCCTTGCAAAACAAAACAATATTATAGATTCACTATATTCGCTGTATTATCAATTCATACTATTTATACTATTCAAATACATATAAATTCATAAAATTAATTAAAAAATCAATCGTTAACTATACCCTTTGCATGGGAAATTATTTAATCGCCAGATATTCTAATGTTCTAGTTTCCAATTCTAATTGAAATATTGTCTTAAAATAAAATCGATAAGGAACAACTTAATACGGGTTTTTTAACTTCCTAATCCTAAGTGGAGCTATATTAGCACAAGGAAATCATAAAGATCAAAGATAAACAATAAAAAATCTTAATTGTTTTTTAATATATATAAATGATAATATATATGTATATATAAAATTGATATATACATTTTTAAACCAAAATATGGGTATACCTATTCTGAAGAAACCAATACATTTGCATGTCTATTTTTCATTCCGGTAATAAGAGTAATAAGAGCTACCATAGCTTTACACTAGACTCGGTACAAGAGCAACCATCATAACCATTAGAGCTTCGCAGGACTTACAATTTGTTAGAAGCTACAACTTTCCAATGGAATTTATAACTATAAGTCACCTTCAGTTTTATTTAAAAACATGTCAATATATTTACGCCATTTAATGTGTCTGTGTGTTCCACATAGACTCTATTAGCGTTCATATTAAAGCGTTGTAATTTGAGCATACTGTTGTTAAGATGTAAGAAATGACTTCTATCATAGTACAAATATTGTCCGATAGCTGGCGCAAGTGCTAATTCAATAGAACTCAGCTCAAAGAGAGTATATGAAAAGGAAGTTTTAAACGTCTCGATCAACTGTTTATGCACAAAACTCATTGAACCGTAAGAAAGAAAATTTTTATAACCAGATTATTTAGATAATAAAATTTCCAAATTTCCAATTTTTTTTTAACCATAAAACGAGTATGCCATTTCTGAAGAAAACAATGCACTTGCATGTCTATTTCTCGTTCCGTTAATACGAGTTATAAAAGCAAGCATAGACTTACACTAGAATCGGTACAAGAAAAACCATCATAACCATAAGCGCTTCACAGGATATAAGCTTTAACTTTCCAATGGAAGTTATAACTATAAGTCGCCTTCACCTTCTATTTAAAAATATGTCTATATATTTAAACCATTTAATTTGTCTGTGTGTTCCACATATACTATAATAGCTTTCATACTAAGACGTTATAATTTTAGCATACTGTTGTTAAGAAGTAAGGAATGACTTTTATCAAAGTACAATTATTGTCCGATAGGTGGCGCAAGAGTTAATTCAATAGAACTCAGCTCACAGAGAGTGTATGGACACAGAAATCTGAAATGTTTCAATCAACTCTTTATGAACAAAATTCGATCGCCAACAAAACTCATCGAACCGTGAGAAAGAAACTTGTAATAACCAGATTATTAAGATATTAAAACTCCAAATTTTTTTTTCTTTTTTGCAACCAAAATACGCTTATACCGATTCTGTAGAAACCAATACATTTGTATGTCTATTTCTCATTCCGGTAATACGAGTGATGATAGCTACCATAGCTTCACACTAAACTCGATACAAGAACAACCATCATAACCATAAGCGCTTCGCAGGATTTGTTATAAGCTATAAATTTCCAATGGAAGTTATAACTATAAGACGCCTTTAGTTTTATTTAAAAATATGTCTACATATTAATGTGCCTGTGTGTTCCACATAAACTCTAATAGCGTTCACACTAAAGCGTTATAATTTAAGCCTACTGTTATTAAGATGTAAGGAATGACTTCTATCATAGTACAATTATTGTCCGATAGGTTGCGCAAGGGCTCAAAGAGAGTATATGGACGGAGAAAATTGAAATCACGATCAATTCTTAATAAATAAAGTAAAAAATTTGGTCGCCAACAAAACTCATCGCACCGTGAATTATATCATATTTAATAAGCTAGTCTTGTCTCAGCATTAAGACAACAACGCGATTCAATAAATATCCCAGCAGCAAAAAAATGGGGCTTTGCATGCCTTCTTGCTGTCTTGCTAATGTAGTCAGAAGCCCTACCCTAAAATGCAATTTTCATTTCAAATTAACATAGAGCGCATTCCCTATTTCATTGAAGGCTTTTCGGTGGGCATGCCTAAGAAGTCCTTCTTGGAGCCCTAAAAACAAGGGCTTTCTATAAAGCATTTCTACTGCAGACCAGCTTGCAGGCCTGCATAAGAGCAGTTATAGAAAAACTGCAATAAAAAAACATATGCGAATTATTTCCACATTAAATCATTTCATACTTTTTATTAATATTTAAACTCCAGCAGTAGGAATCGGACTCGCGACCTCAGTACTCATAGTTGGGCATGCTACCTACTCGGTTATCACAAGGCATTATTGTTGTACGACAAAAAGCATACATGTAGTTCTCATAAACAACAGCATCTTTCTTACCTTCCCTCAAGAGGCCTGTCAACAGGTCTAGTCGGAGGAGTGACGAGTGCATGGCTATGAGCGTTAATTCTGCCTTCTACTAATAGGCCTATCAACAGGCCTGAAAAAAGAGGCTGATAAAGAGGCCTCATTGCAGGTCTCATTTGAGAAGCAAAATGTGCATGGAATATTTTGTTAGGCTTAGTGAATGACTGAATATAACCTGTTTATATGCCTGGTTTATATGCATGTTAAAAGGTACGTACTTTTTCTATATCAAAAAGTATATTTTTTTGAAAAAACATTCTCCTTCTGGCGAAATATAACAATGGATTTTTTGACATTTGTATTTTTTGGGTTAAAAACGGGACAAAACTGGTATTACAAACTGTAAGTATGGATTTTTTTTAAAACGTACGTTTATGAGTAAAATATGGATGGAACTGATATCATCTGCCAGATCAAACAACTAATGCTAAAATTGCCAATATTGGGCGGAAATGCTGCTTATAGAGTCTTACTTAATTTCCCTTTACACCCCATGATTGAGGGTAACACTTATTACCCGTTTGGTCCTCCTACATATACAGTTCTAGCGCTTACTACACAATTATGACCTTTTAATCTCTAACCACCAATAATATACACGCCTTTAATTTACTCTTGAATATCACCAACAAATCCAATCTGCATACACTGTTTTATCTACTTCAAGTACCCGATCTCCCCTACCCTTAATCGGACTTCGGTCTGTTGAACAAACTTCTGTTGGTTTAACCCAAATTCCATTGGTTTAACTCGACTACGGTCGGTTGAATCGGACTTCGGTCTGTTAAATCAGACTTCGCTCTGTTAAATTGGACTTCGGTCTGTTGAATCGAACTTCGGCCTGTTAATTCGGACTTCGGTCTGTTGAATCGAACTTCGGTCTGTTAAACCGGACATCGGTTTGTTAAATCGGTCTTCGGTCTGTTGAGTCGGACTTTGGTCTGTTGAATCGAACTTCGACCCGTTAAATCCAACTCCGGTTGGTTATACCGACTCGTCGGTTGCACAAATTTCGGTCTGTTCACGAAGATACTGTTTGTTCCTGTAGCATTGTATTAGAAATTAGCAAATCGATACTTACACTCTGTCAGGTACGATTATTAGTTCGGTCGCGAATAGTAAGAAATGGGTAAAATTCACTTTAAGAAGGCATGCCCGCTTACAAGTAAGCGACAATGTAAGCAGTGGTACAGTTTTAGCTGAAGCTATTCTAAAGACTCTGGAAATCCTTTCAAGAATATGAAACTTGAATGATAGCTGAGGTGCAATGAGTAAATGTTCTTAGTCTTAAAAATAAATACAAACCATGTCCTTACTTCAGCGATGTCAAGTAAGCAACAACGTAAGCAGTTACTTTATTACAGTCAATTTTCTTCAGACGTTTTAACCTCATCATATCTTTACGCAATATCTGTTGTTTTAATGAAACCCATATGCAACAGACAATTTGTAATTTGTGTTCATTAAACTGTTTTTAATCGAGTGACCTTTAGCCGCAGCACACACAACTTGTATTTGGTATGTTTGGAGATAACTCGTGTCTAATGATTCTAACCTTTATATGCAGGCACTTGCACACACACACACACACACTTTACCGGTTTGTGACCTTAGATCATTAACAGATCATCGAGATAGACAGATATTTAATAGAGCATTAATTGTCTAGGTATTATGATAATAATAATAACTGAACTTAACATTAAACTAGTTAAATACTAATTGTGCAATTGGATAAATACCTTTCGTTGTTGTTGCCGCAGCAGTAAAGAAGAATGTCTGCTGCCTTCTACGATTGTTAATGACATTTTGACATTAGTTTGCGTTTCACGATAGTAATTGGCGCAATTGGACTTTAGTAACAATTTATGGCAGACGCAGAAGTCGTAAGAGCAACAAGAAACAAAAAAAAAACACTTATCACTTAGTTATTCCGTGTCAAAGAACCGCTGAGGAGTAATTTGAGCTTAAACTAAACACTAGACGGACGTTGAAGCCAGCCTGTGAACAAGTTAGTCAAAGAGAGCGAGAAAGAGAGAGAGAGAGAGAGTAAAGCTTTTGAAATGACCATGTGCCTGGTGTATTAGACCCTGGCGGCGGCAACAAGCTTTAAGGCAAAGTTTAAGCAACACACACCGCTCTGCTAAGTGTGCAGAGAGCCGTTGTGTATATGCTCCCGTCATTGCAAGTCTTATTTGGCCACACTTGTGGGCCAAGTTAGTTGAAAAGCTACCGTCAGTTTGAGTATATTGCTTGATCGCGTCACTTGTGTACTTTTGGTTGTGAACGGGTGCGAAAGCCGCTAATTTCTGTTTTGGTTGTGGAAAATAAAATTTAAATCATCTGGTTTTGTGGGGTACGAGAAATAAATTTTCATATATATACAAAAAAAAATATAAAAAGAAATGGAAAAAAATTGAAAAACTAAAAAAAACCAAGTATTATTTTGACATAAATAAAATTTTGTTATGACACAAGACCAAAACGAAAAACGTAACAAAGCGATGGAAAATTTTTTATGCGATTGTGTGATAAATATTTGTTGTAACGAATATAAAAAAGGAAAAGAAAAAATGTGTGTGTTTTCGTTATGCGAAAAATCTATAAAAATAAAAGAAAGAAACCAAAGAAATTGAAAATTATTTGTGCCTTCCAACCACCAACAATTTAAAGAGGTGGAAGAAGCAAAACGTAAAATTTGAAAGAAATAGAAAATAGTAAAACGAAAAATTTTGAAGAAAAGTAATTCAAAATAAAAAAGAGAAAAATAAAGTATAAACAAAAAAAAATGACGACAGCGTGAAGCAATAACTGCAAGTAACACATATATTGAATAAGAAATAGATAAAAGCAAAATGTTGTAAATACTTGCCAAAGGACACTGTTGCGGTATTTAATTATTTATAATAGTTTAAGATTTTATAAATGCAACGAAAAATTAATTAGGTTGTTGTTTTTAATGTAAATTTCTGTAATATGAAATAAAAGTTTAAAAATTGTTTATCAACATAGCTGCTAAAGCAGTGCAAAATGTACGCCTATATAGTTTTTATGGAATCACTTTTAGAAAATTGAAATAGTTCGCAAGAATTAAATTTTTTAATAAAACCATTAGCGCAAGCTTTGAAAAGCATAAGATGATAACAAAGATCATGTGAAAGACAAACAAATTGTCCCTAGATAGCACAAAATAATGGGAAAGATTACACAGTACAAAATTTTTCAGCTTATTGCTTTGGGACTCAATTCTTAATTCAATTCAGCTAAATCGGACAAGTGGTTCTCGATTTATGTCACACAAATAAGCCTAAAACGTGTCAAATTCCCCTATACGATACCTACTAACTTCAAATCGATATTAAATTATTATGGCATGTGGATTGACAAAACGAATGATGCAGAACTTTTTCTTTTTAGGGCTACTTTTACGTGCAGTTTTCAGAATAGAGTCCGAAATCATGTGTTGCACTGTGTTATGTATCAGACTGACAAAAATGTCCCTACAAGTTTCTAAAAGATATGTTGAATATTATGTATGAGATTGATACATTTTTCAGAGAGTTTATGAACATATCGCAATCAATCAACGCAGACAACGAGATTGTATACGAATCGCTGATTCAATGCAATATGATTGTTGCTTACTCTTTAGATTACTAAGTAATTACAATAATTTCAAAGAATTGCAAGATTATGTATAAGACTGATAAATTTTTTCAGAAAGTTTAGGAACCTATCGCTAATTCAACGCAGACAACGAATTTGTAGTTTATGAACAAATCGCTGATTCAAAGCAGACAACGAATTTGTATACGAATCGCTCAATCAATGCAATATGAGTATCGCATACTCTTTAGATTACTAAGTAATTACAATAATGTCAGAGAATTGGAAGATTATGTATAAGACTGATAAATTTTTTTCAGAGAGTTTAGGAACAGACAAGGAATTTGTATACGAATCGCTGATTCAATGCAATATGCGTGTTGCTTACTCTCTAGCTTACTAAGTAATTACAATAATGGCAGAAAATAGGAAGATTATGTATAAGACTGATATATTTTTTTCAGAGAGTTTATGAACAAATCGCTGATTCAAAGCAGTTAACGAATTTGTATACGAATTGCTGATTCAATGCAATATGCGTGTTGCTTACTCTCTAGCTTAGTAAGTAATTACAATAATTTCAGAGAATTGCAAGATTATGTATAAGACTGATATAGTTTTTTCAGAGAGTTTAGGAACACATCGCTAATTCAACGCAGACAACGAATTTGTATACGAATCGCTGATTCAATGCAATATGCGTATTGCTTACTCTCTAGCTTACCAAGTAATTACAATAATTTCAGAGAATTGTAAGATTATGTATAAGACTGATATATTTTCCAGAGAGTTTATGAACAAATCGCTGATTCAAAGCAGTTAACGAATTTGTATACGAATCGCTGATTCAATACAATATGTGTGCTGCTTACTCCCTAGCTTACTAAGTAATTACAATAATGGCAGAGAATTGGAAGATTATGTATAAGACTGATATATTTTTTCAGAAAGTTTAGGAACCTATCGCTAATTCAACGCAGGCAACGAGATTGTATACGAATCTCTGATTCAATATAATATGCGTGCTGCTTACTCCCTAGCTTACTAAGTAATTACAATAATGGCAGAGAATTGGAAGATTATGTATAAGACTGATGTATTTTTTTCAGAGAGTTTATGAACACATCGCTAATTCAATGCCGACAACGAGTTTGTATACGAATCGCTGATTTAATGCAATATGTGTGTTGCTTACTCTCTAGCTTACTAAGTAATTACAATAATGACAGAGAATTGGAAGATTATGTATAAGACTGATTATATATTTTCCAGAGAGTTTATGAACACATCGCTTATTCAACGTAGACAACGAGTTTGTATACGAATCGCTGATTCAATGCAATATGCGTGTTGCTTACTCTTTAGATTACTAAGTAATTACAATAATTTCAAAGAATTGCTAGATTATGTATAAGACTGATACATTTTCCAGAGAGTTTATGAACACATCGCTAATTCAACGCAGACAACGAGTTTGTATACGAATCGCTGATTCAATGCAATATGCGTGTTGCTTACTCTGTAGCTTACTAAGTAATTACAATAATGGCAGAGAATTGGAAGATTATGTATAAGACTGATATATTTTTTTTCAGAGAGTTAAGGAACACATCGCTAATTCAATGCAGACAACGAATTTGTATACGAATCGCTGATTCAATGCAATATGCGTGTTGCTTACTCTCTAGCTTACTAAGTAATTACAATAATGACAGAGAATTGGAAGATTATGTATAAGACTGATTATATATTTTCCAGAGAGTTTATGAACACATTGCTGATTCAAAGCAGTTAACGAATTTGTATACATATCGCTGATTCAATGCAATATGCGTATTGCTTACTCTGTAGCTTACTAAGTAATTACAATAATGGCAAGGAATTGAAAGATTATGATTAAGACTGATATATTTTTTTCAGAGAGTTTATGAACACATCGCTAATTCAACGCAGACAACGAGTTTGTATACGAATCGCTGATTCAATGCAATATGCGTATTGCTTACTCTGTAGCTTACTAAGTAATTACAATAATGGCACAGCATGGCATAAAGACTGACCTTGTCCTTAAAAAGATAAAGAGAAAAGATTAAAAGTAATTTTTAGAAATTTACCTAAAATAATCAGTTGAATATATATGCAGAATGTTCAGAGAAAGCTGTGCACAGTAGCTGCCGCTGATACCCAAAAGAGGACGAAAATTATTTTTTTCTAATAAAAACAAAGAATGTTTAGTGGAATCAACACATAATTATTGTCAATATATTGCTTCTAAATCGCTATAAGAGTGGTTTACATTCACAATTTGATTGGGTACATCGCACAGTGGTATATTAGAGGCAAAAAAGAATTTTGTTGACACTTACTTTTATTACAAAATCTAATGACGCTATTCTATAGAGAAGTGTTTGCTTAAGAAAAATCCATAATTTGTTTTAGCAAAAAGTTATAATTTGTCTAAGAAAAAAATCTATTGAAGCCACATAAATATAACACAGTACAATATTTTTCCTGCTCATTGATTTGGGACTCAATCCTGAGAACTGCACATGAAAGTAGCCCAAAAGAGTAGAAGTTCTACATCAATCGTTTTGTCAAGTGACATGCCATAATAATTTAATATCAATTTGAAGTTAGTAAGTATCGTATAGGAAAATTTGTCACATTTTAGGCTCTTTTGCTGGGTCATAGTAAAAATTAGCTCTTTCAAACATTTGTAATCTCTCGTCAGTATCAAATAGTACAACAAAATCTTATGCAGCATTTAACTAACTACTTCACTGTAATTCAATTAATGTACACAACATTTTTTTGTAATAATATGTACTATTACTTATTTATATTTTCCCATTCGCAATTTCGAACTGTTTGCCTTTCTCTTCCCATGTTTTTTTTTCTTTACTTAACAATTGTTGCGTACTCGTAGGTTATTTAATTGTTAACTGCAATGTTGCCTCATACTTTTAAAAATGTTTTTATGATTGTACCCAGCAAGTGTTGTTCTATGATATTTATATAGATTATATTTGAGTTGTTTAAAAATTCATGATAGCCAGTATATTAACAATCTAATGCTGACATTTACGAGGTGATACATAGCAGATCAGGCAGTTCACATCTAGATAGTGGAAATTTCTCAGACATTTTGTGTTTAATTACAATTTTATAGTTAATTAAAATTTTGTATTTAATTTACAAAGTTCTAGTACTATTTTGTTTTTTCTTATAATATTTACTATAGCATCATGATAAAAAGGTGTCTAGAGTACTCTCCATACGGTCTTGTCATTGGGAACTTACTAAGAAAAAGAAAGTAAATAATTTTTCTGAGTACTATCATTGTATCAAACTCATATTACCATAATTCGGTCACCAAACGTATGGCTTAACAAAGTGATGGCCTCACGCTCTGTATGGCATGTTACCCCGTCGTGTTGGAACCATTTCTCTTTGGAATGATTTGCAATGACATGAGAAATAAAAAAATCAATTGATCGTATACTGGCTCTAGTTCGTAGGCCAGTGGGATTTTATGTGGATGTAGGCCCATATCTTTTCTCAAAATTTCCTAAGTAGAAGACAGGCGGATACCGTATTACAGAGAACGGCAACTGTTAGGTAAATTTATTGACTTGGATGAATATCATCTAAACTGTAAATGTGGTCGGTCCATAGTATTGCGTATTAGCTGCTCAGATAGATGAAAGTGCTGCAGAAGATTTGTGAACCGAGCGCGCTTTTTAAAAATAAATTTCCACGATTTGTAAACGTTGTTCTAGTGTAAGGCTTTGCATGGTGATTTGCCCAAGTGTGCTATGTACGACAGCTAGATTTACACTTATCCCTATCAGAAGTCTTATACTTAAAAAATTCGAACATACTATGGAGTTCAAATTGTGCGGCCAATCAAACAAAAGCTGTATTCCAGTCCAGCTATTTTTTACTCCTGTAAAGTAAGTAAAAAACACATACCAGTAAAGTAAATTAAAAACATATCACTGTTTTATTCGACGCCACAACTGCTTGGCGAAGGGCAGCGCCTCGACAATTTTTACTAACTTAGTTCCAAATAGCCTTTTCATATCTCTAGGCGAACTGTAACATACTGTGAAACTATTACCATGGTAGTTATAACAGTTTCAAAGGGTCGTGGCACACCCCACTTCCACTCTGACTGTAATTCATACTTCACCAACAACATATATACCAAATCGTTCATGGGATATAGGTGTTTTAACTTTCAAGCTGTATGGGCGGTGCCACGCCACGCCTTTATTCAATCACAACCAAGTATAACCAAGACCTATCAACAAGTCTCCAGTACCACTTTGTTAGCTGTAATGCTAACGTACCTCTGATAGTTCATGAAATACAGACGTTTAAAGTGTCCAGATGTAAGCCACGCCCTGACTGTAATTCATACTGCACCAAAACCATATATACCAAATCACATCTTCATATCTTTTATAGTTCATGATATATAAGCCTTTTTAATTTTTAAGTTGTAGGGCCGGTTCCACGCCCCTTTTTCCAATCACAACCAAGTATAGCCAAGGACTATTAACAGGTCATCAGTACCACTTTGTAAAAATGACGTAAGAGCGATTTTGAAAAGGGGGCGTGGCACCGACTACTTCCGCCCTGGCTGTAATTCTAACTGTATGAACAACATATATACCAAATATCATATTCATACCTCTGATATTTCATGAAATACAGACGATTAAAGTTTCAATATGTAAGCCACGCCCACTGATCCGATCACGCCCATGTTTTGTTGGATTACGAATTTTGGTGCCAAATATATCCACATTTTCATCTTTCATAAAGTGAAAAATTCTTCCAACTTCAAAATGAACGATGGCCTTAGAAAAATATGCAAAATCATCCAAAATTTACATGTTATTGCTGTCAATGTAACATTTTGAGGCGATTTTTAATTTTTGGAAAAGGGCCACGGTTCTCGTAGCCTAAAAAAAATTGGTACATTAAATAGTTTAATGCTAAATATTTTTCAAAATGTACTTTCAATATACCAGAAAGTGCTTCCATTGAATCAAAAAGTACATTTATTGTATCAAACAGTACTTTTATTGCGTGAAAAAGTACATTTATTGTATCAAACAGTACTTTTATTGTAACTACTATTTCTATTGTACCGCAAAGTACTTTCATAGTATGTACTTTTGTTGTACCAAAAAATACTTTTATTGTACCAAACAGTACTATTATTGTAATAAAAAGTTTTTTTGTATTACCAAAAAGTACTATTGTTGTATCTCAAAGTTTTTTCTGTTACCAATATGTACTTTATATGTACCAAAAAGTACATTAACAGTATCACATTTCCTGAAAGTACTTTTATTGTACCTCAAAGTTCTCTTATTGTACCGAAAAGTACTTTTGATGAACCAACAAGTACTTTTTTAGTACATTTATTGTGTCAATATGTAATTTTTCATACAGTAAAGTAAATTTTTTTATAAATAAGTAAGTTTTTAAGCGGTGCAATTGCTGTGCATTTGCCGTGCTGATCCCGTTTAGGCTCTGTGGTGGACAGTCTACTTCATCGTCGATGATAGGTGTGATTTCGTCAATTATGCTACCTTCGGGAACGAGCAGAGAACGAAAGCGGTCCCCTTCATATTTGCAGCATGCTCTGAATGTCAGTGACCAGAGTGTCCTGGTTCTCTCCGTCACAGCACGCGTTGCCATTGGGTGCAGTTTGGCCCTGTATGCAACATCCTTTTCTTTAGACTCTTCGCGACATTCCTCATCGTACCAGGACTTGGTTTTTCATAACCCAGTACGGTGGTTGCGGCAGTGTTCATAGAATTCGCAATATGCTGCCACTGGGTGTCGGGAACATCAAAATTAGGAGGGTTGGTTGGAAGTAATCTGCTCATTATAACGCTCCGTCATTGCACGCGTTGCCATTGGCTGCAGTTTTGCCGTGTATGTAGCATCATTTTCTTCAGACATTCCTCATCGTACCAGGACTTGTCTAAGCGTGGTTTTCAATAACCCAGTACGGTCGTTTCGGCTGTGGTCATAGAATTCGCAATATGCTGCCACTGGGTGTCGGGAACATCAAAATTAGGAGGGTTGGTTGGAAGTAATTGAGAGAGTTGGTTAGAGTAGGCATTGGCTATTTCGGAGGTATGCAGGTATTATTTGCATTAAAGTCTCCAAGAACAATTTGAATGTCGTGGCCAGGGCAGCGGTCGTATGTTTCCTCTAGGCGCTCGTAAAATTCATCTCTAACTTCATCGTGTTTATCTTCCGTTGGGGCATGAGCACAAATCAGGGACTCAATTCTGAGAACTGCACATGAAAGTATCCCCAACAAGAAGAAGTTCTGCATCATTTGATTTGTCAAGTTACAAGCCATAATAATTTAATATTGTTTAGAAGTTAGTAAGTATCGTAAAGGGAAATTTTTCACGTTTTAGGCGTATGATTATCATAAGTAATATTCCAAGTAACTCATACGCCACGGCGTACAACAGTTTTATTGTAACTGCAACAAAATAACCCCAGTTCAAAATCATTTGATGAATGGAAAAGCAAAACTGTTGCTTATGCAGAGAAATGTTATATGAACAGATTAAAGGAATGGTAATTCTTATTTTTTTTTTTAATTTGTTTCAGCTAAATCGTACTAGTGGTTCTCGACTTATGTCAAACAAAATAGCCTAAAATGTGACAAATTCCCCTATTCGATACTTACCACTTTCAAATCTATATTAAATTATTATGGCATGTAAATAGACAAAACAAATGAAGCAGAATTTCTTCTTATTGGGGCTACTTTCACGTGCTGTTCTCAGAATTTAGTCCCAAATCAATGAGCTGAATAATTTTACTGTGAAATAGGATTGAACCGCGAGACAAGATGTCTGAGTCTTTCACCAACTACAAATCCATATCCAAAATCATGCTTTTCCCCATGGCAACTGTAATAAATGTCGCAATTTTTACGTCGCGAGCATTCTTGTCCCGTCCATCTCATCTTCTGGATGGCGGTGATGTCAGTCTTTTATTTTTTGAGGACATCCGCCAGTCAGAAAGTGGCATCTTCTTTAAAGAAAATCCGGACGTTCCAGGCGCATATCCTTATGTTATGGTCCTTAATACGTTTGGGGGGGTCGTCAACATTTGGAAGGTTCCGTTTGTTACTTTTTCTTTGGCGTGTTTTCATAGCCAGTTAAGGACCAGCAGGCCCAACCATCAGTGTTCGTCGCTCACTATCTGTCGCTATTTACGATAAAAAAAACGAATGTTGGTGCCACCACGAAGGATGTTGTGAGTCGGCTTGAGATGCAAGATTCACTTTACATCCCCAACGGCATCCAGTCACTTCAGCAGACTAAAAACAAAATAGCCAAGGCAAAACAGCTGACTATGAGTACTTGAAATTCATCTCTCCCTTGTTCATTCCTTTCCCGACTGTTGATAGAAGGGGAAAGTTATTAATTCCCACGAAATTGGATTGAAAGTTAAACAATAGTTTAAAGTTATCTTAAACTAAAATCCAATAGATATGCAGCGCCTACGATATAAGTTTAATCAATGTTTCTTCTCTTCCAACAAACTGATCAAGTAATTAATCAACACCCGCCAATTGACGAAAACTAAAGCTTTTTAGCTTATAAAATGTAATGTCATCTTGTTTTTGTTGGCATTTTTCCAAAAACTCATACTCACGTCAGGGTGTAGTGAGTATACTCACTATAGTGAGTGCGTAAATTGCGTGACATTGATCGTAGTTAGGTGACATACAACATAGTAACGTACATACTACATACTACACATTAACATATATAAAATCTAAAGTAAAATACAACATAACACACAATCCAAAATACGTACGACCTTGAATACAAAAGCAACATTAAAACGGAATTTAATAAAATACTTACACACAAATGCGCATGCGCAGGCGCATTTAAAAGTAAATCATTACATTAAAGATTAAGTTAAAGATGGAGAGATTAATTTAAATGTTAACATTTATGATGAAATTTGCCAATTATAAATCAACAAAAAAAAACTCAATCATTGCACATCACAACATTATTGCATACAGCAGCAGATAATGAGTAATGTAGACATAAAACAGAAGAGACAAAAAAAAAATAAACAAATAAAAACTGTAACCGAATTGCTTAATTTCGTTTTTAATGCTGTTGTTGTTGTCGTTGCTGTTGTTTCTACTCTCATAATTAAACAAATAAATATTTAAATAACACAAATGGCAAACAACAACAACAAAAGCAGCAGAAAAACGCATACGAGCCATACAATAATAGCAAAGCTTAACAACAAAAAAAAAACAAATATCTAACATTTACACATGAAAATGAAAGATCGTGTACAACAAAAAGACACTAAGTTAAAAAGTAACACATAAAAACATGTGTAAAACTATAGTGCACAAAACTTAAACTAAAAAAACACAAACACACAATATGACAACAAAACAAATCGCACAATACACAGTTTTAAGGAGAACACAACAGACAGTAAGAGAAAGAGAGAGAGAGAGCGAACGACACTACATGACAACTAACAACAATTTGCTAAAAATGGCATTAACGTAAATTGTAAAAACACACACACACACACTGTGCAAACAAAAGACTTAAGAAACAAACGCGCTCATGTAAAGACGTCACACGTACAATCGTGTACGTTAAGAAGACGAACAACCGCAGTTCTGATTTATTAAGCAAACTAGTGGTAAACAAGTGTAAATACCTGAGAGTGCTGTGTGTGCTTACATTTTAGCAAATAATAATACCACATAGCTAAAATATTGCAAATGTATCGCAACGTCGTAACGTAACGTCCTACTAGTGGAACTATTTCACAAATTATTCATTCAAAACTAAAACATGGTTAAGAACTCAAGGTGATTAATTAAAGTAAATTGGCCAAAAAAAAAACACTACAAGTGAGTGATAAGTTAACAATATTGCTATAGACACATCGTGATCGTGATTAATTGTTATACATTTTAGCGGCGGTACTTAACCTCTTTAAAAAAAATATTGTAAATTATTGAAAAAATGCAAAATAAAGAAACAACAAACAAAAGATTGTGGTTAAGTTTTCAAAATTTCGTTAAAATGCTGAGAATTTCCTTGAATGACAGTAGGCGCCAAAAGTGAACATACTTTTAGTGGGTTAAACTATAGAGCATATTCGGTTTATTGAAAAAAAAAGAAAAAGAAAAAACAAACAAAAGATTGTGGTTAAGTTTTCGAAATTTTGTTAAAATGCTGAGAAATTTCTTGAATGACAGTAGGAGCCAAAAGTGAACACACTTTAAGTGGAACTAAAACTATAGAACTTTTTCGCATGGTGAGATTCCAAGTGCAAAAACACTCTTATGAGGAATCTCTTCTTCTGCGTCACAGCTGAAGTAAAATTTAACACAAATTTTTACACAAATTTTAAAAATATTTAAGGAAATTTCGAGAAATTGCGGAAATTATATAAGTACATCACTTTTTTCTTTAAAAAAAGAAAAAGGATAGAGTAAATATAACACAGTACAACATTTTTCAGCTCATAGATTTGGGACTCAATTCTGAGAACTACATGTGAAAGTAGCCCCAATAAGAAGAAGTTCTGCATCATTCGTTTTGTCAAGTTACATGCCATAATAATTTAAAATCGATTTGAAATTAGTAAGTATCGTATAGGGGAATTTGTCACGTTTTAGGCTCTTTTGTTTGACATAATAGAGAAGCATTGCCGGGACAAAAATTATTGAACCGATTTTAATAATGTTTTCTGCAGGACATCACAAAATGGCTAGGGCAGAGAGAGAATAGACTAAATCGACTATATGGAGAAAGTATGTAACGGGTAAACTCAAAAATTACTTAACCGATTTTAATAATTTTTTCTTTAAAACATCACAATTTGGCTAACAAAGAGAATAGTGTAGTTCAACTTTATGGAGAATGTATATAATGGGTTAACTCAAAAATTCTTTCCTTAAAACTTTACATTGGCTAAGGAGAAAATATGTAATGGGTAAACTCAAAAATTACTTAACCGATTTTAATAAATCTTTCTGCAAAACATCTCAATTTGGCTAAAAAAGAGAATACTGTAAATCGACTGTATGGAAAATGTATGTAAAGGGTTAACTCAAAAATTACTTAATCGATTTGAATAGTTTTTTCTTTGTTTGCAAGTATTTTTCTCTCAAAGACTCTCAGAATAGATTGATCCGCTTGTGTCATTACCCAGCAAACAAAATGCTCAGAAATCCGTCAGACGTCGTCAAGTGGCAAAGCAGAAGACTCACTGGCCGGCAGTACTTGGGGGCGCAGATAAGGAAACTTTGTTATGTAAATTTAAAGATATATGCCGTTCTGTGGTGAACTATGCAGAGCAAGTGTGGAAAGGTCCAGACCTTCTAGAAAGCGGCCCTATGAACGGCCACGGGATGCCTTCACATGTCCTTAGAAGGTCACTTGAATAAATAGGCCAAGATACTCACCGAACCGGTTCACAATTAAATGCTATGTAAGCAAGCCTGCTGGAGTGCCACCTAAAAATGTTATAGTGTTATAGATCTCCATGATCTAGAAAGAGAAACCCAGCGCTACAAGATTAAGATCCTAGGTCAGTGGTAGTCATGCCATAGCCCCACGAGGCCGCCAATAATCGGTATTTTCACACAGACATATCGGCAATTCACACATCCTCGAAAGTTTTGTTTGATTCAAATCAGTCAGTCTCTGTTTGAGTGTTATGAAAGCAACACCACATACGCTTGTTTCGCACTCAACACTAAAACAGACACGAGTACAGGCAAGAATCAATATTCAATGATTGTTGAGAGTTCTGTACGATATCGGTAAGAAGAGTACAGACAATGTGCAGACGTGTCGGATATCAACCAATGTCGGAGCTTTTGGTTCTCTGCTTACACAGGAGTCTGCGCTGTAGATCAGGACAGGTAGGATAAGTGTCTGGTAGAGTTGGATCTTAGTTTATGTTGATTTCCAGGCTGACATTATTTTTGTTTACAGCGGAGCAAAGATAGACAAAATCTTCCACCACTTCAAAGTTTTAGTTGCCAACGTACACGCAGCCTCCCAATCGAGTAGATTCTTTGTTCGTTAAAACCATTAATGCTTGAAAAGCCCGCAGTAACATTTCGGAGTCATCAGACAATGTTATCTATAACTGTATCATCAGAATACGTGAGCGTCATGTGGCTTTTATTATAAATGGTATAAGTCCTGTTTACCCCAGCCCTCTACATGATATCTCTATTATGATGTTAAAGAGATCACAGATGATAGCTGTCGATCTGCATTTCTTAGGTTTTCTTCAGGATTTGTCGTAGTCTAATGAACTGATCGGTCTTGGTTGTACCAGGTCTAAAGCCACGCTGATAAGGTCCAATCACATTAGCTACGATGGGCTTTAGTCTCTCACATAACACACTAGACCGGACCTTGTATACGCTGGGTCAAAAGTTGATTCCGCGATAGTTGGTGCATCCATTTGCGTTGCCTTCCTTAAGCACATGACATAGAACACTTAGATTCCAATCATCGGACATGCATTCCTTGAACCACATCGTATTAATGAGCTGCTGCATGTACGTTGCCAACTCATCGCCGCCGGCCTTAAAAACCTCTGCCATCGGCTCCCGCAACAATTGCCGTGCTGATCTCGTTTTGACACGGCGTGGACAATCTCAAATGTTCCCTCCGTATTTGCTAGAGAGTTGGTTGGTGTAGGCATTGGCTATCTCGGTGGTATGCAGCTTTGTTGTGTCTGATCCTAGTTTTATGGGGCTGCCAAAGCCACGAAGAGAGCCTTTGTTTGCGCTTCAGTAACTTCTGTTACCTAGTCCGTAAGACGCATAGGTGGTTAAGTGTTATGGCTTGGGAAACACGATATCCACTGGACGTTGTGAGCTGCTTGGGGACCTCCAAATAGGGACTCTGGTTATTCCTAAGTGAAAAACGATTAGAAAAATTTCCCCATGTTCTAAAATCCAATTTTTAGGTACTTTTCTGACTTTAGTCGTATTAAGGACGATAAGCCTCGTAAGGCATCGAGATAGAAGGTTGACCTGGATGCCCTGGGAGCAAGCCTTGTCACAGCTATCATTATTTCTTTACTTGGCGGAACCCTCGATCTGTAAACAGAAATTTTCGAGTTTTCAAATCTATTGATATTTGTCTATTAAAAGCCACCCTTAATGTTAGTGTTAGGTTTCGTCGTTAAACTGCCGGTCTCGTTAAATAGAAGCTTGTCAGGTGACAAATTTTCCCATATATCATTCGGTGAAGGCAAACGGAAAATGTGTTTTTTTTTAATATTAAAAAAATCTAGTCTAAAATACATATAACAACTTCGTGTCTGTGTTTTAAGCATAGTGTATGTGTTGGCACTAGATATTTCTAAAAACAGTTGTGTAGGTTTTCGCCAAGTTTCGTAGAATAGTACAAATAATATACTATAGGTGGCGCCCTGGTCTCATAATGTAAATGGTTTCTTAACCAAAAAAATATTTGTTTTCAATTCCTTTTTCACTAATTTCTAAATTTTAACACTATAATGAATTATTGTGCATTTGACAATTTGGATACGTAAGGAATCGAGATAGTAGGTGTTAACATGTTCTACAAATAAAATCCCTTGTTAAATACCTCTTTACGAAAAAGACCTAAAACAATAAGGACCATAGGTTTGAGAACCTATTTCAAACTCTCTTTTAGTTTAAACTAAACTCTAGTTTAAACTATATTTTATTTCATGCTGAACTTAAGTTACAACTAAACTTTAATTCTAACTAAACTTTAGTTCAAACTGAGCATTAGTTCAGGACAGAATACCTAGGGAGATCAGTGAAAAATTTACGATAAAGTCGAAGAATCGTTGTTGCAATCGCACACACGTACGCAGAAACAACATTGTGCTCCGCTGAATGACGCCATGGCGTAAACTGCGTGTCTGTGTGTGTGGAGCATAAGCAAATGCATAGTATATATGTTGGCATTAAATATTTGTGTGACAACAGTTGTTTAGGTTTTCGCCAAGTTTCGTAGAATAGTACAAATAATATACTATAGGTGGCGCCCTGATCTCCAAATGGAAATGGTTTCTTAATCAAAAAAATATTTGTTTCCAATTCCAATTTTTACTAAATACTTAATTTAAACATTATTATGAATTATTGTGGATTTGACAATTTGGATTCGTAAGGAATCGAGATAGTAAGTTAATATGTTCTACAAAAGATATTCCTTGTTAAATACCCCTTGACGAAAAAGTACTAAAACATAAAGGACCCTAGGTTTTAGAACCTATTTCAAACTCTGTTTTGGTTTAAACTAAACTTAAGTTCAAACTAAATTTTAGTTCTAAATGAGTTTTAGTTCAAACTGAACTTTAATTCTAACTAAAATTTAGTTCATACTGAACTTTAGTTCAAACTGAGCATTAGTTCAGGGCAGAAGACCTAGGGGGATCTGCTATTTCAGACTTTGAATATACCCACCTAAGGTATCATACTGTAAAAGAATTATTCACTCAAGTGTGTTTAGTGGAAAAAGTTGCGATAAAGTCAAAGAATCATTGTTGCAATCGCATTGGCGTACGCAGAACCAAACATTGTGCTTCACTGAATGACGCCATGGCATAGTCGCAGCTACCAATTCAAATGTTAACCAAATTTTGGTCCAACCTCTATAAAAGCAATGCACATGTTCGTGTCTTAAGTCTTTTGTTATTAAGACATATCGTCTGTATACTGCGTTAACTGACCAACTCCAATTTTTGTGTTTCTGAGTTATTGATGACTTAAAGTTTAAGTCTGATTTATGGCCGTCTATTTTTTGATACAATAATTACAAAACTATTTGAAATAGACATAGCCTATTTTTTAGCGATATATTTTGACGATTAACAATTACAACAATTACAAAAAAATATCAACTTCTGTCACTCTTATTATCTCTCCTGTATCTGTGACATCTCTTATATCTTGTATATAATAGACCGCGGCTAAGTTCGTGTCTTAAGTCTTTTGTTTTTGAAAGCTCAAACGTAATAAATTCTATATTTTTTTCATCTAATCAAAATTAAAGAAGATTTCCTTAATTTTGTCTCGTTTTCCTACCCCCTTACTCTTGTCTCACTGTCAAGTGTTAATGAATTCTACAACTTTTTCAATTTTGTCATTAATAGAAAACAAATAATTTGGGCATAAAAACAAAATCAAAATTTTACATGAAATAAAATTTTTTGAAATAAGTGTTAAACGGCCAGCAATGAAATAAAACGGGTACAGAAAAGTCAATTGAAAAGAAATAAAAACTAATAGTCATGAAGACGAAGACGACGATGAAGAAGATGATATGTAACGCAATGTAAAAAAATATGTTTGATTTACTATTAACCTATGGAGTGCCATGGAATTGTAAATTTTGTGAATGTAGACAAGGCAATTGAACGAAAATCTATATAAAATTATTATGGCATGTAACGTGACAAAACAAATGATGCAGCACTTCTTCTTTTTGGGGCTACTTTCACGTGCAGTTCTCAGAATTGAGTCCCAAAATCATGTGTTGTACTGTGTTAGTACAGAGTATTAAGGCACTTAAGAGAAAAATATAAAGTTTTATCAAAATCAGCCACGCCCTTCGCACGAGTAAAGGCGATTTTTCCTATACAATATTTTCTTTTAGTCCGAAGAATGTCTTAAAATTTTCCAAACAGAATATACAATTTACAAAATGAAAAATATCTACAGAATTCGTTTCAAAATCGTTCAAATTGTATATGACGCACTCTCTAATGTATACACTTTTATAGATTTGCATCGCACTTTAACCCATTTGTTTACACTTAGCACTTTTCGAGAGACGTTTCTACTTATAATATTATCTATATCTTCAATATCTGCTTTTGTTTTTGTTATGACTTTCATCTAAATTAACTTCAAATTAAAATTTAATATTATACATTATACGACTTGTTGACTTGCGCGCCGTATACATTATATAAAGTTGTTTGTATATCATACGTAGATGACGATGATTAAAATTACTCATTCGCCTCCAAGTATAAAATTATTCTAGAAACCCAGAAATCATCGGCTACGTTGATAACGATAATTAACATTACTCATTCGCCTTCAAATATAAAATTATTCTAGGAACAAAGAAATCATCGGTTATATCGTAAAAATTACCTGTCAAACTTCTAAAAAAATGACTATAAAACGATCTAAATTAGGCATTTTATAAATATCTAGTTCTTGTTAATAAATAATTTTCTCTGAGCTTCCTCGTTGATATATATTCAAACATGTATACGCACAAACCTGGTGCATATGCACCAAATTTGTGTCTTAAGTTGTTTTTGTATAAAGATTTGAAAAAACTATTTCCCTGACCCATAGATAAGTGCTCTCTCCCTCTTTTTGCCTACTAATCACCAACATTGCAAGGCTGACAAAGGCTTTTTAATAAAAAATAATAAACAATTTTGGAATTTCAATTAAAAATTTGAATGCGAACCTGTTTAGGTAAATAAAAACTGATAATTATTTCTAAATTAAGAAATTTTTAATCGCAACAAAAAAATTCCGCTATTTTCAAATTTACACTACGTCTATAAATGTGATACAAAAAACTCGTTAGCAAAATATTATAGACTTGTCGAGAACAATTTTAATGTAGATATAAAATGGGCACGTTTAGGATATTCCTTACTTCTTTACTTCCCCCTTTCAAGCCAATATATGGTATGATGTTTTGCTATAATTAAAATTATGTTGTTTTTGTTAGCACTTAAACAATTACTTGGACTAATTAATTAATTATATGACTGATAACACTAATAATCTAATATCCCTGAATTGTTATGGGTTTTAGCTAGAAGTGATAATATGCAATGAACCGTCCATGGTATGATGTTTTAAACACGCGACTAGCATGCTATGCCCTGGGAACAAGACTTGCCATCTTTATTTCTTAACTTGGCTGCCCCCTCGATGTTGTAGACCACAATTTCCAAGTAGTCAAATCTATTAATATTTGTCTATTAAAAGCCGCCTTCAAGGTTAGTGTTAGGTTTTGTCGTTAAACTACAGGTCATTTTAAATAGAAGCTTTTTGGGTGAGAAACTTTTTCATATCTCATTCTCGTGAAGGCAAAGGGAATGTGGTATTTTTTTAAAATTTAAAAAAATCTGTTCTTTGTTGGCACTTAATATTTGTGACAACAGTTGTTTAGGTATTTGCGAAGTTTTGTAGAATAGTCCAAATAATATACTATAGGTGGCGCCCTGGTTTTATAAAGCAAATGGATGCTTAATCAAAATAATTTTTGGTGTAGGCAAAGGGAAAATGTGTTTGTTTTAATTTAACAAAAATCTGATGTAAAATACATATAACAACTGCGTGTCTGTGTGTTGAGCATAGGCAAACTGCATAGTATATGTGTTGGCACTAAATATTTGTGATAACAGTTGTTTAGGGTTTTCACCAAGTTTCATAGAATACTACAAATAAAATACTATAGGTGTCGCCCTGGTATCATAATGGAAATAGTTTCTTAATCAAAACAATATGTTGTTTTTTTAATTTAAAAAAAATCTGGTCTAAAATACATACCGAGTATTTTTCTAGACACATAACAACTGCGTGTCTGTGTTTTGAGCACAGGCAAACAGCATAATATATGTGTTGGCACTAAATATTTTTCAAAACAGTTGTTTATGTTTTTGACCAAGTTTTGTAAAATATTACAAATACTATACTATAGGTGGCGCTATGGTTTCTCAATGGAAATGGTTTCTTAATCAAAAAAAAATATTTTTTTTTAATATTAAAAAAAATCTGGTCTAAAATACATACCGAGTATTTTTCTAGACATATAACAACTGTGTGTCTGTGATTTGAGCATGGACAAATGCATAGTATATGCGTTGGCTCTAAATATTTGTGATAACAGTTGTTTAGGTTTTCGCTAAGGTTTGTAGAATAGTACAAATAATATACTACAGGTGGCGCCCTAGTTTTACAATGGAAATGGTTTCTTATTAAAAAAAATTTAAATTAAAGTGTGGAGCATAGGCAACTACAGCGTATATTTATTTGCAATAAAAGTTTGCAGAAATGGCTACAAAGGTTTTCGCAAAAGGTTTGTCGGGTAGTTCAAATAGTATAGTATAGGTGGCGCGCGAGTTGCTTCAATATAAACGTTGTTTTCCAACTTCTTAACCGCTTTATAACTAATTAAAATGTTAACACGAACAGATAAGTTCATATAAAGATATATAACTGGTGTCACAGTTGGTTAGGTTTCTGACAAGTTTTGTAGAATAGTACAAATAACATGCTATAGGTGGCGCCCTAGTATAATAAGGGAAATGGTTTCTTAATCAAACGAATATCTGTTTCCAATTTCTTTTTTACAAATTACTTAATTTGATTTGATTTACAAAAAATATTAAGAAAAAATTAACTGTAATGATTTAAAATAACTGTTAATTTACAAAAAAAGATACAATTTTATATATTTCTGAAAGCAAAGTACAATTCCTGTCTGTGTGTTGAGCTTACGCAACGGCAGTGTATATTTATTTGCAATAAAAGTGTGCAGCAATGGTTACAAAGTTTCCGCCAAAGGTTTGTCGGGTAGTTCAAATAGTGTACTAAAGCTGGCGCGCGAGTTACTTCAATATAAACGTTGTTATCCAAATTCCCTAACCGCTACATAGCAAATCAAAATGTTTACAAGATCTGAAAGATTCATATAAAGAAAATTATTAAATTTTGCATTGCTAAAAATAGCTGTTAACTAGAAAACTTATATTATATTTTCAATATCAAGAACACACGACTACCATGCGGAAGATCCGTGTTTCGATTCCCGTCTCCAGTCATTTACATTTTTCTTTCATTGCCAGCCCCCCTCGATGTTGTCGACAGCAACTTCGCAGTTTAAGTGTCGAGTCAATCGCCATGTCTAGTAAAAGCTTCTCAAACAGTGATGTTCACATTCGGCGATAAACAAGTAGGTGCCGTTTGTTGTGAATCTTAAAACAGAAAGCGTGTTAATTCGCAACAATACGAGAAGCGATTCCATACCTCAATCATGGAGTGTAAAGGGAAGTCAAGTTTTTTTTTTATTTTAAGTACAAAACGAGCTCCCGAAGAGCACGCCGTAATGGTCGAGCAATTGAGATGTCTACGGTTAAGGAAATCTACAAAGTGGCTTCACAATGATTTCACAACGTGCTAAACATTGCATATTTGCCCTTAATGGAATAAGATAATGAGTCGTAAAGATGTTTCAATTGAGTTTTTGAGATGTTTCATAAAGCCAGGTCGATTCGTTACCATGGCTGAGCCATACACCTCCTCACAACTGAGACGAAGGAGACATCAGTCAATAGACTGATATGTGACAATAGTGTCCTTAGAAGACAAGACAGTTCCATCTGTATGCAAAGTCAGGGCAGGCCGTGTGTATATTAGAATGCCAAAGATATCATTCCAAATGTTGCTTCCCAACATTAAGAACCTAACCATCCTTTGTCCTTAAAACATTTGGGAGATTATTAGATCATGCCTACACCAAAGGAAGCGGAGACAGCTCTTCACTCTATAGTGAATACTATCGAGAACTCCCGCGAGAATAAGATCTACGATCTGGAGACTTTCAAAGACATCGAGGGAGCCTTCAATAATATTTAACATACAGCAATCCTGAAATTAGTACCTACATGATTTGAGGGCTGACATTTCCATGACTCACCTACTCTTGCGCTATTTTTGGTGAAAGAACAGTCAGAACTGAATGGGATGGCCTCACAACTGCTAGAAACCTAACAGAGGGATAACTCAAGGAAGAGTTCTGTCTCTACATCTAAGATTTACCTCAGTCAATGATATGTGAGAATAGTGTCCTTAGAAGACGAAGACAGTTCCACCTGAATGCAAAGTAAGGCCGTGTGTATTTTGGCATAACAAAGGGATCGTTTCAAATGTTGCTTCCTAACATTTAGAACTTAACCATTCTTTGTCTTTAAAAATTTGAGAGATTATTAGAAATCCATGTTCAAAGTAGTCTTTCGTAGATCATGCATACATCAAAGGCAGGTCAACTGAGACAGCTCTCCACTCTATAGTGAGTACTATCGAGAACTCCCCAGCAGTAAATGAAACGAAGTACCTATTTAGTAACTCATGACATTAGAGTGACATTGTAAGCAAGTGATCTAAGTTCTTAGAATGTCATGCGTGTGTAATGTAAAAAATATCGCCCACTCACTATAACTCCGATAACAATTTTATTGAAATGGCGCCTACTGGCATCATCACTTACTTCGTAATCAAGCGTATTATCAAGTACGCTTAATACTCCGTTTATAACGTAATTGCAAATGAATTGGCACTTATGTTACTGACATCGTCGCTTACTTTGTCTGACACTCCTATGATAAATTTAAGGAGGAATATAAGCGAGAGGATTGTCACGGATTGATACTTAATATTGCTGACACCACCGACTAAGTAATGGGTATTTTTACTGCTGGGTCCCTCGAGAAGAAGATCTACGATCTGGAGACTTTCATAGATATCGAGGGAGCCTGCAATAACATTTAACCTACAGCAATCCTAAAATCAGGACCTACATGCTAATGACTTACCTTCTTGGGCTACTTCTGGTGAAAGAACTGTTAGAGCTGAATGGGTAGGGATCACAACTGCTAGAAACCAGCAGAGGGATAACTACTTAATGTAGTATCAAGCCACTAACTACGGGCTATTGCTAAATCCATATATAGCACCTAGTGTCATTCTAAATATCTGGACTCCTTTTATCATGGCTAAATCCGCAGCCGCTCCATCCTTAGTCAGAATCACAGATTGTGACGTTAAGCTATCGGATCATTCTGGACTGGCTAAATTACTACACCGGATCTACTAAATTTCCGTAAAAATAGATTAGACTGGAAGATCCTTAAGAAAGTTTCTTCTTCCTGTTCTTCCTAAACTTTAATCATATTTCCCTAAAAAGGAACCTTAAAAAGTGTTCTCAACCTTGAAACGTAAATACTTAAGAAGGTTCACTGGAACGGCCTTGAAGGTTCTTTGAGGTTTCCACCGTTGAAATGTAGTTACTTAACAAGGTTACCTTAAATTTACAACTTTCAGTCGGACTTTCTTAGATAGAAAGAAAATTACAATCTGCACATCTGCTCTTCACAACCTTTTCGACACCAAAATAATCGTGCCAATGCGATTAGTCTAAGGTCGTTAAATAAGTGCTGAAAGTTACTTAGTTAGGTGGGGGTAACTAATCTTAGGACTTTTATCCTGACGTACATCAGATAGAAAGACAATCACATTCTGCACATCTGCTCTTCATAATCTTTTCGACAGTTAAAGAATCGAGCCAATGCGATTAGCTTAAGGTCGTTAAATAGGTACTGCAAGTTTCTTTTTTAGGGAGCGCCTTCGTAAGTCACTATTCGTAGATAATTATATTGAGCTCTGCTTCAAACTCAATTGACTATAAGACGAGATGGATATATACCAAATGTCAGTCCAGTATGAAGAGCCTTTTTTGCAAACTATATATATAAAACGCTTTACATTTCTTTACATCGAGGTGGATCAGCTGAAACCTACTATTATTCACTTATCATCTACTTGTAGCTTAAAGTTCGTATGTTGGTTTAACACGTAAATTGTTTTTTTTTTCTCGTCTCTTACTTAAACATTAATAGAATCTTATTTCACCCTGTTACTAATTGTGACACGTTGATTATTAAATTTTTTTAATTGTTTAGTGGCGTTTTTTTTTTTTTTCTTTGTTTTCCATATAAATGGCGTTCTGTCAATTTTGCGCTAATGAAGTGTTAAATAAATAGACTCACCCCACTGTGATTTTTTGCAAGAATTTATGATTAATTATGGGCAAATATTTACGTACCTGTAAAGAGAAAATAAAATATGGGGAGAGAGAGAGAAAAAAAACAATTAATGGATTTGTTATTTAACGTATAATTCATTAAACAAATAAGGAAATTTACGGTAATACAATGCAGTCCAGGAGGTAAAGCAATTTAGCATGGCAACAAAATTTAAAGTGAATAAAATAATATGCTATACACTTCCGATAGACTGTTAGAAGTTCTTTACAGCTATTGATATCGTAGTTTCTTAGAACATTAACTTCAAATTATAGTTCCATGAGAAGATGTTCAAACCTTCTATTATAGTTCTTAAAGAAGGTCTTCGAACCGTACATCGCAGTCCGTAAGGAAGGTTACTCTAAAGTCATTTCTACCCTTTAAACGTAGTTACTAAATAAGGTTACCTCAGAAGGTCTTCACAACATTTGGTCAGACATTCTTAATAACGATTTCTGAAAGATTTTCCCAACAATCCTCCGTTATAATTCCATAAGAAGGTTTTCCAAACTTCAGTCGCAATTCTTTAGAAAGGTTTTTCATTAGGTATTTTTCAACATAGTTTCTTATTACTGTCACCTTAGAAGGCCTTCGCGACCTTTAATTGTGGTTCTTTAAGAAGAATTCCAGAACAGATCTTTCCAAAACTTCAATGGAAGTTCCTTAAGAAAGTTTCTTCTTCCTGGTCTTCCTAAACTTTAAACATATTTCCCTAAGAAGGTACCTTAAAAAGTGTTCTCAACCTTGAAACGTACATCCTCGCGTAGGTTCACTGAAACGGCCTTGAAGGTACCTCAACATTTCCACCGTTTGAAATGTAGTTACTTAACAAGGTTTCGGTCTCCACAACTTTCAGTCGGGCTTCCTAAAAAATGTTTCCGGAAAAAGATTTTCCCAAGTTTTAATCAAAGTTACTTAAGAAGGTTTCTTCAAAAATTATTTCTAACCTTCTATCATTTTCTTAAGGAAGGTCCAAAATATCGTAAATTCTCAAGAAGGTTCATTGGTTCATAGTCTTCCCGAACCATCTATTAATGTTCCTAAAGATGGTTCCTTCAAAACCTTACATTCTATTGTAGTTCCCTAAAAATGTGTATTGTAAAGTTATTCCCCATGTTAAATCGTAGTTTTTACAGGGTTCCTTAAAAAATACTGCCAGCCTTCAATCGTAGTTCTTTAGAAATTATACTAATCCCAAACTTTATTAATATTTTTTTAAGAAGTTCTTACCAACTTTTATTTACAGAACTTCAATGGAAATTCCTAACGGAAGTTTTTGAAATCGCGGTTCCTTAAGAAGAATTCTTAAAAAGATCTTCCCAAACTTCAATCGAAGTTTCTTAAGGAAGTCTTTCGATCTTACCAAAATGTAATCATAGTTACTTATAGGGTTCCTTGAAAATTCTTTCCAAACTTCAACCATAAATCCATCCAAACCTTCTCTCATAGTTTCCTAAGAAGCCACCTCAAAAGAGCATTTCAGTCAACAATCGCATTTCAATCGTTAATTGAAGTTCCATCAAAAGTTTACATAAGAAGGTCTTCCCAACCTTTTATGGCAGTTCCTTAAGGACATTTATTGCAAAGTTATTCGCAGACTTTTACCGAATTTCCTTAAGAAGTTTCTTGGGAAGATCTTTCTGAACTTCAACCATAAATCCCTTAGAAGGTTCCCGGAAAAGTTATATGAATCTTCAAATGTTGTTCTTAAAAAAGGTTCATTGGAAAGGCCTTCCAAACCTTGTATTATAGTTTCCTAAGAAGATACCTGAAAAGAGCATTTCCAATCGTTAATCGAAGTTCCTTTACAAGTTTAGCTTATAAGGTCTTCCCAAATTCTATCGTAATTCCTTACGGACGTTTATTGTAAGGATAATTTCAGTCTTTGATCGAAGTTTCTAAAGAAGATTGTTTTAATCTTTAATCATAGTTTCCTAAGAAAGTTTTCTGAAAAATACTTTCAATCTTCAAATGTAAATCCTTAAGAAAGGGCATTGGATGAACCTTTCAAATGCTCTATAGTAGTTCCTTAAGAATCTCCTCAAAAAGGCAAGTCCCTTCAAGGTATTCCTAATATACTATCGCAGTTGCCAAAGGACGTTGTTTGTAAAGTTATTCCCAAACTTTGATCGAAGGTCTCTTTAGAAGATCTTTCTAAGCAGTTTCCCAACAAAGTATTCTGAAAAGTCGTCTTAATCTTCAAAGGTAATTCCTTAAGAATGTTGATGAGAATGGTCTGCCAAACCTTTTTCCTTAGTTTCTTAAAAATATTCCTCATAAAGGCTTTCCTATTCATTAATCGAAGTTCCTTAAACAGACTACCTTAGGAGTTCTTTCAAGCCATCTATCGTAGTTACTTAAGGACGCTTATTGTAAAGCTTTCCCATATTTTGATCGAAGTTCCCTAAATGGTTTCTTCAAATGATCTTTTCAATCTTCAATTTAAGTTTCCAAAGATAGTTTCCTGAAAAATTCTCTCAACCTTCAAATGTAGTTCCTTGGTTAGACCTACCATTCCTCTTACCAGAGACGCTTAAGAAGACGCCTTAAATTTATGTTTCTAATCGTTAATGGAAGTTCCTTAATAAGTTCTTCATAACCTTCAATCGAAGCTCATAAAAAATGTTTCTGAATAGGTTTTTACCAAAATTTAATCTTAGTCCTACAAGAAGGTTCCTTGCAAAATTATCTCAGTCTTTATACCTAGTTCCTTAAGAATATAGGTTTCTAAGGCTGCTATATTAGTTCCTAGAAAACATATGTTTAACTTAAAATCATAGTAACATAAGAAGGTTCATCGTTAAGGTATTTCCAACCTTCATAAGAGTTCCGCAAAAAGTTCTTTTCAACACTCCAAATTATTTCATTGTAGAAGTTCAATAAGATTTCCTGAAAAGATCTTTGCAACCTTAAATATAAGTTCCTTAAGGAGGATTCTCAAAGAGGTCTTCACTACATCTTCCGTCATATTTCCCTAAGAAGATTCCACAAAAGCTTCTATCAATCTTTATACGTTCTCCAGAAGGTTCATAGTATCTGCGTTCCAAAAATTCTGTCGTAGTTCTTCACGAATATTTCTCAACGACGATTTTCCCATCATTAATCGAAGTGTCTTTAAAAGTTTACCTTGGAAGTTCCCCCCAACCTTTTATCGTAGTTCCTTAAGACAGTTTTTTGGTAAAGTTATTCCCAACCTTTGATCGATGTTCCCAAAGAGGTTTCTTCAGAAGATCATTTCAACCTTCAATCTTAGTTTACTATAAATTTTTCCGGAAGAGTAATTTCAATCTGCAAACATGAACCCTTAAGCAGGTTCATTGGATAGACCATCAGAACAACTTATCTCATGCGTTATACTTCGTTAGTTAAAAAAATTCCTTACAAAGGCTTTCCGAACCTTCTACATTAGTTCCCGGAAAATATATTCCCAACCTAAAATCACAGTGACTTAAAAAGGTTCATTGACAAGGTATTTCCAACCTTAAATTTTAGTTCCTTAAAAAGTTTTTTTCAACCTTCGGAATTATTTCCTTGTAGAAGTTCAATAAGATTTCCTGATGGGGGTTCTCAAAGAGGTCTTCACAGCTTTCAGTCCTTTCCTTAAGAAGATTTCACAAAATGTTCTATCAATCTTTAAACGTAGTTTCTCAAGAAGGTTCATGGGATGGGCCTTCCAAAACTTCTGTTGTAGTTCTTCAAGAATATTTCTCAAAAATACATTTCCAATCATTAATTCAAGTTCCTTTAAAAGAGTAACTTGGAAGGTTTTCCCAACCTTCTATCGTATTTCCTTTAGGGAAGTTTTTTTGTAAAGTTATTGCTAACCTTTGATCGAAGTTCGGGAAAAGATCTTTTTAAGCTTCCATGAAAAGTCGTGTCAACCTTGAAACGTAAACGTTCCGTGGAAAGGCATTTCCAATCATTAATCAAATTTCTTTTAAAAGTTTACCCTAAAGGATCTATCGTAGTTTCTTAAGAATGTTTATTGTTTTCTTATTCTAAACCTTTTATCGAAGTTCCTTACGAGTTATCTTGAGAAGATCTTTTCCACTTGCAAACATAGTTTCCTAAGAAAGTTTTCTTTAAAATCCTATCAATCTTTAAATATAGTTCCTTAAAGATGTTCATTGGATAGACCTGCATAGCTCTCTATTGTAATCAATCCAAAGTTCCTTAAAGAGGTTTCTTGAAACGATCTTTTCAATCATCAATCAATCAATCCTAAGAAAGTTAATTTTTACATATAGTTCCTCAAGAAGGTGTAACCTTTTAAGGCGTTGTTGTTTAGTTTCTATTTTTATTGTATTTTCTTTGTTTGTTAACCTTTCACCGCCAAAAATGGGTTAATATCTATGTATAATAATAAATTTCATTCGAATTGTTGTGGTGATTTTCTAATAATTTTCCTTTTCTACATCATCAACTGTTGCAACATGTTGCGATGTCGTCATTATGTGGTTTAAAGTTTATGCATGACTAGTAACAATTTCTTGTCTTTCTTTTTTTGTTGCTGCCGCTGGATTTTCTTGAAAATCGTACCACTTCACCGCAAACACACAGACACACACACAAACAGAAAAAAAGTAAATACACAACAAAGTCTATGGAAGTCGTAACAAGAAAACTAAAAACTGGGGATATTTCCCCCAATGTCCGCCGTCGTCGTCGCCTGTCTTGTTTAGGTTGCTTACTTTCTTGCAACGACAATGATATGAAGGCGACAGACGGCCTTTCCTCTTCAATGGAAACCAAGAAATAAAACTGGGTATTTGGTATAGTTTTTGTTTTTTTGTAACACTTCCTCTAAAATTGGTAAAGAAAATAAACAATAAAACTAGTAGAAAAACAAAACTCCATGAAGCGGTAACGTAGAAAAAAACACATTACATTAGTAGACCCCCAAACCTCAACAGGCAGCCAGTTATGTGGCATGCTAAGACGCAAGTGCGGCCAGGTTGCCAGGGGGCCTCCTCGTAAAGTTGAGTAGTAGAGTACGAGTACGAGTACAGAAAGTAGTAAAGTATGTTTGTAATACATGTTGCACGTTTGTTTAACACACAAATAAAAGAAAAACCTCCCGTAAATATTGGTGGCATGTACAACGTACAACAATGAAGTGGGCATACAAACAACACAAAAAAACAACACAGCGAACACAATTCGAAAATCCAACCAACTAAACCAGTCTCTAAATTAAATGTTAAGTATTGTGGCAGCGCTCAACGCTCAAGCCAGATGAAGAGATTTTGCAACAGGTTCCAGTGGTGGCGGGAGCAAATACAAAAGCAAAAAAACACACACTGATAATCAAAACCAATGAGTGCGTCATACTGGTCAAAGATTATATAATATTTACAAAAAAAATAAAACAAAAAAAAACTGTTGAAACTACCACAAATTGCTGAAACCACATCAAAAAGAGGGCAATGAAATTAACAAAGAGACTCTAATTTTTGTGTAACGACCCAAAGTCGTTGGTGTAATTGAGTTAAGAGTTAAAATCTTGTTGAAAGCTAATGTGAAACTTTTCCGCTCAAGTATTAGAAACGCAATTTTACACTGCCATTATCACACCTGCTGCAATTGTTCTGATTATCGTCAATAATTAAGAACTTTAAAGTGTTCCCCCCTTTCCCAGATTGTCACCGGTCAGAGACACGTTTTGCAAATTATTCAGCAGTCGTTAGTATAAAATGTGATCGATTAAAATTAATAGCCAATTTAAGACGATGTTGATCCTGCTTCAACATCATCATCAAAGCAGTTGCAGTATTAACTTTAATGAGTTGTTCTACAGGGTGGAACAAAAGTCTTCTAACGGTACTACAATGGCAAGTTGAAAAGATCTTATCATGAAACCTTCTGTAGTTACTATGATTTTGAGTTGGAAAGACCTTATCAATCAATGAAATAAGATTGGGAAGATGTTTTCAAAGAACTACGACCGAAGTTTTGGAAAGCCGGAAACTTCTAAAGAAACTAAGTTACGAGAACTTATCAGGAAACTTTCCTTAAGAACTTCGAATGAAGGTTGTAAAAACCTTCTCAAGAAACCTTTTAAGAATCTCGAACAAAGCTTGGAAATGACCACAATAGCTTTCCTAAATAAAATTCGAAAGAAGGTTGGGAAGACCTTCCGAGAAATTTTCAATAGAAATCTTGATTGAAGGTTGAAATGATCTTCTTTACCTAAACCTCTTAAGGACCTTCGATTAGGTTGGAAATAACTTCACAACAAACTTCTTAAAGGAACGGCGTTAGAATATTGGGTAGACCTTCTTAGTTAAACTCATTCAGGAACGTAGATTGAAGGTTTAAAACTTTTAAAAAAACCTTCCCAAGGAATGGAGATAGAAGGCTTGGAAGGCCTTTCTAATCAACCTTCTTGAGGACTACTACGCTTCATGAACTTCGATAGAAGGTTGGGAAGGCCTTTATAGGATCGTCTATATTCCTTTTTATGGAACTACAACAGCAAGGAACCTTCTAAAGGACTCACATTTTAGAAAGTTCCGAGAAATTTTCAGGAAACTTTCTTAGAAAACTATCATTGGAAATTGAAATGATCTTCTTAAGGGGATACCTTCTTAGTTAAACTCATTCAGGAACATAGATTGAAGGTTTAAAACTTTTTAAAAAACCTACCCAAGGAATTGAGATATAAAGTTTTGAAGGCCTTTCTTATCAACCTACTTGAGGAACTACGTATCATGAACTTCGATGGAAAGTTGGGAAGACCTTTAAAGGATTGTCGATATACCTTTTTAGGAACTTCAATAAAAGGTTTTGAAGATCTAACCAAGGAACCTTTTAAAGAAGTCACACGTTAGAAAGTTCCGAGAAATTTTCAGGAAACTTTCTTAGAAAACTATGATTGAAGGTTAAAATTATCATCTTAACGTAAACCTCTTAAGGACCTTCGATAAGGTTGGAAATAACTTCAAAACAAACTTCTTAAAGGAACTCAGTTAGAAGGTTGGGTAGACCTTCTTAGGTAAGCTTATTCTGGAACATAGATAGTAGGTTTAAAACGAACTTCGATAGAAGGTTGAGAAAACCTTTATAGGATCGTCGATATACCTTTTCAAGGAACCTTTTTTAGGAACTTCAATAGAAGATATTGAAGATCTAACCAAGGAACCTTCTCAAAGAGTCACGTTAGAAAGATCCGAGAAATTTTCAGGAAACTTTCTTAGAAAACTATGATTGAAGGTTGAAATGATTTTCTTATGGTAAACATCTTAAGGACCTTCGATAAGGTTGGAAATAACTTCACAATAAACTTCTTAAATTAACTCCGTTAGAAGGTTAAGGAGTCCTTCTTAGGTAAACTTATTTAGAAAAATAGAATAAAGATTTAAAGGCTTTTTCAAAAACCTTTCTGAGGAATAAAGATAGAAAGCTTTTAAGGCATTTCTTATCAAACTTCTTGAGGAACTACGTATCATGAACTTCGATAGGAGGTTGGGAAGACCTTTATAGGATCGTCAATATACCTCCAAAGATAAGATTTTCTCGGGACTTCTACTAAAGCTTGGAAATTCCTTTTGAAGGGACCACGATAGAATGTTTGGAAGGCCTTTTTTGGAAGAATATTTTTTAAGGAACCTTATAAGAGGAGTATGATCGAAATTTGGGAAAAACTTTACAAGAAATCATCCTTAAAGAAATTCGACCAAAGTTTTGCAATAACTTTATACTAAATCTCCTTATGAGACAACGATAGAAAGTTGGGAAGTCCTCCTAAGATAAACTTTTTAAGGAACTTCGGTTAAATGTTAGAAACACTCTTAAGGGAATCTTCTTGAGGCACCACTCTGAAAGGCTTGGAAAGCCTACAATTGAAGTTTGAAAAGACCAAATTTTCCGAAAACTAACATAAAAGCGCTAAAAACCTATTTAAGGAATATTCTTAAGGAACTAAGTACAAAGACTGAGATAAGTTTGCAAGGAACCTTCTTGTAGGACTATTATAAAATGTTGGAATAACCTTGCAGAAACCTTTTTTATAAGCTTCGATAGAGTGTTTGGAAGACATTCTTAGATAAACTTCTTAAGAAATTTCGATTAAAGGTTGGACATACCATTTTAAGCAACCTTCATTAGGAACTACCATCGAAGGTGTTAAAGGTTAATCCAAGAAACCTTCTTACGAAATCACGTTTAAAAGTTGAGCGAGTTTTTCCGGAAACTTTCTTAGGAAACCATGGTGGAAGGTTGGGAAAACCCTCTTCAAGAAAACTCCTTACGGAAATTCGAACAAAGGTTGGGAATTTACACTAAACCTTCTTAAACAACAAAGACAGAAATTGGAAACTCCTCTAAAGATAAGATTTTTTTCATGAACTTCTACTAAAGCTTAAAAATTCCATTTAAAGGAATTACGATAGAAGGTTTGCAAGGCCTTTCCAAGGAACCCTCGTAGAAGCAATGTTTGAAAGTTAAGAACCTTCTTAGGAGAGTATGTTCGAAGTTTGGGAAGAACTTTACAAGAAAGCATCATTAATGGAATTCGACCAACGGTTGGGAGTAACTTTATTACTAAACCACCTTATGCAACTATGACAGAAAGTTGGGAAGTCCTCCTAAAATAACTTTTTAAGAAACTTCGGTTAAAGGTAAGAAATACTTTTTAAGGGAATCTTCTTGAGGAACCACTCTAGAAGGTATGGAAAGCCTACAATTGTAGGTTGGAAAGACCTTATCGATGAACCATTTTTAAGTTACTATGGTTTTATTTTGGGAATGTATTTTTCGGAAACTAATATAGAATGCCTAGAAACCTATTCAAGGAATATTCTTAAGGAACAAAGTATAAAGACTGAGATAACTTTGCAAGGAACCTTCTTGTAGGACTATGATTAATGGTAAGAACAAACCTTTTTTATGAGCTTCGATTGAATGTTAGGTTGACCTTCTTAGGTAAACTTATTAAGGAACTTTCATTAACGATTGGAAATATAAATTTAAGATGTCTTCTTAAGCGTCTCTGATAGAAGGGTTGGTAGGTCTACCTAAGAACCCATCTTACGGAACTACGTTTGGAGGTTGAGAGATTTCCCTCTCAAGAAACCTCTTAGGGAACTTCGAGCAATGGTTGGGAAAACTTTACAATAAGCATCCTTAAGTAACTACGATAGAAGGTTTGAAAGACCTTCTAAGGTAAACTTTTTTTTAGGGAACTTCGATTGATGAATAAGAAAGGAAAGCCTTTATGAGAAATATTCTTAAGGAACTATGGGATAAGGTTTGGAAGATCATTCCAATCAACCTTATAAAGGAATTATGTTTGAAAATTGAGACGATTTTGCAGAATACTTTCTTGGGAAACTATGATTGAAGGTTGGAAAGATCTTCTCAAGAAACCAAGTAAGGTTTGGAATAACTTTACAATAAACATCCTTAAGGAACTACGATAGAAGGTTGGGAAGACCTCTTTAGGTAAACTTTTGAAGGAATTTCGATTAATGAGTGGGAATGTCATTGTGAGGAATATTGTCCAGGAACTACGATAGAAGGTTTGGAACGCCCATCCAGTGAACCTTTTGAAGGAATTACGTTTGAAAATTGAGACGGTTTTTCAGAAAACTTTGTTGGGAAACTGTGATTGAAGGTTGGAAAGATCTTCCCAAGAAACCAAGAAAGATTTGGTATAACTTTCCAATAAACATCCTTTAGGAACTAAGATAGAAGGTTGGGAAGACCTCTTTAGGTAAACTTTTGAAGAAACTTCGATTAATGAGTGGGAATGCCTTTGTGAGGAATATTATCCAGGAACTACGATAGAAGGTTTGGAACGAAATTGAGACGATTTTGCAGAAAACTTTGTTGGGAAACTGTAATTGAAGGTTGGAAAGATCATCCCAATAAACCTCTTAAAGAACTCCAATGAAAGGTTTGGGATAACTTTACAATAAACATCCTTAAAAAACTATGATAAAAGGTTGGGAAGACCTTCTTAGGTCAACTTTTGAAGGAACTTCGAATAATAAGTGGGAATGCCTTTATGAGGCAAATTACCCAGGAACTACGATAGAAGGTTTGGAACGCCCATCCAACGAACCTTTTTAAGGAATTACGTTTGAAGATTCATAGCATTTTTTAGAAAACATTCTTAGGAAACTATGAATGAAGGTTGGAAAGATCTTCTCAAGCAATCTCCTAAGGAACTTCTATCAAAGGTTGGGAATAACATGACAATAAACATCCTTAAAAAAAACTAAGATGGAAGATTGGGAAGACCTTCAAAGGAAAATTTGACTACGTTTGAAGATTGATAGAACATTTCTGGGAACCTTCTCAGGGATTTATGTGGTCGAAGTTTGGAAAGAATTATCAAGGAACCTTATAAGTAACTATGATTATATTTTGGTAAGACTTTTATGAAAGAATTCCTTATGAAACTTCGGTTGAAATTTGGGAAAATCTTTTTAAGAATTCTTCTTAAGGAAAGGTCGAGAAGACCTTTTTCATGTAACTTTATTCTGTAACTTTGATTAATGAGTAGGAAAGGAAAGGCCTGATGAGGAATATTTGTAAGGAACTATGGAAAAAGGTTTGGAAGACCATTCTAACCAATCTTTTTAAGGAATTACGTTTAAAAATTGAGACTATTTTCGAGAAAACTTTGTTGGGAAACTGTGATTGAAGGTTAGAAAGATCTTCTTAAGAGACCTTCCATCAAAGTTTTTGGAATAACTTTACAGACACCGTCCTTTAGGGACTGCCAAAGTAGATTACACAGTACAACACATGATTTTGGGACTCAATTCTGAGAACTGCACGTGAAAGTAGCCCCAAAAAGAAAGAGTTCTGCATCATTCGTTTTATCAAGTTACATGCCATTATAATTTAATATCGATTTGAAGTTAGTAAGTACCGTATAGGGGAATTTGTCACGTAAGGAACTACTATAGAATATTTGGAAGGCTCATTCAATGTAGGAATTACTTTGGAAGATTGAGAGTATTTTTTGAGAAAACTTTCTTAGGAAACTACGATTGAAAATTAAAAAGATATTCTTAAGAAACTACGATCAAAGATTTGAAATGACCTTACAATAAACGTCCTTAAGGAATTACGACAGAATTTGGGAAGACCTTATAAGCTAACGTTGTAAAAGAACTTCGATTAACGATCAGAAATGCTCTTTTGAGGTACCTTCTTAGGAAAAGGTTTGGAAGGTCTATACAATCCCTTTTTTAAGGTAGCACATGTTAAGATTAATAGAACTTTTCCGGGAACCTTTTCAGGGATTTATGTGGTTGAAGTTTGGAAAGAATTTCGGGGATTTATGTGGTTGAAGTTTGGAAAGAATTTTCAAGGAACCCTAAGAGTTGGGTCCGGCCGTGGCATAGTGGTTAGAACACGCGACTACCATGCGGGTGATCGCAGGTTCAAACCTGGCTCCAGTCATCTTAAAAGAAAAAAAAATAAATAAAATTTTCTTTCATTGTCGGCTCCCCTCGAATGTTGGTGACAGCAACTTCGCAGTATTAAGCGTCGATTCAATCGTCGTGTCTAGTAAGAGCTTCTCAAACAGTGACGTTCGCATTCGTCGATAAACAAGTAGGTGCCGTTAGTTGTGAATCTAAAAATAGAAAGCGTGTTAATTCACAACAACGCGGAAGCTATCCCATACCTCATTCATGGGGTGCAAAGGGAAATTAAGTTTTAAGTTTTTTTACTATGAGTAACGGTTTTTGGAAAAGTTTTTCTTAGAAATGCCAATTGACTCACATCACTTCTACAAAGTTGCGGTCAAAGTAGAGAAAGTAGAGGAAACGCCGATCAAAGAAATGTAGATGGCTGTGACAGGGCGTCAGGTCAGGTAATCTGCGTGATGGTCTCGTGTTTTATTCATCATGTCACGGTTGGTCCTAATTTTTCTAAAAACTTGCAATTAATTAAAGTAAAAGTCTTTACGTCATATCCGAGAGCAGAACCGCTGCAAAAACTTTGTCAATGTTCTTAACGGGTCGGGTGGCAAGATATTTCTCCCTCTCTCTCTCTGTTAAGATCTCTATCCTACGAAATATTATATGTTTGTGCATGACAATATGAATTTCACAATGTAGCTGAAATGAATTGCCGAAAGTGTCTGAGAAAAATACGATTTTTGTCGGCCTCGCGAGGCTATGGGCTGCCTGGCACTGTTATAGAGTATTATATAAATTTACACTATTCAATCGTGTTATTATTTTAAATGAATTATCTGGTCAGAAAATTTATTTTCAAATTAATAATTCACCTAATGTAACTGCACCGCATCGTTTTTATTTGACAATTATTGAAGATCATTCAAAACTCATTTCAATAAGTACACTCGTATTTAAATGTTTAACAAATATTTGATTTTGAAAATAACACAAAATCAATGATGAACGTAAAACCAGAATTCTCAAATTTATGGGTTCACTGCTCCTTTTGGTAACCCAAACAAAATCAAGTGATGACATTTAAAAATTAGCTCACTGCACCAGAAGTGATCGCGCCAGAGGTTTTGTATATATGTTTTTGTATGTCAAAATTGTTTGGGATACGAAGTTGTTGTTCTCAAGTTAAATGGCATTAATTTCGTTCTTGAAGACAAGTAAGGTAATGTTAAACCACCGCACCAAAAACCGCTGCAAGCCGGCTGATTTGTTGAATAAATTTCTTGCTTACATTAAGGAATTCAAAGAATTTTATGATATCAACTGTCTTGAATGTTGAAAAATAAATTCTAACAAATTGATTAACATTTTCCGCTTAAATTCTTAATGTATACTTTGTGTTAAGTAAACACATCTTTATTCATACCATTCTATGTATAAGGTCTTATGTAGATTTCCAGAAGTTTCCGCATTTCTAGCGTTAGCCGTATTTGAATAACACGTGACAATTTGCCACATTCATAGTTATTATAAACAGAAAACCTATAGCAACATCAAAGTGAAAAAAAAATTAATTATTAACAGCAAATTATCAATATGAATCTAATTACAAACGACAACGAGTACATTTTAATTGTATTGAATTTGATTCAAATTTACATTGAATGCAGTGCTTATATGCAACTCTTACAATATGGGTTAGCAAATCAGTATAAAACGTTATAAAAACAGTTTCACATTTAGTTAATTATTTAATTTTATGTGTTATTAAGATATTTGTAATAATAAAAAAATTTAAGTACAAAGTTCATTTACACCATTGTTCAGCCAGTCTAGTCAAATTATTTTGCCCTTTCCTCCTGTTAAAGTTCTAAATTTCTTATTAATTATAGTTTTTCAAAATAGTTCAAAGCCATTAAAATGTTAAACAATTACAATAATACAAGTTTTATGTAAAACACTTGATCGTAAGCATGTTGTTGTAAAACCACTATGAAATCGTTAGTTATCAAAAGTAATTGAATGAGACACAAACGACCGTTGGGACAATTACACATTGTTTAAATAATGTAATTATTATAATGTAGTAGAAATCAGGTATAGGAACTAAAACTATAATTAATGTCAGATATTCTCTCTAAGGCACAATGTGAATGCTTTGTGAACTTCATATAATTGGGTGTTAATTACTTCAGTCGAATTGCGGATAAGTTTTTGAGTTGAACTTTAATATGTAAATGTTCTACGAACAGTTAACTATTGAGTATTTTATTACTAGAAAATTATTATTATAAAATGTTTTGATTAAATTTTGTTTATAAGAATTTATCCATAACATTATTAAAACAAAATTTCAGAATATTAAAAATAAATTAAAAAATAACAAAATTTTTATAAAAAAAAATTAAAAAAATAATTTAAAAATCGAAGAAATTTAGAAATAAAGTAATATAAAAATATAAAAAAAATATAAAATTATAAAAATATTAAAATATTACACAAAATGTAAAAATATCAAAATATAAGAATAAAAAATATAAAAATTTAAATATATAAAAATATAAAAATATTAAAATATTAAAATATAAAAATATAAAAATATAAAAATATAAAAATATAAAAATATAAAAATATAAAAATATAAAAATATAAAAATATAAAAATATAAAAATATAAAAATATAAAAATATAAAAATATAAAAATATAAAAATATAAAAATATAAAAATATAAAAATATAAAAATATAAAAATATAAAAATATAAAAATATAAAAATATTAAAATATAAAATTAAAAAAATATAAAAATATAAAAATATAAAATATAAAAATATAAAAATATCAAAATATAAAACTATAAAAATATAAAAATATAAAAATATAAAAATATAAAAATATAAAAATTTAAAAATGCAAAAATAAAAAATATTAAATATATAAAAATATAAAAATATAAAAATATAAAAATATAAAAATATTAAAATATAAAAATATAAAAATATAAAAATATAAAAATATAAAAATACAAAAATATAAAAATATAAAAATATAAATATATAAAAATATAAAAATATAAAAATATAAAAATATAAAAATATAAAAATATAAAAATATAAAAATATAAAAATATAAAAATATAAAAATATAAAAATATAAAAATATAAAAATATAAAAATATAAAAATATAAAAATATAAAAATATAAAAATATAAAAATATAAAAATATAAGAATATAAATATATAAAAAATTTTCTAAATTACAAATTGTTAATTTTGAATAATTTGACGTATTTTTAATATTTTATATATATATATATTATACCTTAAATTATTTGAATATTTTTTAATAATTTTTATATTAATAACATTGTAAATATTTTTACTATTTTTTCATGTTTTTAGAACATTTAATATTTTTATCATTTCTAGTATTTTTTAATATTGTATATATTTTTAATATTGAAAATAATGCTAAAATTTTTAGAATTTTTAATAATTTTGATATATTTAATATTTTTTATATTTTTAATTGCTAATATTTTTATTATTCTTAATATTTTTGATATATATTATTCAATATTTTTCAATATTTTTAATAATTTTAATATTTTTAATATTTTTAATGTTTTTAATATTTTTAATATTATTAATATTTTTAATATTTTTTTTTTAATATTTTTAATATTATATACCTTTTTAATATTTTTTTAATATTATTGATAATTTTAATATTTTTAATATATTTAATATTTTTTATATTTTCAATATTTTTAATATTTTAAATATTTTTAATATTTAAATTTTTAACATTTTTAATATTAATTATATTTGTAGTATTTTTAAAATTTTAATATTTTTAAAATTTTTAAAATTTTTAGAATTTTAAATATTTTAAATATTTTAAATATTTTTAATATTTATAATATTTTTAATATTTGTAACATTTTTAGTATTTTTAATATTTTTTATAATATTTTTTTAATATTTTTAATATTTGTAATATTTTTAATATATTTAATATTTTTAATATTTTAATATTTTTAATATTTTTAATATTTTTAATATTTTTAATATTTTTAATATTTTTAATATTTTTATTATTTTTAATAATTTTAATATTTTTAATATTTTTAATATTTTGAATATCTATATATATAAAAATGAAATGGTCCACGTATGTCATACCATCACTTGAGAACGGCTGGAGCGATTTGGCTGTTTTTTTTTTATTCGATTCGAAATTTTCCGTAGATTGTTTGTGTTGAAAAAAATCAAATCCAGGTGGCGCTAGGGTGGATTTATATCGAAAATTTGAATGCATGTACCAATTCAACTGAAATTTAGAATGGATATTCATTTGATCATGAGAAAACATTTTATGTACAAATGGACCCGGTAGATGGCGCTGGGGTCGGTTTACAATCAAAATTTTAACGAATGGGTCAATTTAACTGAAATTCAGAATCTATGTTTGTTTGATCATCAGAAAAAATCGTATGTGCAAATGGACCCGGTAGATGGCGCTAGGGTGGATTTATATTGAAAATTTTAATGCATGTATCAATTTAACTGAAATTTAGTATTTATTTTTGTGGAACCTTGAGAAATTTTTTTTTGTATAAATTGACCCGGTAGGTGTCGCTATGATGAAATTATAATGAAAATTTTAACGAATTAAACAATTTGATTGAAATTTAGAATGTATATTTGTTTTATTATGAAAATTGTCCGATTTTACTTACACTTAAAATATATGATTTTTTTGGCATGAGAAGATTTTGAATATCGATTGTCCGATTTTACTTAAACTTAAAATATATGATTTTTTGGCATGAGAAAATTTTGAATGTATGTTTGGAACCAGTTGCCGGTGTTTAGCTTATAATACACTTAATTTTTGGAATGTCATTTAGTCACTTTTTTTAACATCATAGTTATTCAGAAGTCTATATATATAAAAAAGATGTAAATTTTGATGTCACCACTAATTTTGAAAACGGTTGACCCCTTTTGTCCCAAAATTGCAGTAAAAGTTAAGGATTGGCTGTAGATGGTCACACAGACTGCAAAAAGGCTTAAAGAAGAATGGCTAACTTTTATAATGGCGCACTTCCTACTGAACTAGAGAGCTTCACAAAGTTGTTTTTCCCATTTCCCATAGGGGACAATAACGAAAATAGGAATAACTGTTGATATCACCCAGACCATACGGTTAATGGGGTTGCTGAGCTTATTGAATGCATTTTTGGAAATTCGTACTCCTTAGGATAAAAAGGTACAATCACCCAGTACACCAACGCTGAAAGTTATAGGTCAGTCAATCGGCTTAAAAATGTGGTTTTAGAATATATGCCTATCAATAAGTAAGTTTTCATCCCATCATGGACGACACTGCTGATCCGTTTTAGCAATTCTTATAATAATATATAATAATCTTTAAGATATATGAATAACAGAATTTGTCCGGGAAAACCTCGCCCTTTAAATTGAAATATTTTAGAGGTCAAAAAAATAAACCAATCGTTTTTAAATTTCTAACTACACTCAACATATTTTACAAAAATTTGGAGGCAGGACGAAGTCTTGTGGTATTTTTATTTTTTAATATTTTTAATGTTCTTAAAATTTTTAATATTTTTAATATTTGTGTAATATTTCCAATCCCTATTAATTTTATAAATGTGAGTGTTTGTCTGTTTGTTTTTGCCTCCATCAAATGTAAAAAGCTCAACATATTTCAATAAAATTTGGCAGACAGTTAGTGTAGTCCAATGGGCAGAAGAGGCGTGGCAAAACTTTTTGGTGCGGAGTGGGCGTGACAAAACTTTGTTTCCTTCTTTTTTTTATTTTGAATTGAATGCTTAATTTACATATACATAATATTATTTTGCCTCAGCGCCGAAAGGCATTACAGAGGCTTAAAGGCAACTTATCGCGACAAAAATTCACCCTATACTTCAAATAACTCTATATAACTGTTTATAAAATTTATTTAATATATCTAAAATTAATTATTATCAAATGATAGAAGTATTTCAACATCCTGTAATAGATGTTGTTTTAGTTCCCTTTTAAAGGAAATTAATGAAGACAAGCCTTTTAAATTCAATGGTAAACGATTGTATTCTATGGGACCCGAAAATTTTATACGTTGTTACAATTGATACAATTTGACGCACTGATTGTACTCGACACTATAGATATGAAAATGCAAAGGAAATGTGTATTTTCGTTTACTGGGCGTAGGGGGCGTGGAACAACTATATTTAGCTCTAGAGCTGTGGTAAACAGATAGTTCGCAGCAATACAGAAACGAAGTTAAATTTTACAATTCCATATTTACTACTGTCCGGGACCGACCGTGGCATATTGGTTAGAACACCCCACTACAATGCGGGAGATCCCAGGTTCGATTCCCGGCTCCAGTCATCTACATTTTTCTTTCTTTGCCGGCCCACTCGACATTGTCGACAGCAACTTCGCAGTATAAGTGTCGAGATAATCGGCATGTCTAGTAAAAGCTTCTCAAACAGTGACGTTCGCATTCGTCGATAAACAAGTAGGTGCCATTTATTGTGAATCTAAAATAGAAAGCGTGTTAATTCACAACAACGCGAGAAACATTCCATACCTTATTCATGGGGTGTCATAGGAAATTAAGTGTTTTTTTTATTTACTATTGTCAATGTATATTTTTTATTGCAAGTTGCAGGACAACTTATTCTATTTGCCTAGACGAAGGGGGATGTACGACCGTGTTTAAATTTATCGTAGATATTGTACACAGTCACTACTGCAGACATTTTATGGGCACTGTCTTCAATTTTTTTGATTTCCGTTGCTTTATCTGTACGAAAAATTAAATGGAAGCGCAATTCCGTATTTGGACTATGTTTACTTTGTCATGAGTAACCATTATTTAGAATTCTTGAGTACAATTAAATGTTCTACTTTAACAGGTGTTCAATGAAGTGCTTATTGTTATGCGCACATTATCAGCATACAAAGGAATATATACATATCTCTATGAATACATATTATCTAACTAATATGCAGTTGGCCGACAAGTTGTCCATACGGATACCAAATAATTCTTGTACTCAGAATATTTTGATATTGTAACAAAATCCCCCCCCCCCTCCCCCCCCCCCAAACATCGAGATCAATGCAGGCTTTGCAGTACCGTTAACAAAAAAAAGTATGTCAACCAGTTTTTGTCCACTGTTTTCTTATTTTCCTCTCTGTGTCGTTAACTTGGTTCAAACCAACCTCCAAGTAAATGCACTATGCAAATTCTTCTACATACATATGTATGTGACCAAGGCAACCTCAAGTTTTGATTCTGAATATTTGATGATTGCAAAATAACGTTTACGCTCAAACTACAGCAAGAGAGGCCAATGATTAATATGGATACATTAAGAAATGCCAAAATGCCACCGATTATTATATGTATTTACGTAGTGGATTGTTAAGACTTCCTCCCCGCGACTCTCTGCCTATTGGAACATTATGGTCACTACAATGCATCGGAACTTAAGCTGCAATTTTTGGTGATAAAAAAAATAAATAAAGAAACCATTTTGTGCTACGTCATTTATTGTCATATTTTACTTTGTTACGGACTTAAAAAGGGGGACAAAAGATAAAACTAATGTTCGTAGAGGAGGTACAAAACAATTTGCCAACTCATAATACATCGTCATCATTGGAAATTTTCATAAGACCATAATGTCATTTACTCAATATATATTTATAGGCATTAAGAAACACAACAATTGACACACATGAGAAGGAGTTTTCATCTATACTTTATTGTAATAAGAACTTTTTGTTTTGTTTAGAAGATATTTACTGAATCACAAATGTCAATAAACTTTTCCATACAATGAAGGTTGTTTTTTGAATGAATAAATCTTTTATATAGGGATCATTGGAAAATTTATTAGAAAACACATATTACAATGAATTTCTGGCTCTAAATAAAAGAGTGGCTACTCCGCCCACTAATCGAAATTGCAGTGCCGAGTACTATCTATCTGGCCATGAGCACTCCGCCCACTGAAGGAAATTTTAACCTATAGTGCCGAGTATTATCTATATACCAAGTTTGTATCCCTCTGTCGCTAAAATTAACTCTGGCCACTCCGCCCACTAATCGAAATTGTTGGGACGAGTACTATCTATCTGGCTATGAGCACTCTGCCCACTGAAGGAAACTACAAATTTATTTTCGACTTTTAACCTATAGTGCTGAGTATTATGTGTATACCAGTCTGTATCCCTCTGGTGCTAAAATAAAGTGTGGCCATGCCCAATCCGCCCACTAATCAAAAATAAAACTTTCGTCGGCAAAGTTGTATTGTAGTGTAGAGTACTATATATCTGGCCATGAGCACTCCGCCCACTGAAAGAAAATATAAATTTCATCTGTTAATTTTAACATATAGCTCTCAATACTATCTGTTAACCGAATCTTATCCCTCTGGTTATAAAATACTGTAAAGCTACTACAACAACTCCGTCCACTGATCGAAAATAAAACTTTTGTCTGCAAAGTTGTAATTACAGTGCAGAGTGTTATCAATATATCAAATCGTATCTCTCTTGGACTAAAAAAGAGTTTTGCCACACCCCTCCGCCCACTTAACGAAAATAAAAGCTGTTAAGAAATTTCAGTCAGTTGAACTGACTGATAAGTCAGTTGAGTGTATTGGATGTTATTACTCGATTTCTAAAGTGGGCGGAATGGTACATTTGTATAGGAGGTACTAGAAGAGGCGTGGCTAGTCTTCTAGTTTTTTCTCCACAACTTTATGCTGTGGGAGCTTTACTAAATATGTACAGAACTAGCGCACGATCGCGTTGGATACATACATATTATTACTAGATTTCAAAAGTGGGCGGATTGGTACATTTGAATGGAAGGTACCAGAAGAAGCGTGGCTATACTTCCAGCGTTTTCTCCAAAACTTTATCCTGGTATAGCTTTACTAAATATAGAATTTGGCCACGATCGCGTTGGATATATGTTGTTGATGTTATTACTCGCTTTCTAAAGTGGGCGGATTGGTACATTTGAATGGAAGGTACCAGAAGAAGCGTGGCTATACTTCCAGTGTTTTCTCCAAAAATGTTTCCTGTTATAGCTTCACTGAATACAGCATGTGGCCACGATCACGTTAGGTGTATTGATGTTTTTACTCGATTTTTAAAGTGGGCGAAGATGTACATTATGGAAGGTACCAGAAGGGGCGTGGCCAGGTAGCCAATTTTCAATACCGTAAGTAGTTTTGAGGAAATATTAACCCATGCAAAGTTTCAAAACAATTAGTTGCGTCTTTCAAAAGTACCAGCCGTACTGACAGACGGACAGCCAGACTTACAAAAAAGTCTTGAATCGAACTTGGTTTAAAGAAACTTAGGGTCTAAAGTGACTCCTTCTATGTGTTACACTTTTGGGTCATATTAAATGATATATACCCTCCTATCCGCAAATTTCAACGTTTAATGCCAATTACCATTAGTATGCCAAAACGTATCCCTCTGCGGCTACAAAACAGTGTGGCCACGCCCGCTCCACCCACTGAAAGAAAATAAAAATATTGTCTGGAAATTTAAACCAATAGTGCCAATTGCAATCTTGGCATCAAATTTTATCTCACAAGATCTACCAAAAAAAAAATGCTTTTGCCACGCCAACTCCGCCCACTGGTCCACAATTGAAATTTCGTCAGCTTATTCATTAGAATGAGTCAATACTTTTTCTCAACCAAGCGGTTATCAAAATCGTTATCTACGATGAAGCTGCATTCGACAGTCCGATACGACAGAAACTATTAGATGCTATGGCTGAATTTGGTATCCCCGCGAAGCTGATACGACTTTGCGGGATTACACTGACTGACACGAAGCCTTCAGTGAAAATAGGCACAAATCTAACACAGCCATTTTCTTCCAAGCGAGGCTTCAGGCAAGTTGATAGTCTGTCATGCGATCTTTTTAATATTATATTGGAGATGATAATGCGGGAGGCAGCAGAACACACGACTGGCACCATCTTTAACAAAAGTCACATGTTGCTCGCGTACGCTGATGATATTGATATCATTGGCCGATGACTGCGGGATGTTACTGCGGCCTTTCCGAGCATTGAGAAGCAGTCGGCAGAAGTTGGTCTGGTGAATACTAAAATAATAATATCAGCCTGGGAATCAAGAGACGAGTACTGATCGCAAACCGCTGCTACTATGCGCTGAGCAAGCGTTTTAATGATAAAGTCCTCTCTCGACAAACGAAGATCCAACTCTATCAGACACTGATCCTAACTGTCTTACTCTACAGCGCAGAATCCTGGGTAATGACGCAGACGGATCAATCTGTTCTGGGAGTTTTCGAGAGAAAAATACTACGCAAAATATTTGGGCTCATCATCGTTATAGGGGAGTACCGCTGTCGAATGAACCTTGAGCTGTATGAGCTGTACAACGACATCGACGTAGTCAAGCGCGTTCAAATAGACCGAATGCGCTGGCTTGGACACGTTGTCGATAAGTCTTCTGCAAAAAACTCAATAGGCAGCGCAGGAGGGGACGTTCAAATAGACCGAATGTTGTACGAATGGACGAAAACACTCCGGCTCTAAAAGTCTTCGGCAATAAACTCAATGGGCAGCGCAGTAGGGGGCGACTAAAACTGCGATGGATGAACCAAGTTGGTGTGACGAATTATCTTCGGAGCGCAAAAGACCGAAGCGCTTGGGAAACTTTTCTACGTGCGGCTACTGATAGATACATTTCTGTTGTTGCTGCCATTAAAGAAGAAGAAAAAAAATCTACTATGAATTCTAAGAAAATTTGCCCAAGAAACCATGGGTCTAAAATTAAAATCGAGCCCTTGGTATGTAACGAGAAACTTTTCGTATTGGGGAAACTTTTCGTATTGGGGAAAGTCCCACAACTGCGACGAAATCGCGCCTAAAGGGTTCAAATGCATGACCGCCGACCCCCAGTCATTGTTTTCTCCTAAAATTTTTCCCAAACATACCTACTCCCCATCTTTACACCTCACTGCCCCGGAGTCGCCCCTAAAGGAGTCAATTGTATGACCAGCTCCCAATATTTTTTCAACCCCAACAGTTTCATAGATCAAATCTACTCTCTACCTTCAACCCTTTAAATGGTCCCTATAGAATTTTTTTAATTTTTATAATTTTTTTTTATGAAATGTGCCCCTGATGCTCCCATAGGGGTAAAATGTATAACCGACACAAAAATTCTCCACAAAATAAAAATTCCGTTAAAATTTTTCGTTTTTATTGAGGGTAATTAATAGTGCTCCCAATTTCCCGGGAAACGGTATTAACGGTTATCCTGGTCATATCCCGGAATACCGGGATTCCAGAGAAATACAAAAAAATATTTTTTTTTTCGGTTTGTTAAGCAAAGATGACCAGAATAGCTTGAAATTATGCAGAGATCATAAACAGATATTTCATTATATTGCCCCAAAAAATGATGTCAAACGCCGGTCCGGGAACGAAGAAATTTCTATTATTTTTTTTACACATTTTGTGTGAAATTTTTCAGTTTTTCCGTTTTTGACAGGCCGTCGTTTCCGCAGTTTTTAAGCAAATATCACAAAAATTCGTGAAAATGTTCTCCTATAATGTCTTTCAATACTGCCAACTTACGAACCATTTGAGTAAGTGTTTTAGAAACGCCGGTCTGGGTTAGACGGAAAAACTGAAAAATTTAAAACAAATGTATAAAAATAATAGAAATTTCTTCATTCCCAAATTGTATGTCTCCAGCTCAAAAAAATGTTTTGCCACGCCTACTCCACCCATAGGATGAAAAATCTAAAAGTATTTGGCCTACGGTAATTTCCATATGGTACACCAACTGTATATCAAATTCATTGAAATCGGTTCTTACTTACTTAATTTCCCTTTGCTCCCCATGAATGAGGTATGGGATAGCTTCTCGCTTTCTATTTTTAGATACATAACTAACGGCACCTACTTGTTTATCGACGTTTGAGAAGCTCTTACTAGATAAGCCGATTGACTCGACACTTAATACTGCGAAGTTTCTGTCAACAACATTCGAGGGGAGCCGACAATGAAAGAACCATTTTTTTTTTTTTTTTAGATGACTGGAGCCAGTAGTTGAACCTGCGATCTCCCGCATGGTAGTCGCGTGTTCTAACTACTGTGCCACGGCCGGTTCAACCTTTATAATATTCACAGAGAAATATATACAGAGAAAGTATATAAAATTATACATAATCCCCCTTATTATGTATGTCGTAGTCACGTCGAATCTTTGTCGTTTTTAAAATATGGCATCGCTGATGTCGCTTATGAGACTTCATCTTCATTAGATGCTGAAAAATTCTCAACACTTAAAATTTCTGTTAAAAATTACTAATTTTATCAAAAAAGGACAGTCGGAAGTTGTCGAAAGTCGACTACGAATATAAAAAAATTCCCCCTTATTACGTACGTCGTAGTCGACTTTCGACAACTTTCGACTGTCCTTTTTTGATAAAATTAGTAATTTTTAACAGAAATTTTAAGTGTTGAGAATTTTTCAGCATCTTATGAAGATGAAGTCTCATAAGCGACATCAGCGATGCCATATTTTAAAAACGACAAAGATTCGACGTGACTACGACATACATAATAAGGGGGATTATGTATAATTTTATATACTTTCTGTGTTTAAAACACTTTGATAACGATTCTTTCCGTGTTTCACATTATGTTCCTATTCCATACCCATCTAAACAAGGTTTGTAGGGTATCAACGTTTGCTTATTACGTTTGATGGTTCACATACCTCTTTATGGCTCAAAATATTTGCAGCCGTCGCTATTACAAGTAAAACAGTTAACACAGTAAACCAGTTGGCAACCTTGGAAGTTTAATAGCGGCAAAATAATTTGTTTATTTTTTAATTTTTTTTTTCTTTTCATTTTTATGTTAAAATTTCAAGCAATGTACAGCGGCAACAACAACAGCAATAAACTATAACGTTAAATGTTGTTGCAACAACAGGTTGTTGGTTGGGCTGACTGACTGGTTGGTTGGTTGGCCACACAGTTCAGCAGCAGCTGATGGCTTGGTATGGGGGCATATCAAGAAGAAGAAGGAGAAAAAAAACAGAATGGTCATACTAAGCACAAAAACTGCATTTACTTGGCTTTGCGGATATTTAATAATTTTAAGTGAATCTCATGGTTAGACAACGACAACAAAAAATAATGGAAGTCGGATCATATTAGAGTTTAAATTGTGAGAGACTATTTTTCGGGCTATAAATTTGGCATAGATGTAACCAGCCTTAACAGGTGGTATCTAAGCGTACCGATGGATGGGTGTGTGTGTGTGTGTATTTGTTTTTGTGTGTGTGTGTTTGTGTGTGTTTGTGTGTGTTTGTGTGTGTTTGTGTGTGTGTGTGTGTCTGTCCGTTTGCGTATTTTTTTCGGTGGGTGACCACCAGTGCTTTAAAGTATCCGCCGTTTTTGCAAGACAGTTTGTCAAAGGTGTTTGTATGTTGTTTGTTGTTTTGTTTGTCTGTTTGTCCGTCCGTCCACCTCTGGATTCACAAACTCTTAAATGTTTTTTTGTTATTATTGTCTTACCAAAACGAGTATTCAATTAAAAAATTAATTACTTTTAAACCTCCACAAACAAGTTCACGTGTTGATAACCAACCACAACTCTAAGACGTGTGTTATTGACATTACTTAGAAATAGTATTTAGCAACATTTAACTACACCGCATTTGAGGACTGGGCCATCTTTCATGACCATGCCGAGCTGCTTCTAGCTTAAGCTCCATCTGTGATTTATTAGAATCATTTGTAATTTGTACAAACATTGTTATGGTTATGTTGTGTTGTTAAATTTATATAGCAGCAACCTCTAGTCAATATGTAAATGATTTTGTTGATATAATACATCAAGTGTGGACGGATACGTTTAAATACTATAAATTGAGGTTAATTATATTTACGTTTTGGCCGTTATTGTTGATGTGGTGGCTTGTTACTATTTGTTGTTGTGGTTTCTTGAAAAGGTCATACGCCTTAAGTAAATTTCAATGATGGTGATTATTATTTTTTTATGTTTTTGTTTTCGTTTAAATTTTTCTCCTACAATTGATGTTGACGAGTTGATTGAGTTGAGGTATATCTTAATGTCTTGATATATTTCTATTAAAATGTTGTCATTTTATGTTGCCCCCACAAAGACAGTTTAAGATCATTTTAACGTCGTTGGCTTGAAAGACACACGCACACTTGTCTTTACGCCCTACGAATAGCCGGCTTATCGTTACAGAGTGTTGTTGACAGAGTACCAGAGTTATTGTTTTTATTTGCTTGGTATGTTTCTGTTTTTGTGTTTTTTTTTTCAGATGCTTTATACACTTGTCCTTCCTGTCACGATGACTTAATGAAAAATTAACAAAATTGTAATAATACTAAAAAAAAATTCCATTGAAGGTTTACAAGCAATGGATGCATTATATTGTTTGTTTGACGGCCCTTGCACAAACACAAGATGCTGTAAAAGTTAACGACTCAATGTCAGACAAGGTCAAGAGAGAAAAAAAATCAATCAAGTCATTAAAAAAACTATATGTAAATGCGGTACTAAATTTGTTCACAAAATTTGTAAAAAAAATTTTCAAGATACCTTTAAAAATAACGTTAGCTAAGAGGCGAGAACAAAAAATCCAAAATTTGTAGGATATTTTTAAAATCTAAAAGATACTCTTAACAGCAGCTAAGGATGTCGTACTTACCAAATGTAAAATTCTATAGGAACCATGAAAATATTTAAAAATTTTCGAAAAAATAAAGTCCACCTATTAGTAATTGGGCAATTCCATTGAGACGGGTGTGACCATGTTACTCACATTTTTGTTTATAATTCAAAAAATAGAAAATTTATTATTAAAAAAAAAAACGCTGTGATTACCAAGAATGTTAAGTTTAAAAACGTTTAGTATCATGTAGACACTGAAAGAACTTGATTTCTGCTATGAATATCGATTAGAAACGGTTGTGACGGGTGTGACGATTGTGATGGGTGTGACGATTGTGATGGGTGTGACGATTGTGAAGGGTGTGGCGATTGTGACTGGTGTGATGATTGTGACGGGTGTGACGGGTGTGGCAATTCTGACGATTAAGGCGGGTGTGACGTTAGGAATTTGAGCTTTTACAAAATTATGACTTTCAGATTAAATTCTGTAAAATTATGAATATGTTTTTCATTGTTCGGTTTGAGATCTATTTTCTATTATCACTAATAGAGTTTTTGATTTACAAGAGTTGTGTGAAATGGATTATATTGACAGCTATTTCGATAGTTGCCAAATTATCTCCGTAAAATGTTCATAATTATTTTGATGTAGATAATTTTTATAATTTTTTCATTTGATACGAAAAAATCGTGTAACACTTTAAAGGAGACGAGTTAGACCCCAAGTAACAAGCCCCGCAACTGCGACGGAATCGCCCCTAGAAAATAAGTAATTCTCCCACCTAAAATTGTTGCCAAACATACCTACCCCCCCCCCCCCCCCCCCCCCTCCCATCATCACTTCCTAAGGAGGAAATTTTTTATAAAATTAGCTCCCACCCCTCTAACTGCTCTAAAGCAGCTCCTACAGGAAACTAACGTGTGACCGAACCCCCAATATTTTTGCAACCCTAACAGTTTCTCAAAAACTCCAACAGCTGCCTTCCGCATTAAAAAAAGCCTTGTCTGAAGCCTGTCGAATAGTGCTTTGCGATCGATAAACAGATGGAGTAGATGTCGATCTGTATTTCCAGTCCGGTCGTTGCGGCAGTGGTCATAGATTTCGCAATATGTTGCCACTGGGTGTCGAGAATATCAGAATTAGGAGGGTTGGAACGAAGTAATTGATAGAGTTGATTGGAATAGGCATTGGTTATCTCGGTGGTAATGTATAGCTTTGTGATGTATAGCTGTGTGAAGCATAGCTTCTTTTGCGTGTGGTTACGATTGCTTTTAGCACTACTTAATCGCTTGGTTCGAAGTAATTGAGAGAGTTGGTTGGATTAGGCACTGGCTAACTCGGTGGTATGCAGCTTTGTGATGTATAGCTTTCTTAGCGTTTGATTACGAGCACTTTTAGCATTGCTGAATCGCATGCGTACCTTGGCTGCAACTAGGTGGTGTTCCGAGTCAATATTTGCACTGTGCACCATACTCACGTCCATAACGCTTAAGACATGCCTTCTATCAATTACCTCGTGATTAATCTGGTTTCTTGTATTTTGACCAGGAGATATCCAGGTTGCCTTGTGCCTTGTGATTCCACTCACTACCGTTTTTCTTGCCGACGCGAAGCTATCCAGTCTGAATCCTTTATCGGAGGTGTTGTTGTGTAGACTGAATTTCCTACTGCAAGATCATCTTCCCTTCCATTTTTAGCATTGAAATCTCCCACAGCAATTTCAATGTCATGGCCAGGGCAGTGGTTATATATTTCCACCAGGCGCTCATAGAATACATGTCCTAGTATTTGTCTTCCATCGGGAATTGTACACAATCAGCGTGATGTACAAATATTTCGCCTTGAAGCGGATAGTGGCTATTCGGTCACAGGGATAAACCGCGAGGCCAGATGTCGAAGTATTTTGCCCACTATAAATCCATAACCAAATTCGTGTCTTTTTGGATGGCAGCTGTGAAAGATGTCACAATTCTTTCGTCGTGTGTATTCCAGTCCCATTTATCGCATTTCCTGTATGGCGGTGATGTCAGCCTTGTATTTGTGCAACATTGCACCTTTTCACATTTCCCAGCCACAGAACCGATATTCAGTGGCATGACCCGGGGAACACGTGTTCTATCGGACATTGTGAGCTGTTCGGGGTCTTCCAAAGAGAGGTTTTGCTGGTTTCCATGTAAATAACAACCAGAAGACTCAAATTAGAAAATCCGCCATTCCTTCTAGCGTAAATTCACATTAAATTTCTAGATCTTGTCATCAATAAATTTAATTTTGCATAATGGACAACGTATTGAATTAGGTTTTTTTGGGCCTCGTTATCTATATAGATAAAAGGCTTGGGTGACTGACTGATCAGTCCCTAGCCCAAACGGCTAAAGCTAGTGAAATGTAGGAATGTAGGTTTCTTTTATGACGTGGGCGCGCACTAAGACGGGATTTTTGGAAATTCGGACTGCAAGTGGGTAAAATGGGCGTGGCACCGCTGCATACAACTCCAATTTTGAAATGAGTGTATCTTTAAAGCCATTATAGGTACGAAGTCGAGATTTAATACGTATATAGGTCGTATAAGAAAAAATATTTTGTTTGTTGAAAGTGGGCGATGCCACGCCTCTTTTTAGAAAATCGTTATATGGGCCACACAAATTAACCGATTGCAATTATATTTTATTTGTGTGATACTGTCCATAGGACCTCTATCATAGGCTACATGAAAACATAGTTGGACAATGGGGCGTGGCACCGCCCACACAAACCGAAATTTTAATCGGTCATATCTGCCGAGCCATTAGAGGTATGAAGATCAGATTTGCTACACATGTTACTGGTACAAGAAAGAATGCGTTTCGCTGAGAAATGGGCGGTGCCACGCCCCTTTAGAAAAAATCGTTTTATCGGCGAAATAAATTTGCACTGTGTAGTAGTATCCATTTGGCCATTATTATAGCCTACATGAAAACATAATTAGACAAAAGGGCGGTGCCACGCCTCCTATAAATACATTGTTATTTGTAATGACTGTAGATAGGATGATAGGAGAATTAGATTGAGGCATTTTTCGAAATTCCTCCTTTAGGTGTGAAAATATCGAAAAAGATATAAAACTGATATGTGACTAAATGCCCAAAGGTAGAGTTACGAAACTATATATATTATTCAACCTACACAATTAGAGAGCCGCCAGATGGGGTTTTTAGAAACTCGCACATTAAGGGGTAAAAAAAACGAAAAGAGATTTAACTGGTAACATCACCCAGACCAAACGTATATCGGCATTCATCCTATAGAATTAGAAGAGTTTCCAGTCCATTTTAGTTGTACGATACGAATGTATTTTTTGAAATTCGTACTTTTAGAGATTAAAAAGGACTAAAGGGACAATATCCAATGGGATTAACTACAATAACATAAATGGGGTGTTCGTTCGTCTTATGAAGCGTTTGAATTTTACCTCTTTGCATAAATTTTTAAGATAATTCATTGTAAGTACGGGTGAAGCACCGGGAGACGGGAAAGCTAGTATGAGTATAAGTGCCTTAACTCACACAATTTTACAATGGACTTTAAGTCCAAGTGAATCTGATTTTCAGACTACAAAACTGACACAACGATGCAAATGCGAAAAACTCATCCATACCTCAATAATGGTATACAAACGATTTCCATTTTTGATTATTTTACTTAAAAATTACTTGAGCGCCCCCTATAGTAAATAAATTGAGTTAGCCTATAAAACACGTAATTCAGGTAAACGGCATCCTTTAATTTTCCTATAGCAACGGGAAGTAAGGTTTAGCACACAAAAGGTTTATGTACCTCACACAATATTAGTACCAAAGTGACCCCAGGTCTGTTAGATTCTCAAATTACATCGCACTATGGTAAAAATGATATATTCGAATACACAACGAATTGGAGGAGGCAACTCCTTAGAAAATATGTATAGCCAATACTAAAATATAAAATATATGAATTGCCAACTACCATCTTATTTAAATACTCCTCGTTAAGAGATTTTTCCTTTTACTCCTTTAAATTGTGCTACGACCCTGGCACCCTCTTTTTCCCTGGAACTGATGCATGCACCATGATTGGAACCAGTGAATAATTACACTTACTTTATGTGTTATATAGCTCATTGTCTGTCGTGTCATTCACATGAATTATTAGTTTATAATCATTACATGATCAGCGACAAGTTTAAAAAAGGCTACACTCTAAAATTAATTAATTACATAGGGAAGCAAGCGTGTATAAATTTTTGTGACACGAATTGTTACAATTTTATATGCAGACAACATATAATTTATAATAATACAGATTAGTAATCGCTATATTTATAATAGATCTATAATTGTCGAAGTAAGGAATTTGAATATCTTTAAAACTGATTCAAAAAAAAATATAAACTTTTAATAAAGTATTTTAGGCATTATGACATCAGAATGAATACGGCGGCTTCATAATTACTCATTATGACGCAATTAAGCACAAAACAATTGATAATTTCATTTTCAACAATTGACAATTTCAATTGTTTTGCAGTGAACAGTGGGCCGGAAGCAAACTAATAGAAGAAAAACATAATTCTTGATCAAAACAACTTTTTTGTCTCTTTTCCGCCCACTGTGCTCAAATAAAGTAATTGCCTTATAAATGTCTATTATATGCATGTTTGATATTTTATTTGTTCTTTTTTTGTGACTAACGAAAATATATCACAATTCTGGTCGCACCATCGCTTTTGTGACACATCAAATGACAAACTGTCACCGGGGGGGCATAATCCCCACCCTATGCTATAAAAAACAAACTCTACAATAAATCTCAAACCTCATGAATTTTAATTTTTTCGTCTTCCCTTTCAATAATGTTCTATTTTATTTTTTCTACTTAGCTTCTCGATACAATAAGAAACAACATCAACAACAATATACTACAGGTTAATACAATACCGCAGAGAAGACCAGCAGCAGGCAAGAATATAAGGTTAAGACATTGCCAATACAAAATCCAGATTGAATGCTAAGAGGAGAAGAAATATTACACAGATACCACAGTAAGGCTGACATACAAGTACGAAGAAGACAGCAGCAGCAGCAGTAGTGATCATACAATTAAAGCTTAACCTATGCCTACAATTGCCGGCTGGGCAAGACACTTATGATAGATAGTCAAGACGGCGTACAACAACAACACCATCATCATATACGTTAACAACTTTAAAGCTCTGGGGGTAAACGGGGGTGATTAATTCTACCAACCAACAAAAGCGACAGTAAATTGGACGCTCATCATCATCATCGCCATCATCATCGGTAGTTTGTAACACCACCACAATGACAGCGGCGGCCGTAGAAATACGAAATGGCTATAAATATTATGGAAGCAAATCAAAACCCAAAATCATACTCAACTATTTGAATATGAACGTGGAACGTGGTACCATGTGAGTAGAATCAAAATGAAATGTGTTACTTACTTGCTTGCTAGCTCTATGCTAATTATGGAGAATAATCCAAACATATTTCAGAAGTCGTCGTCGTCGTCGTCGCGGTGTGTATGGAATTCTAATAAGATTTCTTTCTACCGTGGCGGTGGCGGGTGGCAGTGCTGACCAGTCAGCATAAGATGGAATTTTTGAAACTAAAGTGAAATTTGCATGTTTACTTTTGTATCTTACAGATATGGTTTATTGGGTGCCTCTGGCTGCGGCAAGACCACCCTATTGTCTTGCATAGTGGGACAAAAGCAACTAAACAGTGGAAATGTACGAGTGTTGGGCATGAAACCGGGTGTACCCGGTAGTGGTATACCTGGATCGCGAGTCGGCTATATGCCTCAGGTAAGAATATGAGAAAATAAATGACTACAAATAAGCAATAAGATGGCAGATCAAGCTATAAATAGTTCCTAGTCTGATAGAAAGTTTGTCAGTTTTTTATGAATATACATCTGAAAGGAGGCGTGGCAAAACTGTATTTAAGCTTTATAGAGATAAAATTTGCTACACATGTAGTATTCGGCACTTTAGGTAGAAATTTGCAGATGAAATTTTTATTTTCAATCAGTGGACGGAGAGGGCATGGCAAAACTGTATTTTAGTTTTAGGGAAACACAAATTGGTACGCGGGTAGTACTCTGCAACAGAAAATACAGAAGAAATTTTTATTTGAGATCAGTGGGCGGAGAGGGCGTGGCATAAGTGCATTTTAGTCCTAGAGAGATAATATTTGGTAGGCAGATAGTACTCTGCAACACAAGTATGAATATACAAACGAAATATTAATTTTGGATAAGTGGGCGGAGAGGGCATGGCAAAACTGGATTTTCGTCCTAGAGAGATAAAATTTGGTATGTTGATAGTACTCTGTAACAAAATTATGAATTAACAGACGAAATTTTAATTTTGGATAAGTGGGCGGAGAGGGCGTGGTAAAACTGCATTTTCGTCCTAGAGAGATAAAATTTGGTATGCAGATAGTACCCTTCAACACAATTATGATTGAACAGAGGAATTTTTTATTTTCGATCAGTGGGCGGAGAGGGCGCGGCAAAAGTGTATTGTAGTCCTACAGATGCACAAAATGGTACACAGATAGTACTCCGCAACACAATTATGATTAAACAGACGAAATTTGTATTTTCGATCAGTGGGCGGAGAAGGCGTGGCAAAACTGAATTTTAGTCCTAGAGAGATAACATTTGAAATGTAGATAACATTTGGCACTACAATTACAAATTTACAGACAAAGTTTTCATTTTCTTCAAGTGGGCGGAGTAGGCGTGGCAAACCAGTATTTAAGCCCTAAAGAAATAACATTTTCTATTTAGGTAGTACTCTGCAACAAAATTATGAATGTACAGACAAAATTTAAATTTTTGTTTAGTGGGCGGAGGAGGCGTGATAGATAGTACTTTGCAGAAGACATTTTTATTTCAAAGTGGGCGTGGAAAACTTATTTTAGTCCTAGGGAGATAAAATTTGGTACACTGCTAGTACTCGTCACTTCAGGATCTAATTTGCAGACGACATATTTACTTCGGAGAGGGCGTGGCAAAACTTAATTTTAGTCCTGGGGACATAAAATTTGGTATAGAGATACTACTCGGTACTTCAGTATCAAATTTGCAATTATTTTTGGACTGTGGGCGCAGGACGCGTGGCAATGCCGTATTTTAGTCCTAGGGAAATAAAATAAAATTTTCGGCCAGTGGGTGGAAGAGGCGTGGGAAAATTGCATTTTAGTTATAGGGAGATACAATTTTGTTTACAGAGGCACGCGTCAGGTGTCTTAGACGTACGAGTTATCAGAGGTGCGAACATCAACTCGGATCACCACCTCACCGCAGTAAAGGTGCGTACTAGGCTAACACTGCGTAACAAGGCGCAGAAAAATCTGAACATCGCTAAGCTGCAAACCACTTAGATAGCCACCGCCTATTCCAACCAACTCACTACACTACATCGTGATGCTCCAACTAACAAAAATACCAGCGCGCAATGGCAATATATTGCCCACTCGGTGAAAAGGACTGCGCAGTCCGTACTGGGGTATGTGAAACCCTTAAACGATAATGCCTGGTACGATGACGAATGCCGCAATGTCATCCGGAACAATATGCTGCTTACAGGGCCAAACTGCAGGCAATGGCAACGCGAGCTGTTCAAAGTACAAAAGTACAGGGAGAGCAGGTGGGAGGCGATTCGACTCTTCAGGCAGAGAGATGAAGGAGCAGAATAATGAGTGCATTGAAGAATCCAGGAACAGGAGTAAAGCCCGAAATCTACAAGAAGATAAATAGTAGGGTACATGGAACAGGTCTTCCGTCCTGTAAAGACAAGAATAATCAACTCATTACTGACTCCGAGAGCGTACTGAGAGTATGGAAAGATCACTTCTGCAGCCTATTGATGTCTGAAAACTCGGCTGCTGATGATTGTGTACCAATCCGAGACGATAACATCGAGTGTCCCCCTTCCAGAACAACTGAGATGCTTGTTTTAAACAGCAACAGCTCATAGAGAATATTTGGCTTCAGGAAAGCATGTCAGAGGTTTGGAATCTCAGTGTGCGATGTCGTATTTACACAAAAGGTGACCGTAGTGAGTGTAAAAACTACCGTGGAATTAGCTTCTTACTGATTGCGTATAAGATCCTCTCTAGCATACTGTGTAAACGTCTAAAGCCAACTGTGGAAAACCGGATTGGACCTTATCAGTGCTGCTTTACACTAGGCAAACACACGATGGATCTGATTTTTACACTACGGCATATTCTGGAGAAAATCCATGAGGAGCAAATCGACACCTACCACCTCTTTGTCGTTTACAATCATGCCTTCGATAGTCCCATCAGGCACCGACTATACGAAGCCATGTCTGAGTTCGGTATTCCTGCGAAGATAACTCGTCTCTGCCGGTGTTCCCTAACGAATATCAAATCCTCTGTTAGGATTGGCAAGGATTTATCTGCACCATTTGATACGACGAGAGGTCTTAGACAAGGTGATGGTTTGTCATGCAAACTGTACAACATAGTGATGGATAAGGTATAAAGGAAAGCAGCGGTTAACATGTCTGGCACCATATTTAATAAGAGCCTTATGCTGCTCGCATATGACGATGATATCGACATTACCGATCAGATGATGCGAGAGGTAACAGCTGTCTTCTGATCTGTTGAAAGGGAGTCAGCGAAAATGGGTTTGGCAGTGAATGAGGACAATACGAAGTTAATGGTATCATCGAACAAAGTATCCACCCGTTGGGGACGCAGCGTGGACGTTGAGATATATTGCTTTGAAGTAGTGGATGAATTTATCTACCTCGGATCCGCCATGGACATAAACAACAGTGGCCCAGTTATATGCCTCAGAATCTTGGGTGCTTACACAGGCGAATGCAGCTTATCTGGCGGTGAACCATGAGCTGTGCGAGTTATACCACGACATTGATTTGGTCAAGCGAATCAACTTGCAACGATATAGCTGGCTATGCTATGTCGTGAGGATGGATGAGGAAACTCTAGCGCGGAATGTATTCTATCAAGACCTCGAAGGAGAGCGCATAAGAGGGAGACCTCGACTACGTTGGAACGACCGGGTGGAGGAATCACTGACGCTGCTTGGTAGGACTGACTGGAGACGGTGCGCACAAGATCGAAGCGAATGGAAATCTGTTATTAATTCGGCCTCTGACTTAGACACTAAGGAATGATGGGAGAGAAAACCCACTGAACACAATGACTAAACATATATGGCCTACCATTCATATACAGAGAACATGATTGGCGTTGAACCTGTCTAGAGGTCACTTAAGAAACATCTCACTTAAAAAAAAAATACTTAAATTCCCTTTACACCCCATGAATGAGGTATGGGATAGAATCTCGCGTTGTTGCTAAGAATCTTACTTGTTTATCGACGAATGCGAACGTCAATGTTGTGGGAAGCTTTATACTTCTTTTACTGCAAAGTTGCTGTTGACAACATCGAGGGGACCGGCAATGAAAGAAAAATGAAGATGACTGTAGGCTGGAGTCGAACCTGCTGCCAAATTACCCTAACCTAACATTACCTATGGGGTTACCGAGAACTAAGTAAAAGTCTATTATAACCCTCAAGAGAAATCAATAAGAAATAATCATTCGAAATTGCTGGAGTAAACCTACCGGGTTTGAAATTGACTAATCTGCAAAGGAGGTACGGTTTTCTGATTACAACACAAATTATCTGATCACAATTAAAAATCCTTCAGTTATCCATTTGCAAGTTATGGGAGGAATGTTATTTTTCCAAAAAGAGATAAATTTGAGTGGGTGGTTATCAGAAGGGGATGGCCGGCCGATATAGTCCATATTAATCCCTGAGTTTAAACTCTCACAAGCGATCATCTTTCGCAAAATATGTTAGAATTCAGTGTACTTACAAAAACACAAGATACGTATGTAAAACTATGAGGGTCATACGGTCATTTATATGGGAGGTACCAGAAGGGGTGTTGTAATGGTCTCAATGCCACATACATAATAAAGGGGATTATCATAACCACGTTAAGACCAAAGTTCCACAGTTATATTAATTAAAAAAGCTATTTGATGTCTCGTTTTCAATATACTTAGTACAATAAATACACTATAGGTGGCGCACATATATTTCCTTATTTTATTACATTATACAAATCTCTCTTACTAATGTATTACTATTTTTTTCTGTTTTTTGGTCCACTTTATAGGAAATCGCTTTGGTCGACGAGATGACTATTAAGGAAGTAATTTATTATTTTGGCCGCATTTACGGCATGACAGACGAAAAGATTCGTAATAAATTTAAATTATTACGTGATCTCCTGCAATTACCGCCTCCAGAACATTTGGTGAAAAAATGCAGTGGTGGCCAACAGCGACGTGTTTCATTTGCCTGTGCCATGATACACGATCCGGAGCTATTGATATTAGATGAGCCCACAGTGGGGTTGGATCCAATGTTAAGAGAAAAGTAAGTACAAAAAAACGTGTGTATCTTAATACTACAGCAAGAACGTAACACGAGAAATTTCATATCATGCCCTTAGTTTATTTGTTGTTCGCACGCTAAACACGAAATCAAGCTTACAAGAGCTGCAGCGGTTTCATGTTCACATATGAGTTATGTGTGAACATTTACTGGTCATTTTATGGCCAAGCCACACTTTTAACGGCTTTACATTGATGTTTACAGCCCATACAAGTCTTTAACTTACCATAAATTGCGGCGTATAAAAAATTTACGATTCTAAAGTCATAAAAAAGATATTTACCTGGAAATAAAAATAAAAGAAAAAACAAATTAACAGAGTTATAAAAATGTATCAACAAAAATTATTCATAAAATTATGTTTTCTTGTTTCTTTCTTTAGAATCTGGGATTTCTTAGTTGAAACTACCAAACATTGTAAAATGGCTGTGATTATAACAACGCATTACATCGAGGAAGCTAAACAGGCAAATTGTGTAAGTTACAGAGCGATTATTTTTTTTGTAAACTTATTAATTTTATTACTTTTTTTCGATCGCAGATCGGTCTAATGCGCAAGGGTGTCCTTTTAGCCGAAGACACTCCCGAAAATATAATGTTACGTTTCGAAGTACGTTCCATAGAAGATGCCTTCCTTATACTCAGTCAGAAGCAAGGTGAGAATGATGTCATCGAAGCCTCCCTGGCCCAATTGCCCAGTCATCAACAGCATCAATCGAATGCCATTTGTAATGGGGTAGAAGTTATTGATGGCTCGAGTATAACGCAGCCCAATGAGAAAGCCAATATGGAATTAAATGTTAATAGTAAAACCCTAGGCGACCACAATGATGATAATGAAAATACCAAAAAATGTCTATTTACCACCAAAGGACGAATAAAAGCCCTGATGACCAAAAACTTTGTGCAGCTGTTTAGGCAACCCTCGTAAGTTGGCAATGATATTTAGTATACTAAAAACAAATTTTAACTAATTGTTTACCGCCAGTGGTGTTATTTTCATGTTACTCTTTCCCATCATTCAATTATCCTGTTTCTATTTGGCTGTGGGCAAAACGCCCACTGATTTGAAACTGGGCATAGTCAATAGTGAGGTTACAAACTGGGAGCACTGTTATGATTTGTCCTCGGTCTATGTGAAACGTTATAATGATACATGTGATTTTTATAATATATCGTGTCGATTTATTACAAGTCTAGAGGATACCGATCATATAACGAGGGTATGTTGATAGATATGTAGGAAAATTTTGAAATTTTTGATGTTTAAAAATTTTTTTATAGGTTTTCTACAATTCCGTGGAGGAAGCTCACCGTGATGCAAAAAGTATCAAGACGGTGGGTTATGTTCATTTTCCGTACAACTTTTCCAAAGCTATGCAGACCCGTCTAGAGGATGGACGTTTCGCCGATGATTATGCCATTGATCATGCCGAAGTGGCGGTACATCTTGATATGACAGGTGAGTTGGAGAGTTTATATGAATAATAATCAATATAAATAATATCAAACCTATAGCAAAGTATTAGTTTACTTAATGTGTGAGCAATACGTTGGTCAGATTTGTAAATGCACAGACTTCAATAAGGACGATGAAAATTTTCTAAAAATAGTCAAAAATATAGCAAACTACCGGATAATGTTTTTTCCATTGTGAATCTGTTCAAACATAAACATTTATCCAACATTATGCTTAAATATTAAAAATTTCTTCTAAGTATTACTAGAGAAGCTATCCCTCTATCATACAGGACGTATTTTTTTAATATTTCTACTTTATATTTAATACAAAAGTTGGACAAATTTTTTGATTGGTACGATTAAAAGTTGGGCAGATTTTGAGTTGCACAGATTCACAGTTTGACAAACATTACACAATATTTTGCTATTTTGACTCATTTCTCATAAATTGCTCGTATTTCTAAGAAATTTCCATAAATCAAAATCTTTTCAAACCAAATATTTCATCAAAAAGCTAGACAGACTTGCAGTTAGACCGACTTACGGACGGACAGACGGACCATTTATTAACATGGGTGAAAATTTCCTAAAAATATGTGCAATAAATAGTCAAAAATATTGCAAACTACAGGGTAATGTGAGTCCAACTGTGAATCTGTGCAATCCCTTAATATGTCTAACTTATAGTATTACCAACAATAACTTTTTCCAACTTTGTGCTTAAATATAAAACATTTTTTCTAAGTATTTCTAGAGAAGCTATCCCATACCCCCTTCATGGAATGTCAAGGGAAATATAGTATTCATTTAATTTCTAAATAGCAAAGTTGGACATACTTTTTGGTTGGTAAGGTTAAAAGTTGGACAGATTTTGAGTTGCACAGATTCATACTTTGATAAACTTTACACTATATTTTGATATATCTTTGACTTATTTCTCATATATTGCTCATATCTCTAGGGAATTCTCAGAAATCAAACCATATATTTGATCAAAAAGTTTGACAGACTTACAGTTGGCCTTAAGGTCGGACAGACTAATAATTGACCTAAAAAAAAGCAATCAATTCATAATCATGATCTCCACTTTAACGACTAAATGATGCAATTAATTGTCAAATTAACGAACAAAACAAAGTTGGCTGTTGGATTTCAAAAAAAAATATAAGCAATAATAGTCACATTCACACAGATTATTTTTCTACCTAACATTTGATTACAAAATTGCACAGACATACAGTCGAAACGACCGAAAGTTGGACAGATTAAAAGTTGTGCAGACTTATATAGCATAGAATTAGAGTTGGACGAGCAATACTCTGCACCACGATATTACCAGACGACATAATGGTAAACACAATGGAACTCTTTTTAAGAATGTGAGCAAAATTTGGAGAGAAAAAATATATATGTCAAAATGCTTTCTGACCAAATGTTTGAGCAAAAAGTTGGACAAACTTAATGTTGGACATACTAAAAGTTGGAAAGACTTATAGTGAAACAGAGTTTGGCATTGGCATTAAAGCAATCTGTCTAGACGTATCAGATAATACCGATAAAATCACAAGTATTGAAATATGTCGGCCATATAGAAATATTGTACTATATGGCCGATTTTTATTGAAATCGGTCAATAATCGAAATCTACAACTAAAAGATATAATCAAAGATACACCGATGATTTTTCTACCTAACATTTGAATTCAAAATTGAAGATTTGTGTATTAACCTACAAATTTATGTATTGATACCACTCGTTAAGTTGGATGAAACACTTTTTAAGAATGTCAGCAACATTTGGAGAAAAATATATATATATCAAAATGCTTAAGCAAAAGTTGGACAAACTTAATGTTGGACATACTAAAAGGAGCGACTGAAAGTTGGACAGATTTAAAGTTGTGTAGACTTATATTGCATAGAATTACAGTTGAACGACAATATTGCACCACAATATTACCGGACCACAAAATAGTAAACACGATAAAACACTTACAGATATATTAAAGATTTGTGTATTGATATTGTTTTGTATTGTTTGAGCAAAAAGTTGGACAAACTTAATGTTGGACATACTAAAAGTTGGACAGACTTGTAGAGAAACAGAGTTTGACATTGGCATTGAATCAATCAATCTGTCTAGACATCAGATAATACCGATATAAACACGAGTAACATTAAAAAATTACGGTCATAGAGAAATATTATTCTCTACGGCCGATTTCTATTAAAATCGGTTCATAATCAATATCTGCACCTTAAAGACATAATAATTTAACTCATGGACAGATGATCAATTAAAATCTGCTTTAAAGGTGAAACAGAATCAATTGGTTACATTAAAATAAGTCGGATGGCAATTTCCAATGTTTCTATTTGATATTTGATCACAAAGTTGGGCAGACTTATAGTCCGAAAAACTGAAAGTTTGACAAACATTACCCTACAATACAATATAATCACATAGTACATAATGGTAACGATGAGACGACAATTTTCTACCATTATGTGCAATAAAGCGCCAATGAAACATCAACATCTTTACGACTAAATGTTTGATTAAAAAGTTGGACATACCAAAAGTTGTACAGACTTATAGATGGACCAATATTAGCTACGTATATCAAGAATAACCATATAATATGTATTATATCTTACTTATTTTTAAAAACAATCGGTCATGTATGTTTGATCAAAAAGTTGGACATAGGAAAAGTTGTACAGACTTATAGATGGACCAACATCAGATTAGTCTATCAAGACTTACCATATAATATGGATAATATCATTTAATTATTTTAAAAACATATCGGCTACGTATGGAAACAGAAATCGGTTCATAATCCCGATCTGCACTTTAAAGTCTTAATAATTGAATTCATAAGCAGATCAAAGAACAAACCCAAATCGGCTAAAAAGGAGTGTGTTACTATTATAAATGTACACAACATAAACAAAAATTTGTGTATGTTAATAGTATCAATGCCCAAAATTAGACAGACTAAAAGTTGTACAGACTTAATTGCACAAACTAACTGCATCTGCACAGAATTACAGTTTGGGCAAACAATATTTTTTTTGGACATTGTTCTACGGAAGTTTTGATGCATTCGCATAAGCAAAAAAAACAAGACATTAAGGCAAAAGTAAAAAGTTGGACCGACTTACAAGATAGAAACACTAAAATTAGGACTCACCTATAGTTGCCACAAACTTAGAATTAAAACTGACCATTCATATGGGCATTAAAAAATTTAATGCAGTTTATGACGATGTAATCATATAATTTTTATATAGAGCCATAGCTTAGATCGTTAGTACACTGACTTTGATTGTGTTATGTTATAGTTAATTTTTGTACGGTTGACATTTTCAACAATGAGTCCACTTGCCATTTATGTAAAGTGACAAAACATATGTGACATTTCAGTTTTATTCACATTTAAACGTTGATTGGTATTAATGGTACCACCTTTTAACTACCTATATAGTACATTAATTGACCTATGCTAGAAACCTTCCTTAGCACGTATACAAGCATTTGCCATAAAACATTTGCAATATCTCTAACGGTTTATGAACCTATATGAAACACACAGACAGATATGAAAAGTTACAGGTTTATTAAAATATATTTCAACTTTGAGCGAAAAACATGTAAATTTAAGGAAAAAATATTAAAAATTGTGATGCTAGATTTTCTATGACAACGTGCTATTCTTTAAAAAAGGTTGACAGACATAAACTAGAGTCACTCCTTTTATAAAATTTTAATATTCATAAGGAAAAGGTGTCTCCCTACTGTCATTACTACATAATTGGGGTTTACTGTTATAACTCGGGCGCCATCTAAAGTAAAATGGTTGACCTATTCTAGAAACCTTCCTTAGCTAGAAAAGAACGTCTTGTTAAAATAGCAACGCAATCGCACTTACGGTGTAGGTGCCTATAAAAAACACACAGACAGAAATGAAATATTATAAAAATATATTTTAAATATGAGTAAAATACACATAAAGAAAAAATATTGAAAGTGTTGAGGCGACATAGGCGACAAGGTTCTGAGGTATAATTTAGAGTCACTCCTTATATAAAATTGTAATATTCATAAGGAAAACGTGTCTCGAGATTGTCTTTAATACTTTATTGGGGTGTACTGTCATAACTCCAACGCCACCTATAGTATATAAGTGTACCTATGCTAGAAACATTCCTTAGCACGTATACAAGCATTTGCCATTTAAGCATTTACAATATAATTTACAGTTTTGCAGTCCATATGGAACACACAGACAGAAATGAAATGTTACAATGTCCAGCTTAATATATTAATATCATTTTATTTATATATATTTCACTAAAAGTTGAAATATATATAAATAAAAGTAACAATTTTGAAGCTGGATTTTCCATGACAACGTGTGAGTCATTTAGAAGTTTGACAGATATAAACAAGGGTGACTCGTTATATAAAATTGTGATATTCAAAAGGAAATGTGTCTCGCTACTGCCTTTAATACATTGTTGGGGTGTACTGTAACATGAGCGCCATCTATAGTATATTAGTTGACCTATGCCAGAAACCTTTCTTAGCACATATACAAGCATTCCTATAAACGCATTTGCAATCTTACTAACAGTTTACGAGCCTATACGAAACACACAGACAGAAATGAAAAATTTCATGTTAATAAAGAAATTTTGAAATTTTTGTGAAATATATATAAATTAAAGCAACAATGTTAAAAATTTTGAAGATAGATTTTCTATGATAACGTGTTTAAGTCTTTTAGAATGTTGACAGATACAAATTAGAGTCGCTCCTTATATAAAATTGTAGTTTTCATAAGGAAAACGTTTATCTGGAAACTCCCTTTTGTACGTCATTGAAATAAACTGTTATAACTCGAGCGCCATCTATAGTACATTAGTTGACCTATGCTAGAAAACTTTCTCAGCAAGAAAAGAATTTCTTGTTAAAATAGCAAAGCAATAGCACTAACGGTGTAGGAGCCTACCAAAAACACACAGAATGAAATGATATATAATTAAAATATATATTACAAATTTGGGTATTTCAATACTAAGAAACTTCTGTAAAAAAATTTGACAATTGGCAACGTCATGAGTCCAAAAATAGAAGCATATTTTTCTACATGAACTTCTAAGGATTTAAAGTGTGTTAACTATGATCTCAAATCGTAACACCAATCAGGACGAAGAACTTTTATGGATCTATATTTACGGTCTCAGAACACGAACGCTTAATCAATGTTAATGTCAAAACTTTTTTTAATTTTTATATTTCTCATTGTTTTTTATGTTGCAATTCTTCCTTTTTTTCTATTTCAGATCGCCAAATTGCCTATTCCGTTGAAAAAAGATTGCGTGATCATTTTAAAACGTTCATCGAAGATGTCTTGGCCGATTGCAAATTCCCCTCCAATTTGGCCACAGCACCCGTTAATATTCAAAAGCCCATCTATGGTTCAGAAGAAATGGAATTCCAACAATATGTTGCGCCTGGTGTGGTAATGACGTAAGTTTACAGCATAATTTTATAGGGCACACAGAAATTTATATGGTATTTTCTCTTCCAGAATGGTTTTCTTTTTGGCCACCCTAATGACAGCAGCCGTCTTCATAGAAGAGCGTCTAGATGGTGTATGGGATCGTACTCTAGTCGCTGGGGTTTCAGCCATGCAAATGCTGTGGGCCCATCTGTTGACACAATTCATTATCATGGTGGTGCAAAGTGTTGAAGTTATAGTGTATATTGGTTTAGTTTTTGACACCTATAATAAGGGTGACACGGTATCGCTGATATTTCTGCTGACATTGACCTCATTTTGCGGCATGTTGTTTGGTAAGTGTGTAGCTGACAAGAGATTGCGAACTGTTAATGGATTTCTTTAATTTTGTATAGGTTTATTAATCTCCGTCTATTGTAAATCTCATACGGAGGCTAATTTTATTGCCACGGGAGCATTTTATCCCATGATTATATTGTGCGGTAAGTGGGAGGGTGAAATAATTGGTTTTAATTAAAAAAATGCTTCTAAACTTAAATTTTTTTCTTCTAGGTCTCTTATGGCCCATTGAGGGCATGCCTAAGGCTTTGCAGGACATTGTTGTGTATTTCCCTTTTACACTGCCCGCGATATCGGCTCGAAATATCATCGAGAAGGGTTGGCAAATCACCAACGGTAAGGTGTACAATGGCTTCCTGGTCATGACGGCCTGGATTGTTATATTCTTTGTGCTATGTATGGTGGGCCTTAGGAGGAAAGCGTAGACGACGCGACGTGATTGGTGATAAAAACGTATATGTGTATATGATTAGAAATTGTATAGTATCGTTTAAAGTTAGGTTTCTTTTTTTATACCAATAATTAATGTATTTTTATTTAATTAATTGTGTTATGCACAAACTCGCATAGTGATCATTTCATCATAAAAATTCATAAAGCATTATATTAATTTATATAAAAGAATAAATAATTAAATAGGAGAACAAAATGGTTAAAATAATTTTATTTTAAATATCAACAAAGATAAAGTTATATACATAGAAGAGAATTACATCGAAGAAACTCATATGACATATTCATAACATTTGTATTATTTTTTATATGTATGTACTATAAATATTTCCAAGGATTGAAGTAAAATTTCAAATGTGTAAATAAATAAACACTGATATGTAGAAAATTAAAATTTATAACAGAAAACAAAGAAATTAAATAAGAAAACAAAAGGTAGGCATGGATCTTCAATTCTAAGCAGTAATTTTACGAAAATTTAAAATAAAACAAAACATCTTAAGAAAATGTAAACGAAAATGGCTTAATTTTTTTGTTTTATGTACTTTAGAAAAATGTTATAACTCATGCGCCATCTATAGTACATTAGTTGAACTATGCTAGAAACATTCCTTAGCATGTATACAAGCATTTGCATTAAAAGAATTTCCAATCTTACTAACGGTTTACGAGTCTATACGAAACACACAGACAGAAATTAAATGTAATAAGTTTATTAAGATATATTAATGAAAAAATATTTACAACTTTGTAGCCAGATTTTCTATGGCTACGTGTTCAAGTCTTTTAGAAGGTTGACAGCTATAAACTAGAGTCACTACTTATATTAAATGATAATGTTCGAAAAATACGTGTGTATGGAAACTCCCTTTAATACGCCATTGAAATTAACGGTTATAACTCGAGCGCCATCTATAGTACATAAGTTAGTCTATACTAGAAACCTTCCTTAGCAAGGAAAGAATTTCTTGTTAAAATATCAACGCAATCGCACTAACGTTGAAGGAGCCTGTGAAAAACACACAGACAGAAATGAAATATTTCAAAAATATATATTTCAAATTTGAGTAAAATACACATTAATGAAAAAAATACAAAAATTTTGAACCTAGATTTTCTATGAAAACATGTTGAAGTCTTTGAGAAGGTTCTGAGACATAAACTAGCGTCACTCGTTATATAAAATTATGATATTCATAGTTTACAAGTTTACACGCAACACACAGACAGAAATGAAAAATTTCATGTTAATAAAGAATTTTTCAACTTTTAGTGATATATATATAAATTGAAGTAACAATATTAAAAAATTTTAAGGTAGATTTTCTAAGACAACATGTTGAAGTCTTTAAGAAGGTTAGCAGATATAAACTACAGTCACTCCTTATATAAAATTGTATTGTTCATAAGGAAAACATATGTCTGGAAACTGCCTTTTATAAATCTTTGCAATTAACTGTTATAACTCGAGCGCCATCTATAGTACATTAGTTGGCTTATGCTGGAAACCTTCCTTAGCAAGGAAAGAATTTCTTCTTAAAATATCAACGTAATCGCACTAACGTTGTAGGAGCCTATGAAAAACACACAGACAGAAATGAAATATTATAAAAAATATATATATTTCAAATTTGAGTAAAATACACATTAAAGAAAAAAATATTTAAAATGTTAAAGCTACATTTTCTATGACAACATGTTAAAGTCTTTGAGAAGGTTCTAAGAAATAAACTAGCGTCACTCGTTATATAAAATTGTGATATTCATAAGAAAAATGTGTCTCGCTGCTGCATTTAATATATTATTGGGGTTTACTGTTATAACTCATGCGCCATCTATAGTACATTAGTTGTCCTATGCTAGAAACATTCCTTAGCACATATACAACCATTTGCATTAAAAGCATTTGCTATCTTACAAACGGTTTACGAATCTATACAGACACACATACAGAAATAAAAATGCATGTTAATAAAGAATTTTTACAACTTTTAGTGATATATATAAAAATGAAAGTAACAATATTATCACTTTTGTAGCTAACATTGATTGTCTATGCCAACGTGTTAAAGTCTTTTTGAAGGTTGACAGATATAAACTAGAGTCACTCCTTATATAAAATTGTAGTGTTCATAAGGAAAACATATGTCCGGAAACTCCTTTTAATATGTCATTGAAATTAACTGTCAAAACTCGAACGCCATCTATAGTACATTAGTTGACCTAGACTAGAAACCTTTTAAGCAAGTAAAATAATTTTTTGTTAAAAGAGAAACGCAGTCGCAGTAACCGTAAAGCAGCCTATGCAGAACACACAGTCATCCTTTGGCAACCATTTAAGGTATTTTAAGAAGTTTAATTAAAATACAAGGCAACATAGTAATCTAAATAAAATTTTAGTTTTCATAAGGAAAACATGTGTCTGGGAAGTCATTTCACCTTACAAAGTAAAAAATAAAACAAAACATTTTAAGAAAATGTAAACAAAACTGGGTTAATTTTTTTTGTTATATAAATTTAATAAAAATTTATCTTGTTGCTTGGTTGCTAAGGCATCCTTTCTGTAAAGGATAGGATCATTTTGGTCCTTATGGATACATTGTGTTACCCATTAGGCATCACTTCAAGCGATGCGTTCAGCGTATGTGGTGCTGGGTTGCGTAACTAGTTCCTTACCGAGGTATTGTAGATTCCGTCTAATTTTTTTGCGATTTTAAAGCTTAGATTAAATCCGTTCAGTTGCAGGCCTTAGAAAAGTTGTTGATTCTGCTGATGTGCAAGGATACTGGTTCTTCTATGTTATTTAACAAGGGATTTCCCAGGATATCCAGTCACTTTCTGTAAAGCTAGGCTGTCACATATAATATGGTCAGTATATGGTTCACTGCTGCTTGCTTATCGTTGCGAATTTCATTATGTCGCGTTATAGGTTGTATTAAGGCCATGTCTTCCGGGCTTTCCTACAGGTTTCTTCATTCTTTTGTTTGTTCTCAATGTTAGATTTACGATAGTGCTCTCTTTCGAGATTTATTAGGTTCGATATACGTTACGGGTTGTATTAAGGAGATGCCTTCCTGGGTTTCCTACATATTTGTTCATTCTTCCATATGTCGTTTAATGTTCTCAACGTTAGATTTCCGATAGAGCTTAGTGCTTTTACAGGTGGGTAAAGGGCGAAGTTTCATGTCGCTATCCTGAAGGACAGAGCCTTGTCGAGCATCTTCATCCGCTAGAGCAGTTGCCCTCAAATCTGCTTTGTCCAGGTATCTTTCCTTCAGGTTTCTTCAATCTTTCCTCTTTTGCTTGCTGTTCTTAATGTTAGAGTTCCGATAGTGTTCTCTTTTGAGGTTTAGGTTCGATATATGTTTCGGGTTGTATTAAGGCCATGCCTTCCTGGCATTCCTACATATTTGTCCATTCTTCCATCTGTCTTTTGATGTTCTCAACGTTAGATTTCCGATAGAGCTCAGTGCTTTTACGGATGTTTCTTTGTGTTTCATGTCGCTATCCCGCGGGGTTGAACCTTGTCGGGCCTCTTCATCCGTTCTTCAGGTGCCCTCAAATCTGCTTTGTCCAGGTATCCACATGTTCCGAACTCTGTTATTCTTGGATATCTTGTTGAGAGATTTCCAGCAGACCCGTGACCACTTTCGATTTGGTGGTTAGGGAGTTCAGTGAGTTTACCGCCGCTAGACTGTCCGTGAATTGACGAATATCGTCATGTGATCCGTTTCTCATGTTGATCTCGTCGGAGGCTCGTTTAATAGAAACAAATTCCCTGTGTCCAGGTATACGTGATCATAACTCTGTAATTCTTGGATATCTCGTCAAGAGATGTCAGACCCTGATTTAGTTTTGTGGGGGTTCATCATCACTAGAATGTCCGTGCATATGAGAATATTGTCCTGTGATACTTTCCCCACGTTAATCTCGTAGGCGGTTTGTTTTATATCAAGTATTTGCACTTGGAAAGTGCTTCAGATGTCTTGAATCTGTGATCTGATGCTCAAGCTTAGGTCCGCGGAGTAGAAATCGTAGCCGACCTTATTTTTCAGTTTTAACCCATCAGAAAAGATGTTTAGTGGTCCATATATAGTGTCTTTGTGCTCCGTCCACTCCCTCCAGGAGGGATGTAATCAGTTTCAAGTGAAATATGGAAATGGTTTAGGATCCTTGAGTGTCCAATAAAGGGATACCAGTTTTCTATCTCGTTTAGTCGTATGGCTAGTTGGAGAGCAAATCTTGCGTAGATTAAATATGGTGGCTGTAGATTAGGTATTTTGTAGAGTGCCTTAGAGGGCTTCGATCTCATGCATCCGGTAGTTAGGAGTCTGGAGAAACATTGAACGTTCGTGTTCAATCAATCAATTAGTCGGAAATTTTTCTTTTTAGGCGGAGTGCAAACCTTTAGGCTATGAAACTATATTGTAGTATTGGATTCACAATAACTTTGTAAATCCATAGTGTTGCCTTGGGCTTGATTCCCTCAGTTTTCCCAATAGTTTTCCCATATTTGTATAAAGCAGTGGTAGGCATAACCTAACGCACGCTCACAATAATATGGTATGCTTGTGTACGGTCGCACAAGAAGCATCAGCGCTATCGAACTGCACACGGTACAAATGTTGTGCTCTCCTAACAATTGTGCTCTCATGTTCTCCCAACAATCGTTGTGTTGAATGCGAAACAAGCGCGTGTCTATTGTACCTGTGTGAAAAGGTATAAAGCTATGGATGCCTTTTTGGATCTGCCTTCTATGTTTTGTCTCCAGTTGATCTACCAGTTCAAGGTAAGGCCTAGTTCTTTCGCCGTTTCGGAGAAATACTCTCTTATTACTTATATCCTATTCGACTTTTGACAACATTCGATTGTTTTTAATTTGAATAAAATTCGTAATAATTAACAGAAATGTTTAGAGTTGAGAATTTTTTATCATCTGATGAAAAAGAACATGATAGGAGCAAGGACTGTCCTATTTCAATCTCACGAACGACATCAGCGATGTCATATTTAAAAAACGACAAAGATTCGACGTGACTACGACATACATAATAAGGGGAAATTAACTTTCGATGGATGAATTAGTAGGCAAATTCTATTTGCGACTGGAAAGTACTTATACTGTTTTATCAGAATTTGTATTAAGTAACACGGTGGCTCATCAGTATGATAGGATATTGATATAGTCTAGCATCTTGCGTTCAAGGTATGATAGTCTCTTCTCCGAGACGCAGAGAGCTTTGTCGTCCGTGTACGCTATCACCGTGCTCCCTTTCGACTCCAGCTGTTTTACAACGCTGCAGCCGCTTAGTTAGATTCCACAGTAGCTGCAATAATAATCCTCCTGGAAAGGGTATTATTAATCAGATTTGAGCTGATAGTTATCTTCAGTAGCATGTTGCGAATCAATTTGCTAATATGTGAGTTGGTCTGTAGGCTGTTGAGCACTGTCATTCTGAAGAGGGGTTCGATATTGTTAAAGGATCTGTCTATATTCATAGAGATCTACTAGAGAAATATCTTTTCTCGCTAATGATTTCTCTATGGAATACAGTAGTGCATGGAGTGTCGTTTCAGTCGATTTTTCTTTTGTGTATGCTTGTTAATCGTTCGATAGGAGATTCGGGTCGATTGAATTCTTAATGACATCGTACATGATCCTCTCAAGAGCTTTCAGAAGGTATAATGTGAGACTTATTGTTCTGTAGTCCTTAGTTTTTTCCTACATTAGGAATGAAGACCACCTTAGCTGTTCTCCATTTTATCGGTTGGATAGGTAGGTAAGTTTCACAGGCCCGTTGAAGACCGGTGGGTATAACATCATCCTGACCGGGAGATTTATCAAAGCTGTTGTCGGCTTTTTTTATCCCGACCCCCTTTATGGCTGGTATTTGGTCCCAAAAATTGGTAAATGTGGCAGTTGCAATGTTGGATTTCCTACTTGGAAATTGGTGTCCGTTAGTATTTCCAAGTTTTCCTTTGATGGTTCTGGATTCAAAAATTTTTGATGATATATTCAGGCGTCGGTTGTTGAAGATAATACTTCTCTGAGTCTACATACCAGTACCAGTACAACGCATGATTTTGGGACTCAATTCTGAGAACTTCACGTGAAAGTAGCCCCAAAAAGAAGAAGTTCTCCATCATTCGTTTTGTAAAGTAACATGCCAGCCATAATAATTTAATATCGATTTGAAGTTAGTAAGTATCGTATGTGGGAATTTGTCAAGTTTTATGCTCTTTTTAGGCTCACGTGCAGTTCTCAAAATTGTGTCCCAAATCAATGAGCTGAAAAATGTTGTACTGTGTTATTAGTTTCTTAAAGAGTCTTAGATTTCTCTTGTACTCCTCCGACTTGCCCCATCTTTTTGCTTTGTTGAAGGATTTTCGTCGATCCACCAAAGAGGTTTTTAATGCCTTCCACCTTCATTCCGTGGTCATAGTAACTTAGGTTATCATGGTGTCCAGCTCTTGTGGATTGTTAATGTTAAACAAATTGTAGACAAGTTTAGTAAATTGTTAAATTTGTTATTAAGTTAACAATTTAATTAAAGTTAAAAAATATCTACCAAGAAACTGCAATAACTAGTGGTTTTAAATGCATCTCAAAAATATGCAAAGGAAAAAGGTAAGTAAATGTCAGTAAGTAAGTTTATATGATACCTAACAAACTGAGGCGCTGAATGCTGGAGAATTCCTTTTAAATGAAATTGAAAAATTAAGGAAGGATCATAAGTTTAAATTGGATTTAGAAAAGTAAGCAAACATATTGTCTAATATTTTCAAGATTCTATTTACAAATCACGAAAAACTCGTAGTCTAGCCACAGTTAAATGCTGCATTCCTATGTTTTTTAAGAGTTTTATGCCCTTTAAATAAGTTCTTCAAATTGTTATCCAACATTGTCATTACAATTTAATAGAACACCCAACCCTAAGTTCATTCAACTCCTTGGCACCTTCCTACTCACCCACATTCACATGGCAACAAGTTTGTGATTTCTCTTTTTACCCAAAACTATTTTTCTAGGTCATCTATAATTTTATGTCTGCCAACAACACAAATGTATAAATAATAATATAGTTTTGCACAAATTTATATTTTTACTTGACCTTCATCTACAATTCTAGCAGAGAGCAAGGATAAAGTTGTGCTGCCACCACGCTCACCTCTTCTTCTGGTCCTTCTTCTGGTCACCACAAACTTTAGACAAAAGTTTTTCAATATCAACCCTAACACAAAATAAAAATGCCAGACATTAGAGCAGACGTAAAACTTTGGCTATGGAAATATTTGCAGATGTGAGTTCGCACACACACACACACACACACACACTTATGCACGCACACTATTGGCTGAGGGCTGAGTGCCGGAAACAACTTTCAGAGATCCATTGAGTGTAGTAAATATTATCGACATACAAACTTTGTGGAAAAAGTTGTAGTATCCTGAATTCGGACAATGGTTGTGTGTAGATATGTGGCCGAGATGTATTTTGCGTACTGTTCAGGACATTGTTGAATAGTATGTACGAGTGTGAGTTAAAGTAATTAAACCAACAACACCAAAAAATGCTAATAAAATTTAAAACTTTTATTGTTGTTTAAAATTTTTGAACTAGATTTTATTCAAGGATTTTATACACCCACCTACTCACAACGGTAGAAGTGTTATGCTTTAGATGCCCTAACTCAACCTCGAGACACTGAGTATCTCACTCCCTCTCTCCGTCTACGTCGTACACACACACTTGAAACTTTATGCCAAAGTTGTTGATATGAACCACTAGCTAGTCCGGCATCACGTTTTCTCCCCCCCCCCCAAAGGTAGGCAAAACTAAGAACATGTGCATGCAGCATTCACCCATGTGTCTGGGGCGATGTAGTACACAATATGCTGTATACATATATGCAAAAATATAAGGATGTTATAGCATCTATATGATGATGGGAAATATTTTATATTCCAAGTTTACCAACAATACTTTTGGTATGTAGGTAGGTAAGTATGTATAGTTTTACTATATGTATGTGCAAGACTGTTTACCTTTCTTCAATGGCTGGTGATGGTGGACGTGCACAAAGGAATTCTAACACAAAGTACTTAATGAAGGTGAAAGTTCTGATGGGTTGAGGTGAATGGCCTCTGTGTAGTCTACGTTGCACAACCATAAGTGAATAATATGAGTATTAAATTTTGTTATTAACTAAAATAGACCAACATCCTGGCAAATGCTAGAGAATGGCACAGAATTGCTATGCTATAAACTGTCCAATATGTTAGAATTTATTCTGCAAAACGATATTAGAAAATTTTAAAGGTTTAAATGGCTAGACTCTATGGACAAGAGGTCAAGGTTATAATTGTTAAACATTGTAGACAATTGACTTGGATATTTATTAATGTGCATAACTCAAAATATATATACACGATCAAATATCACAGTACACGCATGATTTTGGGACTCAATTCTGAGAACTGCACGTGAAAGTGGCCCCAAAAAGCAGAAGTTCCGCATCAATCGTTTTGTCAAGTTACATGTCATAATAATTTAATATCGACTTGAAGTTTATCCATATTTATTCATGTGCATATTTCAAAATATATATATACGATCAAATATCAAAGTACAATACATGATTTTGGAACTCAATTCTAAGAACTACACTTGAAATATGCCCCAAAACGAAGAAGTTCTGCATTATTCGTTTTGTAAAGTTACATGCCATAATAATTTAATATCGATTTGAAGTTAGTAAGTATCGTATAGGGGAATTTGTCACGTTTGAGGCTCTTTTGTTTGACATAACATAAATACCATATGGTGGCGTATGATTATCATAAGTAATATTCAACGTAAATCATACGCCACGGTGTACAACAGTTTTATTATAATTGCGCTATAATATAAACCCAGTTCAAAATCATTTGATGAATGGAAAAGTGAAACTGTTGCTTATGTAGGGAAATGTTTTATGAACCAGAGTACGTACTGGCTCGATCTTTTCAGCTCTCGGCTCGCGAGCCAGGAGCCTAAAAACTACAAAAGACCTCTTGGCTCGCGAGCTAGGAGCCACAAATTTCAAACGAGCTCTCGGCTCGCGAGCCAAGAGCCCAAATAAAGAGCTGTCTCGCGAGCTAAGAGCCAAGAGCCCAAAAAGAGCCAGCTCGCGAGCCAAGAGCCCAAAAAGAGCTGGCTCACGAGCTAAGAGCCAAGAGCCCAAAAAGAGCTGGCTCACGAGCTAAGAGCCAAGAGCCCAAGAAGAGTTGGCTCGCGAGCCAGGAGCCAAGAGCTCAAAAAAGAGCCAGCTCGAGAGCCCATTTGAAATTTTGTGGCGAAAAGTACATTAAAAGTACTTTTTGGTACAATAGTGTACTCTGGTACAAAAAAAGTACTTTGTATCAAAAAGTACGTTAAAAGTACTTTTGGTACAAAAAAGTACTTTGTGCTGAAAAGTACATTAAAAGTACTTTTTGGTACAAAAGTGTACTCTGGTACAAAAAAAGTACTTTGTGTCAAAAAGTACGTTAAAAGTACTTTGGTACAAAAAAGTACTTTGTGCTGAAAAGTACATTAAAAGTACTTTTGGTACAAAAAAGTACTCTGGTACAAAAAACAGTACTTTGTGCCGAAAAGTACATTTAGAGTACTTTTGGTACAAAAAAGTCCCTGGTACAAAAAAATACTGTGTCAAAAAGTACGTTAGTACTTTATGGTGAAAAGTACATTAAAAGTACTTTTGGTACAAAAAAAAATCCCTAGTACAAAAAAAGTACTTTGTGCCGAAAAGTACATTAAAAGTACGTTTTGGTATAAAAAAGTACTCTGGTACAAAAAAAGTACTTTGTGCCAAAAAGTAGATTAAAAGTTCTTTTGGTACAAAAAAGTACTATGGTGCAAAAAAAGTACTTTGTGCAACAGAAAATTTTTTTTGGGCCAATGAAATTACTTTTTGGCATAAAAAAGTACTTTGGTACTTTGCTGAAGAGCCAAGAGCTCGGTGGCTCGAGAGCTGGCTCTTTTTGGGCTCTTGGCTCCTGGCTCGCGAGCTGGCTCTTTTCAGGCTCTTGGCTCCTAGCTCGCGAGCCAGCTCTTTTTGGGCTCTTGGCTCTTAGCTCGCGAGCTGGCTCTTTTTGGGCTCTTGGCTCCTGGCTCGCGAGCCAGCTCTTTATTTGGGCTCTTGGCTCGCGAGCCGAGAGCTCGTTTGCAATTTTGCGGCTCCCGGCTCGCGAGCTGAGGTTATGTCTAGTTATGTCAAACAAATGAGCCTACAACGTTACAAACTCCCCTTTGTACTATTTTTTATATTTTTAATATCGTATGCTCATTACGCATACACAAAAGGAAAACCGACAGAAACCGCATTCCATGCTCCACGGTATACTATAGAGAAGTTATAAGAGAGAAAATAAGTTTCTGTAGTATGACATAGATGAAGCCTTTAACAATATCGAACCCCTCAGCATAATGACAGAACTCAACAGCCTAAAGACCATTTCACATATTAGCAAACAGATTGCAACATACTACTGAAGGGAACTATTACCTCAAAGCCAGGAGGCTACACCCCTACCAGGAGAGTAACAAGAGGTACCCCCCAAGGAGAGAAATAAAATCGCCGCTTCTGTGGAATTTACTTATCAGTCAACAGCGTGCTCAAACAGCTGGAGTCAGAAGGGTGCACGGTGGTAGCGTACGCGAACGACATAGCACTATGCGGGATAAGACTACCATACCTCGAATGGAAGGTGTAAAACTATATCAATATCCTAGCAGACTGGTGCGCCAGCGGGGGACTTAATGGAAACCCTGATAAAACAGTATTAGTATTGTTCGAACGAAAATAGAAATCGCCCACTAAATCATCTAGGCAACAAACAAGTTATTCTCCCTTATTATGTATGTCGTAGTCACGTCGAATCTTTGTCGTTTTTTAAATATGGCATCGCTGACGTCGTCTGTGAAAATGAAATACGACTTGTCCTGGCTACTATCATGTTCTTCTTTAATAGATGATGAAAAATTCGCTGATTCAGTTGTGAAACTGACATACGACTTGTCCTGGCTACTATCATGTTTTTTTTTTCATCAAGTGATGAAAAATTCTCTACTTTAAACATTTCTGTTAATTATTACTAATTTTATTCAAATAAAAAGCAATTGAATGTTGTCGAAAGTCGACTACGACATACGTATCACAAAACATAGAAATCAGTTCCAACAAGGCCCTCTTAATATTATACCAGTGATAGACATGTCATAGCCTTGCGAGGCCGGCAAAAATCATTATTTTTTCACACAGACACGATCGGCAATTCACACGTACGCGAAAGTTTTGTTTGATTCAAAATAGTCCGTCTCTGCTTGAGTGTTATGAAAGCAACACCACACACGCTTGTTTCGCATTCAACACAAAAACAGACACATGAACAAACACAAGTACAGATACATGTACAGACACAAGTACAGACACATGTCCAGTGAGAGAAACAATGTTGAACGATTGTTGAGAGAGCATGACAAGCACACCATATTGTTGTGGGCGTGCATTTGATTATGCCTACGACTACATTATACTCATGCAGGAAAGTTATTGGAAAAACCTTGGGACTTAAACCCAAAGCAATACTTTGGAATTATAACGCCAGTATGAAGCCAATTCTACAATATGACTTCATTGTCTAGTGGTATGCGTTCCGCCAAAAAGTAGTAAGTTCCGACAAATGGATTGATTCAAAAATTGATTCTGATTGAATGTTATGAAAGCAAAAATACATACGCTTGTTTCACATTCAACACGTTGATTGTTGGGAGAGCATGAGCGCACAATTGTTGCCAGAGCGCAACATTTATATCGTGAACAATTCTGATTGAATGTTAAGAAAGCAACAATACATACGCTTGTTTCACATTCAACACATCGATCGTTGGGAGAGCATGAGCGCACAATTGCTGTTAGAGCACACCATTTTTATCGTGAAAAATTCGACAGCGCTGATGCTTCTTGCGTGACCGTACACAAGCAAATCATAATGGGGTGTTCGTGCGTTGGATTATGCCTACCACTGCTTTATACTCATGCAGGAAAGTTATTGGGAAAACCTGGTGAATCATACCTAAAGCAATACTTTGGATTTACAATGCCAGTGTGTAGCCAATACTACAATATGGATAGAAAATTGGAATCCCAAAATAGAAAATTGGGATCCCACTATCGGACACTCAAGGATCATAAACCAACTTAATATTTTCCTTGAAACTGACTTCATGATTAGTACACCAAAATCAAATGTCCTATATGAAACCAGAAAGCTTTGCAGAAAGTAGAGGGAAGAAAACAAATCACTATGTATTGACTACTTAAAATCTATACTGATGAGTCCAACTGGATTATGGGTCGGCTACGGTTTCCAAGCGGAAATACTAACTTTTAATGGTGCCGCGCATTAAAGGAGGAAGTTATTACAGGAGAATATTCTCATGTTCACGGTCAGTCTAGAGGCGGAAAAGTCACTGAAGTCCATCAACACCAAATCGAAAGTGGTCAGGGGCTGCCGGACATCTCTTAACGAGATATCCAAGTATATAAGAGTTCTAATCACGTGGATGCATGAACACTGCGGAGAAGAATATTCTCCTGTTCACGGACAGCCTAGCGGTGGTAATCTTATTGGAGTCCCACAACGCCAAACCGAAAGTAGGCGGGAGCTGGCGGACAGCTCTTAACAAGATATCGAAAAATATATGAGAGTTCTAATCACAGCGGATTAAAGTGAAGAAGGTATCACAGGAAAATATTCTCCTGTTCGCGGATAGTCTAGAGGCGGTAAAGTCAAATCCTTCAACACCAAATCGAAAGTGGACAAGGACTGCCGAACATATCTTAACGAGATATTCAGAATATAAGAATTCTAATCACGTGGATACCTTGACACTGCAAATTTGAAGAAGAAGCCCGATAGGGCTCAGCCACGCAGGAAAGCGACATGGATGAAAGGGTCGTTGACAGTACCTACTACGCGGATCTAAGCCTGAGTAAAAGATTAAGCATTCCAGACTTTTGCAGCGACCTCCAAGCGGAAATACTCGCCATTAAAGGACCCGCGGAAGAGATTAAATTGAGGAAAGTATCACTGGAGAATATTCTCCTATTCACGGACAGTCTAGCGGCAGAAAACTTACGAAAGTCCCACAACTCCAAATCGAAAGAAGTAAGTGGCTACCGGACATCTCTTAACGAGATATCAAAAGAATTACAGAGTTCTGATCAAGTGGCTACCTGGACATTGCGGATTTGAGGGCAATTGCAGAGAGGATGGGAAACGACATGGATGATAGGGTTATCAACTCTATCTATTCCACGGATCTAAGCCTGGGAATAACTTCAATGATTTCCCTACTTCTGCTAAACCAGAGTATAACATCAAGGATTCTAGACTTCCAAGCGGAAATAATTACTATTAAAGGAGACGCGGACGAGATTAAAGTGAGAAAAGTATCACAAGAGAATATTCTCCAGTTCACGGATAGAATAGCGGCGGTAAAGTCACTGAAGCCCATCAACACCAAAACGAAAGTAGTGGGGGGTTGCCGGACATCTCTTAACGAGATATCCAAGAATAATAGAGTTATGATCACGTGAATACCTAGAGTTTTTGCTACTCATTAACATGAGGAAACTATCACAGGACGGTTTTCGTTAATTCACGGACAGTTCTTCAACAGCAAATCAAAAATGGTCAGTGCCTGTCGGATATCTCTTAACGAAGTATCTCAGAATAGAAGATTTCTGATCACGTGGAAGCCTGGACACAGCGGAATTGAGGGCAACTGCAGAGCGGATAAAGAAGCCCTACAGGGTTCAGCACAGCAAAAAAGCGACGTGGATGAAAGGGTCGGTGACAGTACCTACTACGCGGATCTAAGCCTGAGTATAAGGTCAAGGATTCCAGACTTCTGCAGCGAATTCAAAGTGGAAATATTTGATATACGAGTTTAAAGTGTGGAAGATACTTATTTAAGTTCCACAACACCAAATCGAAAGTATTCAGGTTCTGCCGGACATTTTTTAACGAGATATTCAAGAATATAAGAGTTCTAATCACGTGGATGCCTGAACACTGCGGAGAAGAATATTCTCCTGTTCACGGACAACATAGCGGTGGTAATCTTATTGGAGTCCCACAACGCCAAACCGAAAGTAGGCGGGAGCTGGCGGACATCTCTTAACAAGATATCGAAAAATATATGAGAGTTCTAATCACAGCGGATTAAAGTGAAGAAGGTATCATAGGAAAATATTCTCCTGTTCGCGGATAGTCTAGAGGCGGTAAAGTCACGGAAGTCCTTCAACACCAAATCGAAAGTGGACAAGGACTGCCGAACATATCTTAACGAGATATTCAGAATATAAGAATTCTAATCACGTGGATACCTTGACACTGCAAATTTGAAGAAGAAGCCCGACAGGGCTCAGCCACGCAGGAAAGCGACATGGATGAAAGGGTAGTTGACAGTACCTACTACGCGGATCTAAGCCTGAGTAAAAGATTAAGGATTCCAGACTTTTGCAGCGACCTCCAAGCGTAAATACTCGCTATTAAAGGACCCGCGGAAGATATTAAATTGAGGAAAGTATCACAGGAGAATATTCTCCTATTCACGGACAGTCTAGCGGCAGAAAACTTATGGAAGTCCCACAACACCAAATCGAAAGTAGTAAGTGGCTACCGGACATCTCTTAACGAGATATAAAAGAATTACAGAGTTCTGATCAAGTGGCTACCTGGACATTGCGGATTTCAGGGCAATTGCAGAGAGGATGGGAAACGACATGGATGATAGGGTTAACTACTCTATCTACTCCACGGATCTAAGCCTGGGAATAAGATCAATGATTTCCCTACTTCTGCTAAGCCTGAGGATAACATCAAGGATTCTAGACTTCCAAGCGGAAATAATTACTATTAAAGTGAGAAACGTATCACAAGAGAATATTCTCCAGTTCACGGATAGAATAGCGGCGGTAAAGTCACTGAAGCCTATCAACACAAAAACGAAAGTTGTGAGGGGTTACCGGACATCTCTTAACGAGATATATAATAGAGTTATGATCACGTGAATACCTGGAGTTTTTGCTACTATACGAGCCGCCGGTGAGATTAACGTAAGGAAACTATCACAGGACGGTTTACTTTAATTCACGGACAGTTCTTCAACACCTAATCGAAAACGGTCAGTATCGGTCGGACGAAGTATCTCAGAATAGAAGATTTCTGATGACGTGGATGCCTGGACACAGTGGAATTGAGGGCAACTGCAGAGCGGATAATGAAGCCCTACAGGGCTCAGCACAGCAGAAAAGCGACGTGGATGAAAGGGTCGATGACAGTGCATACTACGCGGATCTAAGCCTGAGTAAAAGATTAAGGATTCCAGACTTAAGCAACGACTTTCGGAAATAAATAATATATAGGAGATTAAAGTGAGGAAGGTTCTTATTTAAGTTCCACAACAGCAAATCGGAAGTAGTCAGGGTCTGCCGGACATCTTTTAACTAGATATTCTAGAATATAAGAGTTCTGATCAAGTGGATACTTAGACACAGTGGATTTGGGGCAACTGCATTCTTTATCCATCTGAAGAAGGAACCCGACAGGGCTCAACCCCGCAGGAAAGCGACGTGGAACAACAAGTATCTCGTCTACCTGTAAAAGCACTTTCGGAAATCTAACGTTAAAAACTTTAAAGGACAGATGGGATAATTAGGAAACCTATAGGAAAGCCAGGAAAACGTCGCCTGAAGACAACCCGAAACGTACATCGAACCTAGTAAATCTGGAAAAGGAACCGAAATAGAAAGTGGTCAGAGGATGCCGGACACCTCTAACGATATATCCAAGTATAACTGAGTTCTGATCAAGTGTATACCTGGACACAGCGAATTTGGGGCAACTACAGAGTGAATGAAGATTTGGGTACATGGGCCTATAGGTAGTCACGCGAACAGAATGAAATTCTCTATGAAGAACGAGTTTATCTACTGCGGGAGTAGCAGCAGTGAACTATTTACCGATCATATTATATGTTGCTTCCTAACCCTAAGCAGTAAGAGACTGGAAACCCTGGAATAAATCGTTCTTAAGTGACCTAGAGGAACTAGCTTCATTGCACATCAGGAGAATTATCAACTTTTGTTAAACTATCAACTGGACGGGTTGGATCGAAACTCTAGAATCCCAGTCAACTATAGACGGAATCCACCACACTCCGGAAATTAACTAGGCACGCAACCAGGCATAAGACATAAGGGAAAAGCAAAGGTTGAAGCTCTGCCACAAATGCCCAATGGGTAACACAATGGGTCCATAAGAAACTAAAATAAAAATGTTTATTTTTTTTACTTAATATGTCTTATAGGACAAGTTGGCAAAGGATGATGTGTCTCAGAAAAGTAAAAGTCTTTTAAATGGCTATATAACAAGCTACTATGTTCTTAAGTCTTAATGAGATTTCAAAATATTGTAACGGAAAATGTTTGTTTGTATCAAAAATATATCAATAATTGTTTTAATTGTACAAATAATAAGCTATAGATGTCGCTAGTATGTAAAATTCAAGGTGAGGCAAGTCTTTCGTCTGCAATAACATTTCACAGTTCACTGCAGTTGTTTTGAGTTCGTCCAATTTTATATTAGCTTTAAATATTTAGTAATGAAACTTTTTATTCGTTGAATTTACACCACTCCAATTGGCTTCTCAATTACTTATGACGACTGTTACCAATATACATAACGTCCTGCCACCTTGCTTTATAAGTACCAGATTCCTGCTAGCACCTTATTCGCCTAACCAACTCTCTTAACTCTTGTATTGCTAATTGCTTTGCCCATCCCCTGCACAGTTATATGACATCATTCTTACAATGCCATAACTTTGTTGATTTATTCAATGAAATTGCAGTGAAATTTTCCACTTTAAAGATTTGCGAAACTTGATTTCACTGCAGAGACTTATGGCGTGCACGAAATTGGAAATCATTTCCGTCGCGAAACCAAACAAAAGGATTTGATAATAATCTCCAAATCTTACCTATCGCTTCCCGAGTGCTATCAATAATGACAAACGTCAAATAACGGACGAGACGAGACGAGACGATACGTCGCAGCAGAATGGGTGCAGTAGTTAGTGAGTTACTAACGTACATATAACAAGATGAAGGAGCCTAAAAGCAGGCAACACATTATACAAGGATACCAATTCCTTTTTTCCAGCACAAAGCATATGCGGGGAGATGGTTTCATACTCGAGTACTACAGAATGCCCGGGTACACAATAACCGAAACAAAATTAAAGTGGATCTGGTTTGGTTTGCTGATGCCTTGAGTGAGTAGAGGAAAGGCGCAAGGCAAGGCAAGGAAATGAAAGGATTGCACAGGAGCCCGTGGAGTTTGGAAAGAAAGTCGTACGTCCACTTGATGTTTGTGAGGCAAATAGTACGAGCAACACATTACATTGTTAAGAGATGAATGCGATGTGAAATGAACGTATTATCAGCAGCGGCAACAACAGCCACAACAGGAACATCATCATCGTCATCATCATCATAGTCATCTGGACAAGGCATTGCCACTAAGGCAACTCTATACCTCAATGGTAGAAACGCCAGAACCTCAAACCCTTTCTATGTTAGAGAGTATCCTCATCAAAATCGGCTACTTCGTCGTCGTCGTCTTCTTCTGGTGGCACAACAGCAACTACTGTAGCATTGTTCGTCTAGTGAAATTGCATCTAAAACTTGAAAGATGGACACAAGTCCTGAGCGGAAGGACACTAACGAATACGCATTAGAGGAGTAGCATCAACGGCAGCAGCTGAAGCAGTAAAAAGGACCAACATGTATCTCTACAACAACTACAAAGATTGAGTTAAATGGATTAACATTGTGAGTAGGCCTAAATCGACAAAAAGAAAAAATACAACAGCAACAACAACTGCAATAGAGTGCTGGCACAATCCAACGAGCCACAGCAGAAGTTCGCCAACGTAGCAGGACGACGAGGGGAGCCAACAAACAGCCAAAGGATGTGTAACTGTGCACAAAAAAACATAACAAACACACAAATATGACAACGACGGCCTAAGAAGAAAAATATAGAGTAGAAAATAGTCATAGTCGACTGGCTGGTTAATACAAAATAATCAAGTTTTTCCAAAATGAAAATTGTTCTGTTTTGGAAAAGAAAAGTAAAAAAAATCAACTTTGTGCAATGATCAAATAAAAGTTCAAAGGGAGGACGACACAGCACAAGTCACAAATTGATTTTGTTGCCAGCTGGTAGTAACTTTTATTGGCAAACAGGATTGTTTTGATGTATTAAGATTGTTAAAAATATATATAAAAAAATGGAGGCCCTTGAAGGAAATGTCCTTTGACCTGGGATATGCTGAAAAAATATCGTTTGACTTTCTTAATTTAACTTTAAAAAATTTTACATCCTTTTCTCAACAAGTATAAGATTTTATCGGAAACGAAAAGGATTCTGTAGATTCATTATGGAACAATATTGCACATATTAAAGATATTAAAAATATTAAAAATATTAAAAAAATTAAAAATATTAAATATATTAAAAATATTAAAAATATTAAAAATATTAAAAATATTAAAAATATTAATAATATTAAAAATATTAACAATATTAAAAATATTAAAATAATATTAAAAATATTAATAATATTAAAAATATTAAAAATATTAAAAATATTAAAAATATTAAAAATATTAAAAATATTAATAATATTAAAAATATTAAAAAAAATATTAACAATATTAAAAAAAATATTAAAAATATTAAAAATTTTAAAAATATTAAAAATATTAAACATATTAAAAATATTAAAAATAATTAAAAATATTAAAAATATAAAAAAAAAATATTAAATAATAATAATTGCCAATAGAACTGATCTCAAACCGAACTATGACAGTATCATAATTCAATACAGATCAACAAAAAACAAAATCAAGAATATTAAAAATATTAAAAATACTTAATATATTAAATATATTAAAAATATTTAAAAAAAAATATTATTAATATTTTAAACATTAAAAATATTAAAATATTAAAAATATAAAAAAATGTAAAAAATTATAAAAATATTAAAAATATTATTAATATTTAAAAAATTTAAAAAAAAAATATTAAAATATTAAAAAAAAATAAAAAATATTAAAAATACTTAATATATTAAATATATTAAAAATTTTATGAATATTTAAAATATTAAAAAGAATATTAAAAATATTTCAAAATATTAAAATTATTAAAAATATTTCATAATATTAAAAATAATAAAAATATTAATAATATTAAAAATGTTAAAAATATTTAAAAAAAATCAAACATTACAAATATTAAAAATATTAATAATATTAAAAATATTAAAAAATAATATTAAATATAATACAAAAAAAAATTACAAACATTAAAATTAATAAAAAAAATACTTAATATATTAAAAATATTAAAAATATTTCAAAAAAATAATAAAAAAATATTAAAAATAAAAATATATAAAAATATAAAAATATAAAAACATAAAAACACAAAAATATAAAAATATAAAAATAAACATAAAATATAAAAATATAAAAATATAAAAATATAAAAATATAAAAATATAAAAATATAAAAATATAAAAATATAAAAATATAAAAATATAAAAATATAAAAATATAAAAATATAAAAATATAAAAATATAAAAATATAAAAATATAAAAATATAAAAATATAAAAATATAAAAATATAAAAATAAAAAAATATAAAAATATAAAAATATCAAAATATGAAAAAACAAAAATATATATATAAAATATAAAAATATAGAAATAGAAACATATCAAAATATCAAAATATCAAAATATAAAAATATAAAAATATAAAAACATAAAAATATCAAAATATAAAAATATAAAAATATAAAACTATAAAAATATAAAAATATAAAAATATAAATGTATAAAAATATAAAAATATAAAAAATAAAAATAAAAATATAAAAATATATAAAAATATAAAAATATAAAAATATAAAAATATAAAAATATAAAAATATAAAAATATAAAAATATAAAAATATAAAAATATAAAAATATAAAAATATAAAAATATAAAAATATAAAAATATAAAAATATAAAAATATAAAAATATAAAAATATAAAAATATAAAAATATAAAAATATAAAAATATAAAAATATAAAAATATAAAAATATAAAAATATAAAAATATAAAAATATAAAAATATAAAAATATAAAAATATAAAAATATAAAAATATAAAAATATAAAAATATAAAAATATAAAAATATAAAAATATAAAAATATAAAAATATAAAAATATAAAAATATAAAAATATAAAAATATAAAAATATAAAAATATAAAAATATAAAAATATAAAAATATAAAAATATAAAAATATAAAAATATAAAAATATAAAAATATAAAAATATAAAAATATAAAAATATAAAAATATAAAAATATAAAAATATAAAAATATAAAAATATAAAAATATAAAAATATAAAAATATAAAAATATAAAAATATAAAAATATAAAAATATAAAAATATAAAAATATAAAAATATAAAAATATAAAAATATAAAAATATAAAAATATAAAAATATAAAAATATAAAAATATAAAAATATAAAAATATAAAAATATAAAAATATAAAAATATAAAAATATAAAAATATAAAAATATAAAAATATAAAAATATAAAAATATAAAAATATAAAAATATAAAAATATAAAAATATAAAAATATCAAAATATGAAAAAACAAAAATATATATATAAAATATAAAAATATAGAAATAGAAACACATCAAAATATCAAAATATCAAAATATCAAAATATAAAAATATAAAAATATAAAAACATAAAAATATCAAAATATAAAAATATAAAAATATAAAACTATAAAAATATAAAAATATAAAAATATAAATGTATAAAAATATAAAAATATAAAAAATAAAAATAAAAATATAAAAATATATAAAAATATAAAAATATAAAAATATTAAAATATAAAAATATAAAAATATAAAAAAATTTGTTTTACAAGAGCTGTGTGAAATGTATTATGTTGACAGCTGGCAGGGCAGATAGCTATTTCGATGGTTGCCAAACCATCATCATCAGTGCCGTTTGCTGTGCCTTCTCCACTCATTATCACAACCTTAAGTGTTAAAAGCTTCACACAATCAATGTGAAGCTCACACACACCGGTGCGAAAATGGTATCAACGAAGACAACGTCAACATAATCCACACAAGCTCTTGTCTATGCTTTGTCCATCGGACAAAATTGCATAGAATTGTTTTTGGCATCAAATGCCAACCCAGTGTACCTCCCGTGTATGTATTCTCTTGTTTGTTATAGTCGATCTATACAGAATTATGAATATGTTTTTCATTGTTCGGTTTGAGATCTGTTTCTATTATCGCTAATAGAATTTGTTTTACAAGAGCTGTGTGAAATGTATTATGTTGACAGCTGGCAGGGCAGATAGCTATTTCGATGGTTGCCAAACCATCATCATCAGTGCCGTTTGCTGTGCCTTCTCCACTCATTATCACAACCTTAAGTGTTAAAAGCTTCACACAATCAATGTGAAGCTCACACACACCGGTGCGAAAATGGTATCAACGAAGACAACGTCAACATAATCCACACAAGCTCTTGTCTATGCTTTGTCCATCGGACAAAATTGCATAGAATTGTTTTTGGCATCAAATGCCAACCCAGTGTACCTCCCGTGTATGTCTTCGTTGTCTTCGTTGTCTTCGTTGATACCATTTTCGCACCGGTGTGTGTGAGCTTCACATTGATTGTGTGAAGCTTTTAACACTTAAGGTTGTGATAATGAGTGGAGAAGGCACAGCAAACGGCACTGATGATGATGGTTTGGCAACCATCGAAATAGCTATCTGCCCTGCCAGCTGTCAACATAATACATTTCACACAGCTCTTGTAAAACAAATTCTATTAGCGATAATAGAAACAGATCTCAAACCGAACAATGAAAAACATATTCATAATTCTGTATAGATCGACTATAACAAACAAGAGAATACATACACGGGAGGTACACTGGGTTGGCATTTGATGCCAAAAACAATTCTATGCAATTTTGTCCGATGGACAAAGCATAGACAAGAGCTTGTGTGGATTATGTTGACGTTGTCTTCGTTGATACCATTTTCGCACCGGTGTGTGTGAGCTTCACATTGATTGTGTGAAGCTTTTAACACTTAAGGTTGTGATAATGAGTGGAGAAGGCACAGCAAACGGCACTGATGATGATGGTTTGGCAACCATCGAAATAGCTATCTGCCCTGCCAGCTGTCAACATAATACATTTCACACAGCTCTTGTAAAACAAATTCTATTAGCGATAATAGAAACAGATCTCAAACCGAACAATGAAAAACATATTCATAATTCTGTATAGATCGACTATAACAAACAAGAATATAAAAAAATAAAAATATAAAAATATAAAAATATAAAAATATAAAAATATAAAAATATAAAAATATAAAAATATAAAAATATAAAAATATAAAAATATAAAAATATAAAAATATAAAAATAAAAAAATAAAAAATAAAAAATAAAAAAATATAAAAATATAAAAATATACAAATATAAAAATATAAAAATATAAAAATATAAAAATATAAAAATATAAAAATATAAAAATATAAAAATATAAAAATATAAAAATATAAAAATATAAAAATATAAAAATAAAAAAATAAAAAATAAAAAATAAAAAAATATAAAAATATAAAAATATAAAAATATAAAAATATAAAAATATAAAAATATAAAAATATAAAAATATAAAAATATAAAAATATAAAAATATAAAAATATAAAAATATAAAAATATAAAAATATAATAATATAAAAATATAAATATAAAAAAAATTATTAAAAAACTATACCACATCATCCTGCATAGACCAAAAAAAAATTTGTGCAATTTTATTTTCACTTATCACTTAGAATCTGTTCCTCATTGAATGACTTCTTGACAATTCCTTCTGTTTTCCTTGTTCCTACAAATGCATACACGACCACGTTCAACTTCGTTGTCTCACATGCTTCTTGTACTTTCGAATCCGACTCTTATATTGTTTTCCTTATGCTTTCTATACTATTGTCGTGTCATCCATTTTCGTAGAAATCCTAAATCTAGTAACTTTCAAAGGCTCTAAGGCTAAATGAATCTAAGCAAACAGGGCGTCGTAATTGGTTCCCTTGAATACAGTACAGAAATCCATTGGTTATCTTTTCACAGAGTTTCTGCAGCAGTCAATGCTTATTAACTAATTTGCAAATATCATAATTTTCCCAAACTTTCCCACTTGTTATATGTAACCATAGGCTTGGTCAAGGTTTTCAAAGCTTGTCTCTTTAGTGTACGAGAAATCATTGAAATGATCAAAGCTATCGGATGCGTGTGTTACTTTCCAAATGTTGACCATAAAACACAAAATTTTCTACAAACACCATTAAATAATTTTGACTGACCTTCCCCCACCCCAGCTCTACACACTACTCCTTAACGCTCAAATGCAGACTTGTCAATTGAAATAGTATCGGTTTGAACATTTAGTGGCAACCGAAATGTTTGCCCTTTCCATTTACACCCACACACACTCTCACACACAGTGTAACGAAAGAAGTCTGGAGTGCGGGAATCTATATAATCGATATCAGAGCACAATTCCACCATAACCTTACTTGCTTACAATTGAAAATATTCCAAGCATAAGCATATAATGGGTATCCTAGTAAAACAGAGAAGTTGATTTTCCTATGTTCAAGTAGGGGGTGGGGGGTAAGGCTGGTGTTGGGGTAGGTATGATAATGATGGTCATCGGTGCTGTAATCAATGACAAAAAATTAACATTCCAAAACTTGGAGTTGTACACACACACACACACTCGAACACACACATACAATACATGACATATAAGAGTATGCAAAGGATTCGCAATTTTTCAATGCGAAACTATTGTAATGAATGTGAATGTGTGTGTGTGTATTCGATGGTGGAAAAGCGTGCAACTCATATCATTAGTCCTTCGTACATGCTCACACATATGCATATGGTGTGCTATCGACTGGTGTTACTTGTGTATCGTATATGAGTGGAATACCGTGACCATAGGGGTTCTTTGCATCGGTAGGAGATGTTATGTTCACAGTACGAGGATGTAAATGCATATCCAAAATCGGTATTAACTTTATTTCTCAAACTATTCGGGTGGAGCAGATTTCTAAATTTATCGACCTTGTGGACAAGACTTGTGAGCTTGAGGCCTTCTTTTACATCGCCCCGCTACTATTCCTTCTGATCGTTATGCAAATTCACCTTCTGAATCAGAATATCATCGCCATTTTTCCTCATCGCCCGTCTTTTCCCTCTGTTTTTTTTTTTTGCTTTACATAAATGAAACAAAATGTTAAGTAAGGGGCTTCTCGAGAAAACAGCGGGTGATGGGAAAATATGAGGCTGATATTCGGATTCAGGAGGTCAATTTACAATTTGTTTTATTTAGGCAGAGCACTGTCATCGAACAATGATAGAAAAAAGGGGCGTGCCGAGAAAACAGCGGGTGATGGGGGCAAAATGGGGGTGGTGTTCGGATTCAGAAGTTCATCTTACGTAAGAATCAGTCGTTTTCTCGAGACGCATCCCCATCGCCGCTGAAGTTTCTGTTAATTACTCAATGTAGTCATTTTAGTAAAGCACAGATAGGAGGAGCGTCCCGAGAAAACAGTGGGTGATGGTGATATATACGAACGAATCACCCGTTTTCTCGGGACGCTACCCCACTTCAGTTTCAGTTACTTATATCGCTTTTCAATATCATTTAAGCAAATCAAAGACATGGGTGGAGGGGGCGGGGAAATGAGCGTCCAGTGAAAACAGTATGTGAAAATGAGTAAAACATTCGGATTCAGAAGGTAATTTTACATAACAATCAGCAGGAATTGTAGCAGGGCTCAGGGGCTTCTTCTTGCCGAGCAGTGTTATCAAACACTGATAAACAAAAGGGGCGTGTCGAGAAAAATTGGTGGATGATGCTAAAAAATGAGGGTGTTATTGGTATTTGGGGGGTCATATTACATAAAAATCTGTCCTTTTTCTCGGGACGCATCCCGATCGCCCCTAAAGTTTCAGTTACTTACTTCATTATACCCTCAATACGGTGAGAACAAAAGTGTAACACATAGAAGCAGTCACTTTAGCCCCTAGGTTTCTTTGGACTAAATTCGATACAAGACTTTTTATGTCGTTTCATCCATGTCCGACTGTCTGTCTTTGTATCTGTCCGGCTGGTACGCACGATTACATTCGAAAGACGTAACCTATTTTGAAACTTAGCATGAGTTAATATGTCCCCCAATCTACTTACGGGGTTGCATATGGGCTACATGGCCACGCCCCTTCTGGTACCTCCCATACAAATGTACCATTACGCCCACTTCGAGGAAAAATATGAATACACCCAACGCGATCGTGCCCAAATTCTTTATTTAATAAAGCTATAACAGGATAAAGTTTTGGAGAAAAATTTGAAGGTATACCCACGCCCCTTCTGGTACCTCCCATTCAAAACCACCATTCTGCCCTCTTTGGAAATCGAGTAATAATATCACTACGCCTAAAGCAATCTTACCCAAACTCTGTATTTCGTAATATTTCGTATTAGTGAACTATTAAAACCCTAGCGACCCCCCTTCGGATTTTTACTTAGGGTGAACGTATGCGTAAGTCGGTTCACCCGACTAAAACTTTCTTACTTGTTTTTTGTTGGCATTCAAGTAAACCACAAAAAGGGGGAACGTCGCTAGAAACATAAGAATCAGCAGGATAAGTGCCGGGGCTAATTTTCTTTAAATTTTTGTCTTATTGATTTGTTACCCCACAAAGGGGAAATTTGTATGGAAGGTGGGAGGAGTTTTTGACCGATCTAACTCATCTTAGAACTTAACCCCCGCTTAGAGAGTAGAAGGTTGCGCACTAAATTTCAGCCCGATAGCTCTTAAACTGCAAGTGTAAACACAGGGACAGACCCTTTAAAAGGGGCAATTTGTATGGGAGGTGGGAGTAGTGTTCGGTTCAACTTGCTGATCTTATATATAAATCTTCGCTTAGAGGATAGAACGTCGTATATAAAATTTCAGCTCGAAGCCTTTAATAAACTACGGTTGCTATAGTGTTGAAAGACCGTCGGCCAACCCCCAAAAAGGGGCAGTTTGTATGAGCGTTGCTAGTAGTATTTGACTAATCTTGCTCATGTTAGAACACAATCTCCGCTTAGAGATTAGAAGCTTGCGTATCTAATTTAAGCTCGGTAGCCCTAAAATTGTGACTGTAATCACAAACCCCCAAAAAGGGACAGTTTGCAAGGGAGGTGGAATAATTTTGGGTCGATCTTGCTCATGTTTAAATTTAACCCACGCTTAGAAGATAGAAGCTTGCATACCTAATTTCAGCTTGATAGCTCTTAAACTGCGACTGCAATCACGGATACATACCCCCAAAAAGGGGCAGTTTGTATGGGTTGAAAGTAGTTTTAGACCGATCAAGCTCATTATAGAACTTAATCTTCGCTTAGAGGCTAGAAGGTTGCGCACCAAATTTCAGCCCGATAGCCCTTAAACTACGGTTGCTATAGTGTGGAACGACAAACGGACAACCCCCAAAAAAAGGGGCAGTCTATATGAGAGTTAATATGCTATATAAGATCTTGCTCATCTTAAAACACAAGCTCCGCTTAGAGATCAGAATCATCAGCTCGGTAGTTCATAAACTGCGGCATTAATCAGAAGGACAGACCACCAAAAAGGGGCAATAGTTTTTGATCATGATCATGCTCATCTTACAACTTAACCCCCGATAGCTCTTGAACTGCGAAAGCAATCACAGGAACCGAACCCCAAAATGTGGCAGTTTGTATGGGAGTAGGTGGGAGTAGAACTTAACATCCGCTTAGAGGATTGAAGCTTGCATACCATATTTCACTTCGATTTATCTTAAACTACGATCCCAAATGGGGTCGGTTTGAATGAGAGTTGGGAGTAGTTTTTGAGCAATCTTGCTCATCTCAGAACACAAGCTCCGCTTAGAGACCAGAAACATCAGCTCGTTAGCTCTTAAACTGCGACTTTAATTACCAGGACAGACCCCTAAAAAGGTGCAGTTGGTATGGGAGATGGGAATAGTTTTTGACTGTTCTTGATCATCTTACAACTTAACCTCCGCTTAGAGGATAGAAGCTCAAATACCATATTTCACCTCGATTTCTCTTGAGCTACGGTTGCAATAGTGGGGAAAGACAAACGGTCAAACCCAAAAAAAGGCCAGTTTGTATGAGAGTTGGAAGTAGTTTTTGACCAATCTGGCTCATCCCGGTAATTACACAGTACAACATTATTCGGCTCATTGATTTGGGGCACAATTCTGAGACCTGCATGTGAAATTAGCCCCAAAAAGAAAAAGTCTTGCATCATTCGTTTTGTCAAGTTACATGCCATAATAATTTAATATCGATTTGAAGTTAGTATGTATCGTATAGGGGAATTTGTCATGTTATAGGCTTTTTTGTTTGACATTACTTAAGAACTACTAGTCCGATTTAGCTGAAACAAATTAAAAAAATTAAGTATGTAGCGGCTGTATTATGTAGTTATGTAAAGATGATTACTATTTTAAAATTATAATTAAATAACTTCAAGATATCAAATCCTAAACTATGTATTTCTTAAACTCTTTTGTTAAATCGATTACTTATTTTGTTCGTAACACTAATGTCATGTATCAATTCAATTGTTTTAAATATGTTTCAATTCCATACTAGACGAGTTTAAAGATTTTACTTGGTCGCACCTAAGCTCAAACAATTGTTTAAAATTTATCAGTCTTCGCTTAGACAGCGGTTAATAAAGTTATTTAAAACTTAACTCCCCGTCTTTCAGTCAAAAAGGCTTTTCAAATCTAAACAGTATTAAGACTCTAACAGACCTTCGCGGACTTTAGAGGCTAATACTACTCTGAGACCGTATACTGACTTGTTTGTCTTATTTCGGTCCAGAGTTTAAATTAATAATCAAATAACAAACAAAACCTTTAATAAGTTACCACTTATTACAATTGGCGCCCAACGTAAAATATTTGTGGGCAAAAATTGCAGAAATTTTGTCCATAATATCAACGAAAACAAAAATATTTTTGTGCAAAAATTGCAGAAATTTTGCACAAAAGTAACTTTAAGAGGAACAAAATCGTACCAGAATTTGTGCATCGACATAAATTTGCAGAATATAAGTCGACGATACCATCACCGGCCGTTGCTAACATCCATCAACATTGTCTCGCGTTGCTGTTTGCGGTACCCTACAAGGAACGTGTGTGTTGTTGTTGTATCTCCTAGACACCGACCAGACAAGTATTGTGATTTGCATAGACCCGGCCAAGGCAAGTGTTGTTGTACTGTCTAGACATCGATCAGACGGTCAGTGGTATTTCCCAATCACCCTCATCACTGCAAATTGTTGTTGCAAAAAAAAAAAATTCTCAGTGATCTTTTTCGGTCGTTTCGTCATCGCCATATGTTGTTGTTGTAACCATCTATATCACCAGAAGCCTGTATTGGTTGATATTGAGAAAATTCTCACAAATCTTCATTCCCACTTCATTTCATTTCAAACTTCTCTGGTGATCTCTTTTGCTGTTGCATCGTCATCGTAAGCTGTGGTTGTAAGCATTGAAACATCACAAAGCTGTATTGAAGTAGTGGTGTATTTTGAGAGGATTCTCACAGCTCTCTGCCTCACACCATTTCAAACATCTCCGGTGATCATCATTTGCTGTTGTGGTAAACACAAAGCTGTAATTAAATGGTGGTGTATTTTGAGAAGATTCTCACAACTCTCTTCACCACACCGTTTTAAACTTCTCCGGTTAACATCATCCGCTGTTGTGGTAAACATCACAAAGCTGTGTAATAGTAATGGTGTGTATTGAGTGCGTTCTCATATTCTACAGGCATAACATTCACATCCAGCTTCAAAATTCTCTGCGACACTCTCTTAAAAGTTTTTATAAACTTAAAGATATAGATAAAGAGGGTTGCCACCGAACAATTAAGAAAAACCTTGTCGGATAAAATGCCTGAATGAGAAATAATTCCCTCAGCGCTTCTAGTTCGAGTTTGGATAATGCGGCTACAACACAAGCATCGAGTAATGCAGCTAATCAAAGTTAAACCACTAGTAGGGCAAATATTGCACCGAACGTTGTAAATTCGTCTCAGAATCATAAGCACCAAATACAACGACTTTCGAAGCCAAAGCACTAGTAAGGCAGTTTAGCACCGAAAGTGGGGAATCTACTGAGAATATGAGCACAAATTATACTGTTGCTACCATATAATCTAGTAAGGCATATACTGCACTGAACGTAGGAAAGCAGAGTATGAGCCAAAATTCTGCAGTGGATACCAACAAATCTAGTACGGCTAATATTGTACTGAACGTAAGCAATAAAGGAGTAAAAAGCGAAGTCGAGAAATTGGAGAATGCGATCGAGGCTGTATTACTGCAGGGGGAGAGGAATGTGCCTTACTAATATGCAAGTCTACGATAAGATAAGACATACCAAAATACCAAGTATGATATATTTTTCCAAAGCGATTCTGCAACAAGGATTTTCCCAATCTACCCAAAGCGAAGCATGTCAACAATCATCAAAAACCAACAGTACAACAACACACATCACGAAAAAGAATGCTGCTATGACAACATACAACAACATTCACCAAGAAGATCGCTGTGACTATAAAATCCTAGCCTTGAATGAGAATCCTGGTCGCATTATCGGGACGATTAATGCACCAGAGGGGGAGGTTGTAGCGACCGTATAATTATATGTATATTAAAAGTCTATTAACTACTTTTCAGATTATTATTAACTAACGTAAAGATATGAAATTACTTTAATTCAATACTTTTATTTTAAATCGAGTACCTGATAGTTTGTAGCTCTAATGTAAATGTTTCGTTTCAAATTGTAAATGTTTCAATTCTGTATTTTACTTCCATACTAGACGACTTTAAGGATTTTACTTGGTCGCACCTAAGCTCAAACTTGTATACCAAATGTATCAGTCTTCGCTTAGACAGCGGACAATAAAGTTATTTAAAACTTATCTCCCCGTCTTTCAATCAAAAAGGCTTTTCAAATCTAATTGTATTAAGACTCTAACAGACCTTCGCGGACTTTAGTGGCTAATACGACTCTGAGACCGAGTACTGACTTTTAGTCTTATTTCGGTCCAGAGTATAAATAAATAATCAACTCACAAACAAAACCCTTAATAAGTTACCACTTATTACAAGTATTACAATTCCTTTAATCTGTTCATATAACATTTCCCTCCATATGCAACAGTTTCACTTTTCCATTCATCAAATGATTTTGAACAAAAGTTTATTTTGTAGCAGTTACAATAAAACTGTTGTACTCTGTGGCGTATGATTTACGTAGAATATTACTTATGATAATCATACGCCACCATATAGTATTTATGTTACATACAAAAGAGCCTAAAACGTGACAAATTCCCCTATACGATACTTACTTACTTCAAATCGATATTTAATTATTATGGCATGTAACTTGACAAAACGAATGATGCAGAACTTCTTCTTTTTCGGGCTACTTTCACGTGCAGTTCTCAGAATTGAGTCCCAAAATCATATGTTGTACTGTGTTAATTAAAACAACATTCAAAAAACAAAAAAAAAAAATATTTAAAAAAAAAGAATATTTAAAAATTTAGATGCGGAAATTTGGTCAATGGAAACCAACTGTAGTCAATTACATTCCATCTGGTAAATTACATGACTAAGCTTTTAGTACCGAGTAACTTCAAATATAAAAGCTGTACTTTAATGAATAATAGCAGAAGACCTGCAATGCGAATAGAAAAAAGGCAAACTAATATATTATTTAAATCAAATTTCCCCCCACAAATGCTACTTTGACCCTAGGGCAATGACAACATATCCTTCTAGACCGACCCTTCATCTAAGCATTGAGATTGTAATTCTACGTTTTATAAGTAGTCCTTTTTTGTGTCCTACTTATTATACTACCTTGACTGCGTATATTAATCCATATCCCATTTCGCTGTATTACACATACGCATACGCACACTGTTAGCTATGTATAGGTAGATATTTGCACAATACATACAGATAGTATAGATTTTTCATGTTGTTGCCTATGCTGATGTTTATGATGACTATACCCTATTTTAGTTGTCATTGCACGTTATGTTATCATAGTCGTACTCATCGTCGTTGTTGCAGTCGTCCTGGCGCAATAGACGTTTTGTTTCCTGATATTTTTGGGGGGCTCTAAAAAGTGCGTATTTGTTGAACAATTTTGCGTCGTTGCATGTAAAGAGTTGTTGTCGTTGTTGCTGTTGTTGCTGATTCTGCTGCTGATGTTGATGTTGCAATCGTATGCAAATACTAAATCGCAATTGAACAAACAAAACACAATGGCAGTTGGCAATGGTAACAGCACCACACACACACACACACGCGTACACAACACTCTCTAAGCAGCACAAATGGTAAATTGGCATTTTGGTCAAAATAACGCAGAATTTGAATGTGAAAAGCAGGCATCGTAGGATACACAGAACGTGTTAGAAATAAGCAGAAAAGGAAATAATGTAAAATGCAAGGCATACAAACACCCAAACGCCTTCATCGAAAACATTGCACAGAGAGAGCCAACAAAAACCATAGAAAAGCAAGTAGAGGGTGATAGCCTAATATCAGATGCAAGTGTAAAATATAGGACTTCACATTCGATATTTCTTTTTACGCATAGTGCAGTTGTGTCGTCCATTTGAATGTGTTGAAAGAATTGGTGAGAAAAGGAAAATGTACAAAAATTTGGAAGGAACAAAAAAAAACAAGAGCATGTGAATTGTTTTTAGGCATTAGGTCAGTGTAGCATTGATATTTCAATAATAAAAAAAATGAAATGATGAAAGACATAAAATACTCAAGGTATTGGACAAAATAATTTTTTTGGCGATATTGTTTTTTGTTTTGCAGGTAGTAGTAAAGAAACATGTCCTGTAGTTGTTTTTTTACTATGCAAAGGCATTTTTTTATGATGTGGGGAGGATCTAGCGTCCTTGCATAATAAAACAGGAACTTTTTATAAGGCGTTAGTTAGCATTCTGGAATGGAATCCAGGCAACATTTGTTAAAGCGACATGATGCTTTTGTTGGCTACTTACATGCACCAGCTTAAAAACACGATTTGGCTAAAGGAATGCATGCCCGATATTTTAATCTAAGTATTTTATGTCCTGTTCTTACGAAAGAGCGATCCAAGTGTGTGTACCAACTATCACGGGATCAGTGTTTTACCCAGCGCATACTAGATCCTGACGAGTGTATTAAGTGAAGGACTAAAGCCCATATCGTAGCGAACCTGAAAGGAACTAATCAATGTACCTAAAGCCACACTGATAAGTTCCAATCAGATTCGCTCCACGATCAACCAGTTATTCACACTACGACAAATCCTGAAGAAAACCCAAGAAATGCAGCTCGACACCTACCAATATCAACATTCCAATACGACAAAAATTATTCGGTGCTATGGCTGAGTTTGATATCCCCGCAAAGCTGATACGACTTTGCGAGATGACACTGTGAGTCAGTGAAGTCTTCAGTGAAAATAGGCAAAAATCTGACCGAACCATTTTCTACTAAGTGAGGATTTAGACAAGGCGATAGTCTGTCATGCGAACTCCTTAACATCATAATGGAGATGATCATGCGGAAGGTTTGCAGTAAACACTGGTATCAACTGCTATAAAAATTGCTGCTCGTATGCCGATGATACAGATATCATTGGCCGAGGAGAGGGGGATGTTACTGCAGCCTTCTCAAGCATTGAGCAGCAATCGGCAGAAGAAGATCTGGTGATAAATGAGGACAAACCCACGTTGAAAACTTTGAAGTGACTTGGTTTCATGACGAGTTTCCGGACACTGCCCCAGAAAAATCAACCATCAAGGATTGGTATGCTAAGTTTTAATGTGGTGAAATGAGCACCGAATACGGTAGAAGCAATGTACGCCCAAAAGAGGTTGTTACCGACGAAAACATTAAAAAAAAATCCACAAAATTATTTTGTTTTTTTATAAATAAGTTTAATTCGACCTTTATAATTTTAGAATAATATCCCAAGTTTTGAATAATCAGGCTCGAGGTCAATGTGATTTTGTTTTAAATTTTTATAATTTTTCAATATTTCGTCTTTCTTCGAAAGACATCATCAGGAATGAAAAATACGAGTAACAATACAAAACCAAATGCAAGCAGTGCAAAATGATTTTGAATGACCAGATTGAAATTAAATTACATAGCAGGCGCTATATAGATATCAACTGAACGCATTTACTGTATCTATTTCTTGTTCTCAGATCTGAAAAGAACGCTCGCTGGAAAGAAATTTTCGTCGAATATAGAGGTGATCGCCGAAACTGACGCCTATTTTGATGCAAAGGACAAATCGTACTACAAAAATGGTATAGAAAAGTTGGAGAATTTTGCCAAAAAAAATTTGTTTTACTATGGTAGACCGGGGAATCTTCAATTGACCTGTTAGTCAAATAGACCGTATGCGCAGGCCTAGACATGTGGTACGAATGGAAAAGTCATAGGCAATAAAGTCGATATGCCACGCAGAAGTTAGCAACGAAAACATCATTGAAGAAAACATCTATTTTGAGTTTGATCGAATATTCGAATATCTCAAAATAACGCCAAAACAGTAAATCTTGGAGCCGGTCGTGACATGATGGTCAAAACACGCGACTATCGTGAGATCCAGCGTAAAAGCCAGTATTCGATTGATGTCATAGTCATTTAAATTTTTTTCATGGGCGACCCTTTGTCGATGATGTCGACAGCAACTTTGCAATAAAAATCTAGCAAAAGCTTCTCAAACAGCTGACGTACTCATTAGTCTAAAAACAGTAGGTGCCGTTATGACTTTCGTCGGATTAATCAGCTCCTATCGACTCGACTCCTGACGGTTAAATCGGACATCCGTCGGTTGAATTTAACTTTTGTTGATTGAATCTAATTTCGATTGGTTTAAACCGATTCCGGTCGGTTGAATCAGACTTTGTACTGTTAAGTCCAACATCGATAGGTTTAACTCGACTCCATTCGATTTAATCAGGCTTCGGTCTATTAAATTCAACATCGATTGATTGAACACAATTTCGGTTAGTTTAACCAGACTCCGGTCGGTTTAATCGAACTTTGGTCTGTTGAATATAACTTTGGTCGGTTGAACATAATTTATATTGGTTTATCTCGACTTTGGTCGGTTTAATCAGCTCTTTTCAACTCGACTCCTGTCTGTTTAATCGGACATCCGTCGGTTGAATTTACCTTTTGTTGTTGGTTGATTCCAATATCGATTGATTTAAACCGACTCCACCCGGTCTGATTAAACTTCGGTCTATTGAAATCAACTTCGGTTGATTGAACCCGATTTCGCTTAGTTTAACCTAATTTCGGTCGGTTTAACCGAACTTCGGTCTGGTCGTTTGACTTGGACTTCAGTCTGTTGAATCCAACATTTGTTATTTGAACCTAAATTCAATTGGTATAGCCTAACTTCGATTGATTCAATCGAACTTCAGTCTGTTAAATCTAATTTTAGTTAGTTGAACCCAATTTTTATTTGTTTAAATAGATTTCAGTTCGTTTTATTGGATATCTGTCTGTTGAATTCAACATCGTTTGGTTTAACTCGACTGGGTTTAATCGGACTTCCGTTAAATCCAACTTCGGTTGGTTAAACCCAATTTCGGCCGGTTAAGTCCGACTCCGGTTTAATGGGACTTCGGTCTATTAAATCCACATCGGTCGGTTGGTTAAGTCTGACTCCGGTCGTTTTAATCGGTCTGTTGGTTGAACCTAATATTCATTGGTTTAGCTCGACTTCGGCCGTTTTATTCGGACTTTTGTCTGTGAAATTCAACATCGGTTGGTTGAACCCAATTTCGATAAGTTTAACTCAAATCCGGTCTTTTAGGTCGGTCTTCGGTCAGATGATCTTCAGTTAATCAAAGTCAATTTCAATTGTTTTAACTGGATTCCGGTCGATATATTCGGACTTCGGTCTGTTGAATCCAGCTTTTGTTGATTGAACACAATTTCTTTTGTTTATCTCCACTTCGTTCCTTTTTATTGGATTTCAGTCTGTGAATTCAACATCTGTTGGTTGATTGCTATGAGTTTATTTCGACTCTGGTCGTTTTAATCAAATTTCTGTCTGTTGATTCCAACTTAATTGTTTATACTCAAATTTCGGTTGATTTAATTAGACTTTGGTAGGTTTAATCAACTCCTATCGACTCGACTCCTATAGGCTTTTGTTGGTTGAATCAAATTTCTATTGGTTTAAACCGACTCCATTCGGCCTAATCAATCTTCGGTCTATTGAATTCAACTTCAATTGATTGAACCCTACTCCTGTCGTTTTAATCGTACTTCGGTCTGTTGAATCTAACTTTTGTTGGTTGAATCCAATTTCTATTGGTTCAATTCGACTTCGGACGGTTTTATCGGACTTCGATCTGCTCAATCCAACTTTTGAAAGTTGGTTTATCTTGACTTCGGTTAGTTTAATAGGACTTGTGTCTGTCGAACCCAACTTTCGTCGTATGAACTGAATTTCGATTGGTTTAACTCGGCTCCAGTCGTTTTAATCAGTTTGTTGAATCTATCTTTCGTTGGTTGAACCTAATATCTATTGGTTTAGATCGACTTTGGATGTTTTATTGGGACTTCTGTCTGTTAAATTCAACATCGGTTGGTTAAATCCAATTTCGATAAGTTTAACTCGTTTAATTCGGACTTCGGTCAGTTGATCTTCAGTTGATTAAACTCAATTTTGATTGGTTTGACTCGGCTCCGGTCATTTTAATAAGATTTAAGTTTGATGAATCTAACTTTTGGTGTTTGAACCTAATATCTGTTGGTTTAGCTTGACTTCTGTCGTTTTATTCGGACTTCTGTCTGTTGGAGTCAACATCGTTTGATTGAACCCAATGTCGATAAGTTGATCAAACTCAATTTCAATTGTTTTTATTCGACTTCGGTCAGTATAATCGGACTTCGGTCTGTGATTTCCACCTTCGGTTGGTTGAACCCAATTTCAATTTTATGCCTTGTAAGCAATATTGATTCATGACATTCACGTGACGAGCGCGCCTGTCTCCACTTACTTACCATATTGCAAATTTTATGTTGTAAACAATTTTTCACTTATTGTATAGATAGCCCACCTTATTACGTTTGTCGTAGTCGACTTTCGACAACTTTCGACTGCTTTTTTATTTGATTATTTGTTGTGAATACTTCTTCATCTGAGGAAGAAGAAGATCATGATACGAGTAAGGGCACACGTATTTCAGTCTCACAAACGACATTAGCGATACCATATTTTAAAAACGACAAAGATTCGACCTGACTACGATATACATACATAATAAGGGGGAGTAACTCTTTAACCTGATCAATCTTAGGATAACATTTGTCAATGTTTCAAATGTTATCGTCCGAAGGCCAAAATACTGCGTCTGTCAAGATCATGCTATTCACATTTCAAATGATCTTCTTAAGTAACACTATTTGGAAAGTCTCAACATGTTCACCTTTGGAGCTCCAACTCAATATCTGTCTCTCTCCAGATCCTTTCATCGACTAATTACTCTATATCACCCCCTCCCCCCATTCTTCAAACCACCACCTAGACGTATTTACTTGATGCATTAATGTCCTGCCATTATCTATTCTACCAACATCGATGATGTAATAATGAGTATTTTTTCATAACTTTTGCTGTGCCCTATCCAAAGTGGTACAACAACGCAATTTACATAAAAAATTATATTAAAAACAGAGTCCCAAATGCAATGAGGTACACCAACCGACATCGACCCCGCCGTCGAATCGGTGGGAACCAACATTTTTAACCACATTTTACATTTGAAATTATAATTGTACAATCGTAGGCGAGCCAGATATGTAACAGCAGCAGCAGCAGCATATAATCGACACATGGATGGACACGGTGGCATATATAGGAGTGTGCGTACGTGCCTACAGCACAGCGCATTGAGCGGTGGGCTGTTGGCAGTGCTGTATATTGTGGGATAGCAGCTATGGTTGGCAACACCACGACGCACTACTGAGCAAACACATATCCGGCGGAAGTAAAAATGGCAGAAGAACATCAGCAACAGCAATGGCAACAATAGAAAAAAATAATTTCAACCCATTGATTTTCTGTTTTTTTTTTCATATGCATTCGATTTGTCCGTCCAGCAGTCACCTCTCATGTGGTGGAAAGCATCACACGCACGCATGCATACACACACACACACACACACATGCTTGCATGTATATAGCGGGAATATCACGTTATAGATAAATGGAGATGGATGTCGAAACGAAAAGTGCGTAAAGGTAGGAAACGCTCCAACGCATAGTAGTATGAAATATAGGGGGAGCAGTACATTGGGTTTGAGAAAGGCCAGGATACAAGGCCTAAATACAATTACGGCCATATTTCGCTCTCGAACGCATTGCGTGAGTTCGATTGCATACAAGAAGCAAAAAAAAAACAACAACTTGAAAATAGGCAACAGCCAGCACAAGTAGAGAAGTAGAGGAGGGGGACGACTGCCACGTCAACGACACAAAAACGCACATTGGAAACCCACATACAATAGAGCATACACAGGACGAATGAACGAACGAACGAACGCACGAGCCTACAACAGGCCTACAACTCTCTGAGCAGGACAATAGTCATAACTATCGATACAAATGTACACCAGGATGTTGGAAGTGCCGCACACATATACATGTTACTATACAGCAGCCTGTTTGCCACATGATTGTGCTCCCATTCAAAAAACACAAAAATAAAGAGAGATGGACAGAAGGAGAGAGAGCCGATTGTATTGCTGCAATTCTTGTAGTCATCATCGTTCCTGGCACGAAGGGGGGACAGCATGCAGCAAAGGCAAATTCGATATGTGATGGAAATATCATATACAATGTTCTCGTACATACCGTGATGGCAACACGTACAATCAGACATAATCATATGCATACAGCTTACATACACACATATGGCCTGGCACACATACAGCGCCATACCTGTATATCCTTGTGTACATTTGTCTCAATTGTTGGTATGTGTACACCACACTGTGCGCTTAACTCTGCAAGTTGTGCATTGTTTTATTGCGATACTCAGTTGTTGAGGATGATGATGAAATCAGCGGGGGCGAGGGGTGACAGTTTTTGATCCTCTCTCTTTCAATTTTTCGTTGGTGGTTGGGCGCTGAAAAACTGACATTAAGGGGGGGAGTTTGAAATGTTGTTGCCTCCAGTTAAAGAAAAAGCGTTGGAGTGTAGCTGCGTTTACACTTGTGTAGTATGCAAGTAACATAATTTTCTGGTGTTGCAACGTTCAGGCGACAAATTTTATTGAGAAATGTAACAACAAATTTGTTGTTGATTATATACTTTTGATCTTTAGCGTTTTATGATTTGAATTCATAACTCGATTTAAGTTCATATTTAGGGCAAATAACTAAAATATTGCCAACTTAATTAGTTCTGTCTGTTGACTCAACTTTTTTTGCGTTAAATCAATTTTGTTTCCATTTATATGATTTCGATCAGCTTAATCGGATTTAGAACTGTTACTTCCAACTTCTGTTGGTTGAAATCAATTTCGGTTGATTTAATTTAACTACGGACGTTTTAATCAGACATAGGTCTGTTAAAACAAACTTGGGTTGGTTGAACATAATTCCGATAAGATTACTTCGACTCCGATCGCTTCAACCGTCTGTTGAATCCAACTTCGATTGAAGACAATTTCAGTTAGTTTAACCCGACTTCGATCGGTTTAACCGGACTTTGGTCTGTTGAACCCAACATTGGTTGGTTGAAACCTATTTTGATTGATTTAACCCTATTCACGTATGTTTCATGGTACTTTTTTGGTCCGGTGAATCCAACATCGGTTATTAGAACTCAATTTCGATTGGTTTAACTCGACTTCGGCTGGTTTAATTGGACTTTCGACCTGTTCATTCCAAATTCAATTGTTTGAACCCCATTACGGTTACTCTATCCCGATTCTGAACTTCAATCTTTTAAATCCAATTTCGCTAGTTTGAACCCATTTTCGATTGATGTAGCTCGACCCCAGTCGGTTAAGTCGGACTTCCGTCGGTTGAATTCACCTTTTGTTGGTATAACGCACCGGTCAGTTTTCGAATGGATTATCCCGACTCCATTCGATTTAATCGTACTTTGGTCCGTAGAATCTAACATCGCGTTAGTCGGTCTTGGACCTGTTCAATTCAAATTCGGTTAGATGAACCGATTTTTTGTAGATTAAGCTTGACACCGCTCGGCTTTATCGTTGAAACCATTGGTTTCGATTGGTTTAGCTCGACTCGGGTCGGTTTAGTCGGTCTTTGACCTGTTCCAACCAAATTTGGTTGGTTGAAACCAATTTCGGTTGGTCTAACTCGACTTCGGTCGGTTCAATCGGATTTCAGTTTGTTAAAATTAACTTTGGTTGGTTAAATCCAATTTCTATTGGCTTAACTAGACTCCGGTTGATTGAATTCAACTTTTGTTGGTTGAACTAAATTTCAGTTGATTAAGCTCGACACCCGTCAGTTTAATCGAACTTCGGTCTGTATCCAGTTTAGGTTGGTTGTGCCCTATTTCGATTGGATTATATCGGTCCCATTTAGTTTAATCGTTTAATCGTCCGTGAATCTAACTTTGGTTGGTTGAATCCAATTTCGATTGGTAAAACTCAACTCCAGTAGGTTAAGTCGGACTTGGACCTGTTCAATCTAAATTCGGTTTGTTAAGCCCAATTACAGACCGTAGTCGAAAAAAAACCAATTTCGAATGAATGAACCCACTGTCGATTGGTTTAACCCGACTTCAGTCGGTTTATTCAGACTTGATTCTGTTAACTCGACTCCTGCCGAATTTGGTAGGTTTAACTCAATTTCGGTTGGTCTAACCCGACTTCGGTCGGTTCAATCGGACTTCAGAATGTTGAATCTAACTTCGGTTGGCTGAATCCAATTATGATTGACTTAACTCGTCTTCGGTAGGTTGAATTCAACTTTTTTGGTTGAACCCAATTTCAGTTGATTAAGCTCGACATCTGTCAGTTTAATCGGACTTCGGTCTGTTGAATCCAACATCGGTTGTTTGTTCCCTATTTCGATTAGATTATCTCAATTCAATACGATGTAATCGTTTTTTGTTCCGTTGAATCCAACATCGGTTATTTTAAGCCAATTTCGATTGGTTTAGCTCGACTCCGATCGGTTTAATCGGCCTTGGAAATTCTGTTGGTTGAGCCCAAATTCGACTTCGGCCTGTTAAATTAATATTTCGATTGGCTGAACCCAATGTCGGTTGATTCAGACTTTGTTTTGTTGAATCCAAATTTGGTTGGTTGACCACGATTTGTATTGGTTTATCTCAATTTCATTCGGTTTAATCGATCTCCAGACTGTTAAATCCAACTTTATTTGGTTGAAACCAATCTATTGGTTCAAATCGACGTCGATTGATTTTGTCGGATTGTAGAAACAGATTTCTATTGCATTTAGCCGACTTTGGTCGGTTTAAGAGGATTTCGGTCTGTTGAATTGGTTGAACCCAATTTCGGTTGGTTTTCTTAGACTTCGGTCTTTGAATTCAACGTCGGTTAGTTTAACCCAATTTCGGTTGGTTTAACTCGACTTCGTTCAGTTTTATCGGACTTCAGTCTGTTGAATCCAACTTAGGTTTGTTAAACCTAAATTCTATTAGTTCAGGTCACCTTCGGTTGGTTAAATCAGACTTCGGTCTATTGAATCAGTAGTAGTTGATTGAACCCAATATCGTTTGGTTGCACTCGACTCTGATCGGTTTGATCGGACTTCGGTCTGTTACTGAAGAATTATCAAAAAAATTCTAAGTTGCAAAAATGGAGATAATTTACCTAGAATCTCGAGTTGCAGATACGAAGTTAGATTGTCGACAAACCCAAATAAACCCCAAGTTCCTGAGTTGCAAATACGAAGCTAAATTGCCGAATCACTAACTCGATTCCGTATTGCTGATATAAAATCTAAATTGCGAGAAAAGTAGAATACATTCCCGAACTGCTGATACAAACCTAAATTGCCGACAAGCCCGAATACGATCCCGAATCGCAGATCCCAGTAACGGAATCCATGTTTTGAAAGGCCTTCCATCAGAACTTTTTAGCTACTTCCTTTCCAAATTACACGGGGAGGGATTGACGAGTAAAGGTTTTCCACCCTCTTTCCGAATGAAGGCGATTTTGATATCCTGGGAATTTTCTTGTATTCTTGTGTTAGGCGTGCGAAATTTTTTGGAAGATTTGTTTGAAGATCTTTTATGGGGAAGGCCTTAACATCCAAATCTTCTGGTTGAAAATAATTTCGATTGGTAAATTCTACTACGGTTGAAGCGAACTTCGGTTGAATCCAACTTCGGTTGGTTTAAGCCGACTCCGGGTGGTTTAAACCAACTCCGGGCGGTTTAATCGGACTTCGGTCTTTTCAATCCAATATCGGATGGTTAAAACCAATCTCGATTGGTTTAACACTTTGGGTCGACTTGGGTTGGCTTAATCGGACTTCAATATGTTGAATACAACTTTGGATGTTTAAACTCAATTTAGTTTAGTTTAACCCGACTTCGGACGTTTGAATCTGACGTTTATTAGGTGAACCCAAGATCTGTTAGAAGGTCTTCTATGGAGAAGGCTGGTTGCTTTAAACCGACTCCGGGCGGTTTAATCAGACTTCGGTCCTTTCAATCCAACATCGGATGGTTGAAGCCAATTTCTATTGGCTTCTTCAATCAAACATCGGTTGATCACAATTTCGTTTGGATTAGGTCAACTTGGGTCGAGTTAATCAGACTTTAGTATGTTAAATCCAACTTTGGTTGGTTAAAATCAATTTTGTTTGGTTTAACTAGACTTTGGACGGTTGAAGTCAACATTTCTTGGTTGAACCCAATTTCGGTTGGTTTAACCCGAATCGGATCGATTTATCGGTATGTTCAATCCAACTTTGGTTGAGTGAAACTAATTTCGATTGGTTTAACTTAAATACGGTCGGTTTAGTCAGACTGTCGATCTGTTACACGAAGAATTACAAACACGATTCTGGGCTAAATTAAGAACGAATTACCAAGAATCTAGAATAGACAGCCAGTTGCAGATACAAAGTTGAATTGCCGAACAAATCTTCGTTGGCCCAAGATCCTAAGTTGCAGCTACAAAGCAAAATTGCCGAATCACCAACACGTTCCCGTATTGCTGATATGAATGAACTTAAAATGACGACAACCCTGAAACACCAACACATTTCCGAATTGCTGTTATCAGCCCAAAACACAATTCAAAATTACTGATATAAAATCTGAATAGCGGGAAAACTAGAATCATGAAAACGTTCCTGAACTGCTGATACGAACCAGAATTACTGACAGGCCCGAATACTATCCCGAATCGCTAATCCCAGTAGCGACAATAAAGACCTTCTATCAGACCTTCTATAGACGTTCGAAGGCAAGATTAGTACATTTTTACTTTATTGGTAAATTTCATAAGGTGATAATGGCGAGGATGGCCTTCTTCGCCATCTCTTCTGAATGAAGGTGATTTTAAGATTCTGAGACTGTTCGATAAGAAAGGATAAGTAATACCTATATGAAGACCTTCTTGTGTCAGTCATGCGAAATATTGTAGAAGATCTGTTAGAAAGCCTTCTAAAATGCGTTCTTTACGGAAGACCTTAACAATTCCTCATCTGGGATATAAACCAAATCCTGAATCATTACTACGATCTCAAGATGCCGATACGAATTTGAAATGACACAAATACCCCAACTATAACGTTCCGTCACTCGGGATTATGACCTATTTGACCTCTATAGTTTTAGAGAACTGATATAAAGTTACCGATCATCTCAAATCGACTTGAGCTTTAAGTTTCCTATATCTAAAATCTGTCCAAAAAACCTGTCCTCGCACTCACACATTACATCACTGCTACTTATTATTGAAATCTACGGAGTTATTACTCCGTTAGTCATTGTGGGTCCTTGTGGTGAGACTGAAGACGACTAGACTTACCTAGCCCGGCAAGAAAGCCATGTTACAGCCTGGACTGCAGGATATTGAAAAGATAGTCTCTTAAATAAGGAGACCCAAAAGAACAAACTTCTGCTAAAGAGAAAAGCCGAAGATCAATAACTTGACGACAAATTTTTAAAGGACGTTGAGAAGACCCACAGCCAATATGCTGAGTTGGTAATAAATCGCGACGAAACACTAAGAGAATGAAGAAAAAGATATAACGACAAGTCTAGTTGAGACATAACAAACTGAAGTTTGTAATCTTCGATAAAAAAAAATAGTTATAATTTCTGTGAAATAAAAAATGTACTGAGAAGTAATTTATTAATGAGATAAATTTTTCAATCTGAAATTATTCCTTTAAGAGGGAAATATTTTGTTTATTGAACATGATTAAGACTAACCAAATAAAACCGCCTACTGAGTTTCTGCAACCACTCCAAACGCCTCCTATCGCACATAATTTGTACTATTCGAGAAAAGCCATCGCTGACACGCAAACAATTTCAAATATTGTACTTTTCTACAAATCAAATGTCAAATATCTTATGACATTGACTTATTTACGCGAATATTTTCTTTGTTAGCTTTTGGCAAATGTATCTTGCACCGCCGCTCTTCATATTTGTATCCCTCACACAAAAGTTTAACTGGGTCCTCTCCGCTATGGATTTCCGGCTGTGTATTAACCAACAACGATGACGGTTTCGTTTCTGTTCACATTTTGAGCGATGCAACGATGCGCAACGATTTTTGTATTGAATTTTGAACGTTCGATTGGGTTTTTATATCATCATACCAACCAGGCCATGAAGAATTGAATACACCACTCAACCATTTCGGGAAATCAAACGAAGCAAACCAAACTCAACTCCCTCACGATGGGCGATATATTCCAACATACGTTCAACTACCCCGTATGGGTCAACTGGACGAACGAATGTACGGCGGCGGCCTCCCCCATTTGGCAGCCAAAGGGAGTTCAATTTCTGTTTCGATTTTTTTTTGTCGCTTTGCTTTTTTCGGGAGAGAGACCACTGATACATGTATGTAGAGTTTTTGCAATGATTCTGACTGGTGGTAGGGAAACGCAAGGCGTGGGTGGGGAAGGGGAAAGATGTGTGTGCGTTTTGAATGGCATATCCTTATGCGTTTGTTTGTAGCGCAATGTCCTTATGCATGAGTTTTCATATTGCGCGCTTGTATTCGCATGAATTTGTGTGTGTTTGTGTGGTATGTATATGTGTTATGTTTATGTGCCCGGTATTTTTTTTTGCTTCTTTTTTTTGGTTGATACAATTCATAACTATACAACAAGGACACTATGACAACCATCATAATATATCCTGCAGGTTGTTTGTATGTATTTACACGAGTTTTTCGCTACTCTCACTCTTCTCATTTCTCATCCATATTTGTTGTTATTTTTGGTAAAGTTTTTCTACGTGTTTTGCATTTGTTGTTTCTGTTTGGTTGTTGTTCCTCTTTGCAATCGAGCAAGCGAATGAGTGATATAAAGTAACACATACATATAGATTTCGTTTCCTATACAGGAGTTTGTGTTTTGATATCCTTTTATACGTATGCAATATTATTGTTGTTGCTGTTGCAGCAGCAGTCTCCTCGTTTATGTGTATAAATATTTAATTATAATTTGAATGTGAGTTTCTGTTTCATTTTTTTTTTTTATTGTGAGTAGGACGCGGGTTCGGTTTTTTTGGGTGGGATAAACATGCCAATATACTAGAGAGCCCCACCTATTTTCGCGATATTTTTCAGATGACGCCGCGCAAAACAACACTGGCTGCAGCCACTCCGGAACAGTTTGAGATATAATTGAATATTTAATGGTTATTGGCGAGGATTTTTCTAATTGGAATTGACTGATGAAATTTGAGAATCGTTGCCGTCGTCGGTAACAGAAAACATTATTCATATGAAAGGTTTATGATAGACAAAGTTTCTTAGGTTAGATGACATTAATTGAAAAGTATTGAGTTAATTTTTATACATAATTCTTCTATCAGAATCCTAAAGGACACCCACTTTCCAAGTGGAGAGTCCAAATCTGAAAGTGTCACATTTACCAATTTCTGTTTTTACCAACTCACATTAGAAAACTGATTCGTAAAATTTTACTAAAGATAACTATTACCTACAAGCTAGTAAATCATACCCTCACTAAGAGGGTAACAAGAGATACCCCACAGGGAACAAAGGTATTGTCACCGACACTGTGGAACCAATCAGTCAAACAACTGGAGTCGTAAGCGTGCATTATGATAGCTTATTGCGTTTCCATACCACGAACGGAAGATGCAAGACTATATCAATATCATACCAAAACAGCAGGGAACTTAATGTTAACCCTAAGAAAACAGAATTAGCACTGTGCAGTCGGAAACAGAAATCTCCCGGGCAATAAACGAAACGTCGGACTACTTAAGTCCGATCTTGGACAGATAGCTCAACTGGAGACAAAACATAGAAAGCACATCCAACAAGGTATTCATAGTTTTATACCAGTGATACACATTGCATAGCCTCGCAAGGTCGGCAATAATCGTTTTTTTTCATAAAGACACGATAGGTAATTCACACTTACGCGAATCATATCATTTGATTCATAACATAACATTCATTTGATTCATAACATTTAGTCTATGCTTAAGTGTTATGAAAGCAAAACCACACACGCTTGATTCGCATACAACTCAAAAACAGTCACAAGTACAGACAGAGAAACAATGTTCAACGATTGTTGGGAGAGCATGACAAGCACACCGTATTGGTGTGTTCGTGCGTTCGGTTATGCCTACTTTATACACAAGCAGGAAAGTTATTGGGAAGACGTGGAGACTCAAATCCAAAGTAACGGACGAATGCTCAAGCGAAACTGAATGCATTTGTTTATTTTCGTTCAATGTGTAAGCGAATGCGTGTGTGTCTCTCGCGCCCATGGGCTACCTTACGCCGTTGATTACTCTACACAATACTTAATACTACGGCCTGATTTAAGCTGCTAATGCTGTGCTTTCAAATAAGTCATACGACTAAACAAGATAGATAACTGGGATCCATTTTTCGGTTTTCCAAAGATCCAGAGCCAACTCATTATCTCACTTGAAACTGAATACATGCTTAGTGCACGGATATCAGACATCCTCTATAAAACCAAAACGACATCCAGAAGTGAGTGGACGGAGAACGAAAACGCTATGTATGGACCCCACTAAACATCTTTACTGATGGGTCCAAACTGGATGACAGTATCTATTCCACAGATCTATGTCTTAATATAAGATCAAGGATTCCACACTTCTTACTATTAAACGAGCCGCCGACGAGATTAACGTGAGAAAAGTATAACATGACGATATTCTGACGAAATTTCCACACAACACCAAATTGAAAATGGCCAGGGCCTTCCGAAAAAGATAAGAAAAGCAGAGTTCTATAGTATAGCAAATACTACATTATGAATGTATGGTCTGCAAATTCCGACAAATGGATCATGTTCAACCTTCTGTATTTTAATTACCTATGTATGGACCACCAAACATCTTAACAGATGGATCCAAACAGGTTAATATGTCGGCTATGGTATCTACTCCGAGGATCAAAGCCTGAGGGCAATATCAAGGAAACCAGACATCTGCAGCGTTTTCCAAGCAGAAATACTTGCTATTAACGAGTCCCCGACGAGATTAATGTTAGGAAAGTAAAACAAAAGATATTCTCCTGCTTACGGACAGTCTAGCGGCGGTAAGCTCACTGAATTCCAACAACGCAGTGTTCTGATCAAGTAAATACCTGGACACTGCAGATTTAAGGGCAACGGCAGAGTACGATTAGGCTCAGACCTGCAGGAAAGCGTCATAGAACACGAAGCGCTTTGCCCAATGTTCACCTGTAAAAGCACTATCGGAATTCTAACGAAAGAGGGATTAATAGAATAACCTGTAGGAAAGCCAGGAAAAAATGGCCCGAATACAATCCGAAACGTACATAGAGCATAATAAATCATGTAAGAGACCAGATCAGGAAAATTATTACCTTCCTAGGTAAGGTTAGGTTGTGGACATGTGTAATATGGTAAAAAAAAACAGATCACACTACACACTGAGATCGGCTTATCCATTGTGATTGTCCGTTAGAAAAAGGAGAAAGGGAGGGGGAGAAATGGGAGACGTGATGGATAGAGAAAGAAGGGAGAAAATCCTGGGAAGCCCAATCGTTATCCTAGCCCACTTAGCATGAAACATATTAAATAGCCTACTCGGACTGAGGAGGAAACTCTAGGTCTTTTATGTAACTTTTTCCTATGTATCTTAACATCATACGGGATAGACCGGGGCAGCTACAAATAACATGTTCCATCGTCTCGGACTCCTCCTCGTCTACACACACACGGCAGTATTCCGGCATAGATCTAACCCATTGTCTGTCAGGTGACTGATTTTGCAATGGCTGTTAGAATTCCACTGGCCAGTTCAGATCACTCCTGCACAGGCGAACGATGTACAACTTTATCGCTTTTATTGCTGCCTTTCTATCCACTTAAATGGTTATCCGTCTGCTAGTGTCAATTCCCACATCCCATAATAACTGAAGGAATGCTTAGCTGCAGGTCTTCAATGTAAGCACCAGCACCCTGACGTCATTCCATTCCAATCTTTCCGGAATATCAGTCTACTTTACATTTCTTCAAAAAATCAGTACGAGGTGGCGGATGAAAAGAAACGTCGTCACCCTAATCCGGAGAATATTCGCATGACCATGTGAGGATTGATGTCAATTACCAGCTTCCTTTCGTCTGAGATCTACTTGGGCAGCAATAGCATAGACGTACAAGTCCTGGAGAGGAAGTCCCAGAATCACATTCAAAGCTTGCGGTATGCTACTTCTAGTCGCAGTTATCCCCATTTCAGATATCCTTTGGGTCTTGCTGATCATTTTTAATAAATTACTTTTATTTAGTCCCATCATCTACAGCTGATAATTGGCCGGACTACGGTATTTGCAAATTTGCCTGCTTAAGAACTCATTTAGCCTTGACTGAGAAAAAAAATTGTTTGTAATGTTGGTGACCTGCTCTAGCATTTCTTGAGGCTATAATTCCTAAATCATTAAAATTTTTTTAACATTGAAGTGTAATTCTATGTAATGAAGACGAATTTAAGATTTTCCGGTCAAATTTAAGACGATAGACCACTTTCGAGTATAAATGCCCCATTTTGCAGGAAATCCTTTTTAGCCCGTCAAAGAAATTGATGGTTAGGTCAAAGAATATAAATTACCTTCATAATACCAATTAGAGAAACTTGTGAACAGGCAAAACAAGCAGTAAAAGAAAATTAACAAAAATGAAAACAAAAGAAAAGTCCAAAAATACAAAAGTTTTGCACTAAGAAAAAAAAAAAAGAATCTAGTTAAAGGCATTTTCCTGTATATAAACAAAGAAAAAAAGAAAGGAACAGCATAACGAAGGCCATTTCCAAAGAAATGTATGGGCAATAACAGGAAAATGAAAACAACAGCAATAACCATGCAACATTACTACAAAACCACGCACACACACACAACTGATATGGATAAAGCAGCAGCAGCATACTCTTAGGCTGATGAGAAACATAAAACAAAATAAACAAACAACAAAAAATCAAAGCATATATGCAAGGGGCAGGATATACAGTGACTGCACCAAGGCGCACAGCGAAGAGATATTAAAGTGCGTAAGGTCGTTTGTTCATGAAGGAGATACATTTGGGGTACAAAACAAAAGAGGTAAAAAGAAATCGGTTTGAAATAGAGAACGCATGAAATTGATGATATAAAGTATAATGGCAAAAAAACATAAAGAAGATGATGACAATGAACAAGATGATGATGATTAGGATGATGATGATTATGATTATGACGATGATGATGACGGTGATGCTGTTATAATGATGATTATGACGATGATGATGACGGTGATGCTGTTATAATGATGATTATGATGATGATAACACTGATGACCACAAAGAGCATAAAAATGACTCTAGCCATGTTATCTAATAATGATGGTATTTGTCTTGAAACTAATGGCGTTATTAATGAAGATACTATTAATGATACATAATGATGATAATACTAATAATGATGATACATACTACAATTAATGATAATATTTTAGACTTTGTTGCCTACTTGTTAGGACAATGATACCGAAAAAGTAAATTTTGTGTGTGAATGCATTGACGAAAAATTATTGAAACATTAACCTGTGGTTAAAAGGAAAATCCTAGGAAATACACAATAATAGCAAGAAAATAGAAAAAAAAACTTACAACAGAAAAGAAAAAGAAAATAACATCACAAAAGTTCAAAAACTAACGAAACAACAGTTGAAAAGGGTTGTAACAAGAAAAAACCATATAAACTCAGTTAGGGATAGCTGAATTCTATTTCTCCTGTACGATGTAAATGATAGCTGCCAAGGCATCCGTACTAGAAAATTTATACTGACATTACAGCAAAAATAAACGGGTTGCTTCCTCTATGCCTGTATTGAAAACAAATTTGTATGTACAATATTTAAAAATCATTTCGTATTGTGTCTACCGCATTTTTTCCAACGCGAAGAGTCCCATTTGAAGATTTCTACTCAACGTACATTTATCGTCCGTTTTGCATTGCATCTCTACTACCCATTTTCCAGAAGAGTCATCATATCGAGCACTTTACAATGACCATTCCCATCTAATAACTAATCATTGTATACTACGCTGACTACGTTTAGGTTTTCCACTTCAGTCATTTCCCTTTCCGTTGTCGATGTACGAAGGGTTGATTCTACCGTTTGCCTTATGGATTCCCGTTTGGGACCATATTAAACCGTGAATGATTTTTCATTATTATTCAATTCATTGCTCAACGCAAGTCAAATACATGTTACAATTGTGTTGGGGTAGGTTTTCGTAGCGTCTGCACCGTTATAGGGTGGTGCTGGATGGTGGCGGTGGTGGTAGTTTAAACGGATTCCGTGTACATATAGGCAAAGGTAAAGTCAAAGGTGGTCACAGCATTGAATGTAGATCTCAAATATGAGTGTAATGCAGAAAATATATTAAAAAGCTTATAACACAATAGCAAAAAAAAATAAAGTGCAATTAGGAAGTTGAACAAAAAATTTGTTGTAGAAATTCATCGAGCCTGTCAGAGTGATGTTACTATAAAATGACAACTTAAACCAATTTCAAAATTTTCTTTAATAAATCTTTGTCCAATGGCCGCCTCGCGAGTGCGACATAGAGTTTATAAAACACTAAATCGACGCTGTCGTTCACGAGATATAGACCCAAACAATCGAAAATGAACTGAACAATTTGGTATATTGAGAAGCTTGGATACCAAATTTTAGCTCAATAGTTCTTTAACTACGATACTAATAGCGAGAACAGATAGACGGACACAACCATAAAGTTAGAGTTTATATGGTAGGTGAAAGTAGTTTTTGTCCGAATTTGGCATCTTAGAACTTAATCTATGCTTAGAGCATAACAGGTTGCATACTATATTTCTGTCGAGTAGCTCCTAAACTACAACTGTGATCGTGGGGACAGACTTCCAAAAAGGTGCAGTTTATACGCGAGGTGGGAGTAGTTTTTGTCCGATCTTGCTCAATTTAGAACTCAACCTCCGTTTAGAGGATAGAATCTTGCATACCAAATTTCAAATCGATAGCTCTTAAACTACGGCTGCAATCGCGGATACTTACGCACAAAGGACGTACTTCTTTAAACTGACTCAGATTTCGCGGTTGATCATATATATATATTGTAATACCAACCACGCCCCCTTATGGGCTGTACAAATGGAAAGACAAACAAAATGTACCACTCAGTTGATTTTTTCTAAAAAAAAAACTAAAATTATGCAGAATTTGACTAAATTCAGTGAACTCACATAAAAGGTAAGCATGTGATAATATAGGCCACATTCGGTTATTGGTGTAGGATATACCAGAGTGGGTGTTTCAAATGGTTCGGTTTTCTGAGGTTTGGTCCAATATTACAAAATAAATAAAATGACCAAATTTTGTATCCTCCAGTTGTCAATTTAAAAGATAGGGCAGAAATATTAATCTTCCAAAATTAGGTAATTTTGTATGAAAGGTACCAAAAGGGGTCGACCGATGTAATCCATATTCACCTGAGTCAAATTTTCATAGACGTAAATCTTACACAAAATATGACTGAATTCAGTGTTTCTACAAAATGCCAGAAGTGGTAAAGAAAATATTTCGTTTTTTGAGGGTTTTTCTACTAATTCAATATCGTTAAATTGACCAATTAAAAAAATATCATCGAGTTGTTCGTTAGGAACCAAGCAGCGGAAAAGACGAGGCATTGTAAAAATATGCCTTCAAACATGTCTTCAAAGGCAGTTTGTTGACATTCAAATACACCTTCCTTTTCCAGGCATGTATACAGGCTATAATAAGTCCTTCACTAAGCCTAACAAAAAATGTCATACCCATGCACATTTCGCTTCTCAAATGAGACCTACAAAGAGGCCTCTTACTAGGATGAGAAAAGATCCAGCAGACGTGCCTCTTTTCCTTCTTAAAATTGGCCTGTGAGCAGCCCTACTGTGTATCCCACAAAAATACCATAGATGTGCACAAAGGGCATGCAAACTTTCTTGCCTTAAACAGACCTGTTGACAGTCCTATTAGTAGTAGAGCAGAATTGACGTTCATAGCCATGCACTTATCACTTCTCCGATGAGGCCTGTTGACAGGTAAGACAGATGCTGTTGTTTATGAAAACCACATCTATGCTATTTGTCGTACAACGACTATATCACGCGATAGCCGAGTAGGTAGCATGCCTATCTATGAGTACTGAGGTCGCGAGTTCGATTCCCGCTGCTGGAGTTTAAAAAAAAAAGTTATTACAAATTGTAATAAATATTGTATTAAAAATTTATAAAAAGTAGGAAATCATTTAATACATATGGAAATAATTCGCATGTTTTTTTCTATTTTAGTCCTTCTATAAATGCTCTTTTGCAGTCCTGCAAGCTGGTCTGCAGTAGCAATGCCTCATAGAAGGTCCTTGTTATCAGGACTCAAAGCAGGACATACTAGGCATGCCTACTGAGATGCCGTCAATGAGAAAGGGAATGTGCAGGCCTTGCCTGCCTATGGCGCCCTATGTTAATTTGAAATGAAGACTGCATTTGAAGTGTAGGGCTTCTGACTGCCTGCAAAGCCCCATTTTTTGCTGCTGGAAAGTTGGGGAAGGAATATTAAGTATTCAAAAATAGTTAACTTTGTATGACAGATACCAGACAGTGTAGATACCAGAAAGTTTTCATAAGGATAAGTTAAGATTTGCTCGAGTTATCTTGCCCACCAGCCATCCAGACAGTCGGACTTGGTTCAATCGTCTTAGAAAATACACAAAATATTGGAATGTAATCACATTATTTTATATTAATGTTTAAAATTTGTCTTTATTTTTCGTTTTGATTTGTTTCATTTTTTTATTATTTTTTTTTAATTTTTTTATTATTTTTTTTTTAATTTTTTTATTATTTTTTTTTTAATTTTTTTATTATTTTTTTTTTAATTTTTTTATTATTTTTTTTTTAATTTTTTTATTATTTTTTTTTTTAATTTTTTTATTATTTTTTTTTTAATTTTTTTATTATTTTTTTTTTACATCATGTATATTTCTTTAAAGTTTTTACATTTTTATTGTTTTTGTTTCTATTTTTATTTTTTTGTTTAATTTCAGTGTTTAGTTTATTTTTTATTTTTCTTATAATTTTCTTTTAATGTTGTTTTTAATTTTTTTTATTTATTCTTATTTTTTTATGTTTTAATTACAATTTCCTGTTTTTTAGTTAAGGTTTGTTGAAGTTCAATTATTTTGCAATTTAACATTTTCATTTGAATTTTTCTTTAACTTTTAGTTTAATTTCTTTGTTTTTATTTTTTTATTTTGATTTAAAATTTTTTAATTATTATTTTGTTTAATTTCAGTGTTTAGCCTATTTTTTTTACTTATTTTATATTTTTCCTTTAAGGTTGTTTGTTTTAGTTTTTTTTTTCAAAAATAAAGTTTTATTTTCTTTTTTAAGTTTGTTAATTTACGTTAATTTAAATTTTTTTTGTTTGATTTAAATATGTTTTTAATTTTCCTTTAATATTTTTTTAAATTTACATATTTTGTATATACTTTTTAAATTTAAAAGTTTTAATTTACGTTAAGTGTATCAAAATGATACATCAAATTCGGCTTACGATCAGAAAAGTGTTTTTATTTTATTGTTTAAATATTTTGGTCAAATTCAGTGTGTCACGAAATTATCTTTCGTATTTACTTAATTTTTTCCATCTTAATTATTTTTTTTATTATTTCTTTTTTCCAATTCTTAATGATTTTAATTTCATTATTTGTATTTTTTCAATTAAAATTTTTTTAACATACGTTTTTTTTGTAATTTTACATTTACGTTTTAATTTTTCTTTAAATTTTAGTATAATTTTTTTGTTTTCAAAAAAAAAATTAAAAATATTTTCTTGTTTTTAAGTTTTTAAATGTTTAGTTTTTTTAATACTTTTTGTTGTTTATTTTCAGTGTTTAGTATATTTAATTATATATTTTGTATTTTCCTTTTTATGTTGTTTGTTTTAGTTTTTTTCATATTTTTTGAAAGCTATTATTTATAATTATTATTTTGTTAATTTATGTTAGTTTTAATTTTTTTCTTTGATTTAAATGTTATAATTAATTTTTTTTTTAATTTTCATATTTTTCATGTAGATTTTTTTCTAGTTGTTATTTTTATTAAATTTTTTTTATTTTCCTTTTTATACTCCTTTACCATTTCTTAAATTGTCTTTTGTATCTATTTTTTTTATTCTTAATTATTTTTTTTAAATTAATTTTATCTAAATAGTTATGTTTTTTCAATTTTAGGTTTAGTTACTCATGTTTTTAGTTTAAATTTGCATTTAAATTTTTAGTAAAATTTCTTTGTTTTATTATTTGTTATTTTGAATGAAAATTTTTTTATTATTAAAATTTTCTATTTACTGCTTTTTGTATATTTAGTTTTAGTTTTGTTTTTTTTTCAAATTTTATTTAAATGAGTACTTTTTTTACTGTTGGTTTAAATTTTTTGTTTGTTTTTTTTTTTGTTATTTTTACTTTATTTTATATTGTATTTATCCTTTTTTGTTAATTATGATGCTTTTTTATTTTTGATTTTTATTTTTTTTTTGTTTAATTTTAACTTTACACTTTAATTAACTTGTATTTTTTGATTTTATTTTTATTATTTTTTGATTTTTTTTTTGTTCATTTTAATTTATATATATTTGTTATATTTTTTAATTTAATTTTTTCTTAGTTTTAAGTTTTCATTTTTCTTTCTATGCTGTATACTTTTTTTATTTTCTATATTAAATTCTCGCTACAATTCTTAATCATTTATTTTTAACAATTCATTATTGTCAATGCATAATTATATTGTTTTTTTTTTATGTAATTTGTTAATGTTACTTTTTAGTTTGTTAATTATAATTTGTTTTACTTTTTTGTTTGATTTAAATATTATATTCTTATTTTTTCCAATTTTAAATACAGTCGAAACTCTCTATAACGAATTCCAAGGGACTCGATATTTACTTCGCTATATAGAAAAGAAAAATAATTTTGTTCCTTTTAACATTTTTTATTTGTAGTTAATACTAATACAGTACATATCGCGATATACAAAGGCAGACTGATAGCGACTGCAAGAAATGTGAGAGATGGTAATGATTCTAGTTGTCACTTGCATAGTTTGGTGGTTCCCCAAAATACACTTTAAATTTTATGGTAAATAAATGATTCAAAGCATCTATCTCTGCTTGTGCGTTGTGAAAACATCAAAGTACATGCAGAGCAACAATAACAACACCAATAACACACAACAAAGCGACGTCGATTTTTTTTTTGTGTGCGTGCGTTCGGTTTTGCCTATTATTTGAATAAATTCGTTATATGGAGATTCAAAATGCTTACATCTTGAAGTTGCGATCGCAAAAATGCTTCGTTATAAGGAAATATTCGCTAAAGAGAACTTCGTTATATAGGAGTTCGTTATAGAGAGTTTCGACTGTAATTATGTTTTTATTATTTCCTTTTTTCAATTATTTGTTTTTTTGCACATTTTTTTGTAACTTTATATTTTCAATTTAATCTATTAATTTTTAGTATAATTTTTTTGTTATTAATTTTTCTAATTTTTTTCCTATTTTTAATATGATTTTTGGCTTTATTTTTAAATTTAATTCAAATAATTCCTTTTTTAAATATATTATTGGTTTTTTTTGTATTTTTGCATTTTTGTTATTTTGAAACTTTTTGTAGTTTTTTTTTTGGTTTTGTTTAATTTTCGCTATATTTTATTTAATATTTTTTAGTTTTTTTTTTCTTTCTATACTTAAAATTTTTTTTATTTCCTATTACAATTCTTAATTATTATTTTTTTCAATTAATCATTTTTGTCGGTGCGAAATTATATTGTTTTGCTTTTTGATTAATCTCTTATTGTTACTTTCCTTAAATTTTGTATTATTATTACAATTTTTTGGATTTTCATTATTTATTTAATGGTTAATTTTTCTTTGGTTTTCATGTTTTTAGTTAATTTTGCATTTTTTTTTCTTTTGTTTTTGGTAGTAATTTTTTGTTTTTGATTTTTTTTTTAAATTTTCTTTGATTTTTTTATTTTTATTTGTTATTATTTTGTTAAAATTTGTTTTTTAAATATTTTAGTTTTTATTGTTTTTAAATTTTTTTGTTTTTTTCATTTTCATATTATTTGTATTTTTTGTATTTATGTTTATTTCTTTTTTCTTTTTTTATTACTTATTTAAAAAAAAATGTTTTAAAATATTCGTTAAAAAAATTTTAGATGTTTTGATTTGAATTCAAAAAAATTTACAACAAATATTTGTATACTAGTGGGCCCGGCAATGCTTCGCTATTGCATATTATCGAATATTGCCATTTTCACCCCCTAAATGTAGAAAAATCCAAACAATGTGTAGCCTATGTTACTCGCGGGGTTATTCGGAAGATTCCCTGAAAATTTCATCAAAATCGGTCCAGCCGTTTTCCGGATTAGTCATTCTAGAGTTATGCCAAATCAAAGCCCTAACGTGGTTATTGGAGTTTTGAAACTTTAAGCACCCAGCGGCATGGCTTAACACATTTTAATCGTGCTCAAACTTTATAAATAAACATATAAATGGACATGGGGGACAAGGGTAAGAGGGGAACAAATTTCTTTTCCGGCATTTTATTTTTCTCATATAAAATGGAGATATATTAAACCAGAATGGACATGCATATCGTCAGGTGATATGCAAACGGCCCTAACTAACATTTTGAATATTTTACAGGAGAAGCAAACAACTTTGTTATCAACTGAACAAACTTGTAGTAAAAGCCAATTGAATTTCGTTCTATATCTGTCGCGGTACTTTAAAATGTTGAGTGGACATCGATTATTATTTTTCTGTTAAGGCTTTTTGCATTTCAACTGACGATATGCGATAAAAGATAGAATCTAACATTGGTATATGATTATTGTTGTACATTAGAATGCAAATATTTTGTTCTAAGTAAATGCCAATACAATATATTCACATGCTCAATTAGACTATTAAACATTAAAATGCAAAAAAAGTATCAACGAAACAATTTCTAAGATTCTTCTTAGAGAAAATTATTAGAATTTCTGTCCACTCCTAACCTCTAAAGAGTTAATTAAAATTCCTCAATTCACTAGTATTTAACAGTTAAATTTAAAATATAGACAATTATAAAACAACAATATTCAACAAAACTTACTTAGATGTGTTAGTGAGTTTTCGAGTCCATACGTTACATATATACATACACACATCCTCTTTTATATATATAGATGAAAAGAATCTTTTAATAACAACAGAAATTATTAAGGAAAAAAACTGAACAAGATTAATTTTTTAATTTATTTTAATGATTTTGTCTTTGATGATAAATTGAGTTTCTAAAAAGTCAACTTTGGCCTAATTTCAATGTAAGCTCATTATGGCTATAACACATCTACACGAAAAGTTCAGACTTCTTGGTCAAGTAGTCTGGTCTCAATCGTGTTTTCTACAGACATAAACTGATTTTTGCGTTAACAAAAAAAAAAATGTACAACAAAATCTCTAGTGATTTTTTTTAAAAAAAATTAAAATAAAATTTCCCTGAAATTGTGGTTGCATTTTTTTGCTCAACCTCTTCCCAGCTTTTCAAATATTCCAACTATAACAACAGCATTCATTTACTAACAATTTCATTTAATAAATTATTCAGTTATTCGCCTATGTTGTAAAATATCCCGTCCTATTTTAGCTGTTACTCCTGCTCTACAGTCAATTGGTCTGCATGGTCCTTCCTGCTCTCATACCCTAACAGTGCAAGCAATTTATTTTATTCAAACTCTAATTTTCACACATTGAATTTTAATTTGTTTAATTAGTTTCAATAGGAAACCTTTGCCATACCACTAGTACAGCGTTGAACATGCAATGGCCCCTCTGCTATACTTGAAGGCAAGTGTGAAAGAGAGAGAGGAAAAAAAAGAGAAAAGCCTATGAGAGCCATAAAGCCCATTATTAACCCACCCACTGCCCAAGTGGACACCAAAACTCTCTATTGTGTCAACTAACAATAACACTCACTGGCTGCAGTACGGGTGACAACGAATGCAACAACAACTGCAACAATGTTAACAAGGATAATGTATTTATTGCTCATTTTCCAAATTATTTAATAACAAAAAAGAAAAAACGCAAACTAATTTAGTTACATGCTGATAGCGATGATGGTGGTAATGATGTTGGTGGCGAGCATAGTTTGATGACAATGGCGGTGGTTTTGTATTGTCGTTGCTGATAATTAGATAAAAGGTATTGGTGGACACAGGCCACACCTAGTATTGGCATTTTTTTGCCATTATTTGCTTTGCTGTCGTTATTATATGAAATTAAAAATTCAATTTTGATAAATTTCGTAATGCACCTCATACCGCAACAACAAAAATGCTGCATATTATTTGTGGGTGGTACGGGTAATGGAATTAATGTATGACATTTATTTATTGTAGGATGCAGGATTATGTGGTGTGGTAATATATTGTAAAAAGGAAATACAGTGCAATTTATATAACAGCGACTGGAATTACTGGCTACGGCGAGATATAAATGAAACTTCAAACATATTAAGTTTAGATGCGGCAAACTATTATTTTTCTTAGGTGAATGCAATGTAGCTTAGCAACATTGGTCTTACTAGTATTTATTTTCATAACTTGTGAAAGAAAATAAATGGATGACATTTCTTCTTCTTCGTTATTAGGCAAATTATTAAATATTTGCTAATAAATAGGATGAAAAAATAGTTAATGGCTGTTGACTATTAGCAGTAATGCCCTCATTTTTTTGTAGCTTGGTAGCTATATGAAAAACTTGCAAATATTATATGTAGCGAATCCGCTTTTTAAGCAATTTAATTTAGATTTTAACCATAACTGTTATTATAGATACATGTATGTATGTATGTAACGGACAAATTCAAAAACTATTTAATTGATTTAATAAATTCTTTTTGTAGAAAATCACAATTGAAGCAGTAGACAGATTGGATTAATTTATTTTTGTCATATTCGAAAGATTATAGGTACAATTTTTGGAATCAAGGTTTTTACAATTAAAACCTTAACCTGCGACATTAAAGTTAAAAAAGTTTAAGAGAGATTTAAACAGGATCTACAAAATCTATACCTTAAATAAATATATTTAAAAAATCTGCATGTAACGGGTTAACTCATAAAGATTTTAAGAATTCCTTCTATTAAACATCACATAGAAAGTAATAAACCAAGTGGGATACCATGTTTTTTTCATTTGCGAAAGATTACACTAAACAAGAGAATGATAAAAAACTTAGTTTTTAAAAAAATTTTTAGTTAATGTTTACATTTTTCAAAATAATGTTTTATAGCTTAGTTATCCGATTGTCTATATGTGTCCAAATTTAAATTTAAGTCTATCAAATGTTAATTTTTGTCGTTAAAGTTGTACAAAAATAATTATTAATTTTTGTCTAAATTTTTCCAAAAAAAAAATTTTTTTACTTTATAAAAAAATGATGAGCGCAAAAAGTTTTCAGTTTGGCACTTTGGTCGTTAGGTCAGATCTGTTGTCTATAAAAAAAATCCAATCCTTTGTGCAATTTACTGAAAAGGTGACAGAGTTTGTCTCTTGACTTTGATCAAACGGAGTACATCGCTGTCTTCTAAGTCCCAAAATTAAGTTTGGGTGTCTCGGTGTTTTTCTGTGTCATTTCGAACTTTAAAATTATATCTACATCTTACTAAATTTTATTCGTATCATCGTTTCGTAAAATTGTTTTTGATGGGCAATGTTTTGTTTTTCCCTTTAATATGAATACACACTCTGCGTTTTGTAGTAAGTGCATGACTGGCTTTTTTATGTTTTTTTAATTTCAGATTTTTCCAATTTTTCTGACCCTGTTAAAAATTAGGTTGAACCTATAATTATTTCATCCACTGTATAATGTCAGATCAGATACATATTTCTTAGAATAAACCAAAATTATGCAAAATTTGTTCTAAAACCAAAATCTGGGCAATTCCTTTTGCCGGGTGTGATTATGTTTCTTTTTACTTTTTTGTGTTAAATTCATAAATCGATAATTTATTATTTACAAAAAGATGTGATTCCCAAGGATGGTCACTTTTTAAACGCTTAATAACAGGTAGACACTGAAAAGACTTGTTTTTTTGCTCAGAATGTCCAGTAGAAGACTGCGACAGGTGTGACCTTAGGAATTTGAGATTTATTATCATTATAATTTTCTTAGCAATTATACCTTCTCTCTCTCTCTCTCTCTCTCTCTCTCTCTCTCTCTCTCTCTCTCTCTCTCTCTCACTCTCTCTCTTCGAATGCAGTTCATATTTATCGCTATTTGACATCCTTTGAAAAAATTCCGCTCTAGCTGTGGTGAGACGGGTGTGACCAAATATTTTCTTTTCAAAACACTCGAATAATAAAACGAATTGGCACATATTATCATTATACATATTATTAATTACTTAATTAATTTGTTATTGTTGGATAGTATCAAGGATTTATTCTATAACGAATTCCAGGGGACTGGACATTTACTTCGCTATAAAGAAAATCCGCTATATAGAAAAGAAAAACTATCTTGTTCCTTTTAACATTTTTTATTTGTAGTAATCAGTTATTTTGGTTAGAAGTACATTTTCCCACTTTTCATCTTCAATATAAGTAGAGAAGTAACCACAGTATTTGTACGTTGGTTTTCATTTCCAAAAAGTTACGGAGACCTTCAACTGATGAATAAAGTTGTCCATATGTGGGTAACGGTTTCACAATATCGGCAGATTATTCTTCGTAGTCATCTGAATCTGTTGAGAGATGTATGTAAGTAATAGCGAAAAATTATTTGAATAAATTCGTTATATGGAGATTGGAACCCTTCAATATTGAAGTTACCGTCGCAGAAATGCTTCGTTTTAAGGAAATATTCGCTGTAGGGAAATTCGTTATATGGAGATTATAATACACTCAAAGTAGAACCAAAACGAAGTGTTAATATAATCGCTTCGCAATAAAGAAAACTTCGTTATATAGGAGTTCGTTATAGAGAGTTTCGACTGTATATAAAATAACAATTTTATAAAACTATTTTAATTTTTGCTGTGCCGGGTGTGACCGAAAACTTAAATCCTGGGAATCGTTATATGTATGTCATAGAGAAAATTGATTGTAGAGAAACTACTGATTATTTGGTTATTTATGTAAACACTAGCTTTTTATACATACATACATATTTATATAAACATTGAAAGTTATTTCATCAACAAAATTTTGACATCTACTCCTTAGTAGCTTCCTTAAGCTACACATTTCTTCCGGGTCATTATTTCTGATTCTATAAATGTTGTTTGTGTGTGCAGAAATTCATTGAAATTTACCGTTTTCAAAACAAAATTCGCTATAGAGAGGTTACATAAAACACCAGTTGTTAATAAGATTTATTATAGAGAAAACTACGTTATAGAGAAATTCGAGGTAAAATATGTGAAAAATAACAAGAAAATATTGTGCTTTTGAAAAAACTTGTTATAGAGAGAAACTTGCTGTAGATAAGTTCGTTATAGGGGTGTTCGACTGTATTTGTATTAGCTCATAAAAACTGTTATTATAAAACATACAAAGTCAAAACTTCACCAAAACCCAAACAAGTTTTTTATCTTTTTAAACATACATAACTATGGGTATTTTCAGCGGAAGTACGGACGATTTCATAGAAAAAAATTGATATATATTTATCTTTTAGGGTTCGTAAACATATAATGAACTTGTTGAATTAAAAAAAAACTATATATATCGTTGGAAAGGCTTTTCTTTCCAAATCCGCTGAGATACTTTAAATCGGTTCATATTTATCCGCTTTATTGGCTTATAAGTGCGTAAGTGAGAAAAATCATTTTTTTACCCGTAACTCAAGCTTTTGGGAGTTTTATGAAATTTGAAAAGCGGATTATTGTAGTGCTCAGTAGCACTTACCAGAAAAATAATATAATTTTCCAGGTATTGTTTTTTTGTCGCTCTGTGTTATCCATAGAAAAATGCGTGTGTCCGCAAGGATTCAGATTGAAGTTGTATAAAAAAAAGTATTTGGAATGTTAGTTGTTTTTAACAGTCCAACATGTCTTCTTTATTCTATCAGTATAGTATAGATAGATCACATAAGAAATTTCGCTAAATTACACAAATTTTCGTAGACACTTCAAGTTGGAAAAGCTTGTGTGTCCTAACGCACTTTTTGTTAGTCATAATTTTGAATACAACATTTTAAGTACAGTTTCATTAAAAGAACATTATAGTACTGCCCAAAATCTAAATTTTTTATATGAACATAACTTTCAAAATATTTCAACTTTTCGAGAAAACTACCAAATAAGAAAAAAACGTGCGTCCGCAACCATATATAAAATTATATACAAAATAAATATAAAGCGAACAGGAAATATAGGAAAACTTCAAAGTAAGTTTAACACATAATGAACGGGTATATGCTCACATCAAAGTTTTAAAAAAAGTGATAAAAAATAAAAAAAAAATCTCCATTTGTCCCTAATTGTCGGTCTCTTGAAGATATCCATTGACCGATTTTATTAGCTAACACGGCAGACTTAGTCCTGCTTGCAAAATTATTGATAAAGATGTTGAGTAATGTTATATTTTGCTAACGGTAGGTCCATTACATTGGTCTCACTTCGCTAGACAAATATTCAATTTTAATTTATTTAATTTTTTCCGCAGATAAATTTTTACAACATATTTTATTCTTGGATGACATGTTTGGTCAAAATCGATTACTCTGATTTCGTGACACACCCATGTCTACTGTCCCCCATTAGATTTTCCAAAAATGCCTTTGTATCGCTCTACAACTCTACACCATTTCCAATTGAATTTTGAAATTTAACCCCGTCGTTTGAAATTCAAAACTTCCATTTAAAGTTCAATAAAACACATCAATTGAAATTCAATAACACATCAATTGAAATTCAACACTCATCAATTGAAATTCGAAACTCGCCAATTGAAATTCAAAATTGTTCAATTGAAATTCAAAACTCGTCAATTGAAATTTAAAATTCGTCAATTGAAATTCAAAATTCGTGAATTGAAATTCAAAACTTATCAATTGAATTATGAAATATAATACTGATTGTACGGTGTATCTGTAAATCGATATTTTCATTATTAATAAAATTCTTCTTTAACAATAAAGTACACATCTTTGGTTTGTGCTATTATGACTTTAGAGAGAGAATATGACTTTAGAGAACACTATTTGCTCCATTTGCAATTAAATTTGTTACATTATTCAGTAAATTCAACACAAATGCTAAAAACATTCACATATAGTTTTGCTCGAGTAGTGTATTATGATTAAAACTACCGAACCATTATTTGGATTTCAATTGACGAATTTTGATTGATGAGTTTCGAATTTCAATTGATGAGTTTTGAATTTCAATTGACGAATTTTGGATTGAAATTGACGAGTTGTGAATATCAATTGATATTTTTTGAATAGCAAATGGAATTTTGGGTTTAAATCATTTTTTTTGAATTTTCAAATGGAATTTTTGAATTTCAAATGGAATATTTGATTTTCAAATGGAGTGTTTAAATTTCAAATGGAGCGTTTGAATTTATATTAACATTTTATGAATTTTTGTAGGACGTAAACATTCACGCCAATATTACCGTTTCTATCTTTAGCCATTTAGTATGGGTTATGATACCAATTTTATCCCTTTCTTGGCCTTGTGTCCCCAAAAGTACGAATATCGAAAAGTCCCTTCAAATCAAACAAAAAACAATTAAAATAAGAATTACACCTAATTATCGTTACTCTACCTTGTGCAATTTGGTCTGAGTGATGGTAACATTTTTTTTTAGTTTTTTTGGTCTATTTTTCGCCCTAAACGTACGAATTTCGAAATTCGTTCGTTTGATGGTATCAGTTTTGTACCTTTTTGAATATTTTTTTTCGTTCTAAATGTAGGCATTTTTTTTATTTATTTATTTATATTCATAATTGTAATTTAAATTAAATTACAATAATACAACTTATTTTAAAAATCTCTCTGACAAAAAACCTAATTTTATAATTTTTCTATTCCACTAATACAGCTACTCTTTAATTTGTATAAAATTACAATAATATATAAAGTATATATAAAAAAAAGTACAAAAATATCCAAACAATAAATAAAAAAACATTTTTCTGATCTTTAGCCGAATTTGATGTATCATACGATACACCAACGTAAATTGATTTATAAAGTATAATTGTTTGAAATTTAATGAAATAACAAATATTTAAGAATTGCTGTATTAAGTAAATTACAATACAACTCAATTTTTTTTTAAACAAATTTTTAACTTTTTTTAAAAAAATGGTGTAGTAACAATTACAAATATAATCTTTGATAAACAGAAAAATAAATATTTATTAATTGAATACTATTTTTAGTCTTGCACTCATGTTATACAACTATTCCAATTTTGTAATATCCCTTTATCTAGCTCTCTAATTTTATACTAAGCAAGCCCATGCAGATTATCGCTTTTGGAATTTTAGCCGTTAAAAGTACGAATTTTAAAAAATCACTTCATGCAGCTCAAAAGTGTTATGGGGAGTATGATCACATAAATTTTCGAGACTATAGCTTTACCCGCTTGGTCCCGGTTATGGTACCTGCTTTATGCCTTTTTAGATCTTTATTGGTCCTAAAGGTACAAATTTCCTTAAATCCCTTTATGCAGCTTTCTCATTTTATAGGAAGCAAGCCCATATATGTATATTTTCGCGTTTTAGATTTTAGCCGTTTGGTCTGGTTGATGGTTCCAGTTTTATCCCCCTTTTTGACCTTTTTGACCCTTAAAGTAGGAATTTAAAAAAAAACTCTATTGCATCACACATGTACTCTACAAAATAAATATGCACCCCAAGTTTCGCCTTACTACCTTTAGCCGTTTCGTCTGTGTAATGGTACCAGATGGTACCCTAGAAGTATAAATCGAGTAGTCTATAGTCCATAGGGATAACTATCCACTGGTGTTGAAAATTTTAAAATAGGATCAGTAGTTAAGAAGATTACACCCTACAAACAAACTCACAAACAGCTTCTCTTTATAATCTATATATATAAAACAGGATGTGTGTATATATGTAACGTATGGACTCGAAAACGGCTGGACCGATTTTGATGAAATTTTCAGGGAATCTTCCGAATAACCCCGCGAGTAACATAGGCTACACATTGTTTGGATTTTTCTACATTTAGGGGGTGAAAATGGCAATATTCGATAATATGCAATAGCGAAGCATTGCCGGGCCCACTAGTATTAGTATAAAAGTATAGATATAGATAAGATAAAAATATTTGTCCTATTTAGGGCCGTTTTTCGTGGAATTGCCCATTTATCTGTTAATTTCAAATAGGTAGTTATAAGTATATTGTTGAGTTAATTTTTCTAATTCCAAACTGTGGGTTAACTGAATTAAATAAAATTTAAAAAAAAATTTAAAAAATTTCAATGTATTCTATGTAAATATTTTACTGAACGTGTCTGAAAATCTGAGCTCAAATCGATTTTCCCAGACTATAGTTGGATTTTCGAATAAGCCGTCTTCGACAAAACCCTTAGAACACTAGTAAAATTACAAATAAAAATAAAAAAAAAATTATAAAACCGTCATTGTAACTCAAAGTTCGATTGCTCGTGTCCGAATTAGGATAAAACCGTCTAGTACGGTCTTGTCTCTTTTTTCGACTACAACAGTGATATCTATATATGCAGTGCAAGACCCATATTGGTAGTTCGACCAGAGCCGGAACGTTGATCTAGGTTTTTAATGTTTGAGAGTCCAAGACAATATAAATGCCGTACTAAATCAAGCGACTGCCTCTTATGCAGGACATTAGCTTTCATCCGTCTTCACAACTTTAAAAAAGCTGATAATTTTCATATTGTACTAAAGCTATAATTAGCCTCTGTTCCCTTAAATATTATTTAAAAAAAAAAATAGTAATAGTAAAACCCGTCACTTACCTGCACCATTTTGTTATTGTTACTAGTAATTTCCAAATATTCCGCAAAGATGAATTGTACGCAAATAAGTCTGAGTGGATCCGCCGCGCGTTCTTAGTTCCACGTGCTGAGAAAATCGCACAACAAAATTAAACGTTAAACGGTATTTGCTGCCTTTGGAATACAAAGGTGTTGCACGGTAAGGAAAGCAACAAAATATTTTAATTTTATTTTATTTCACTTTGTATTTCTATGGAATATGTTTCAATAATTTCACTATGTTCTTAATTTTTACTTCTTATTTCTATATTATTAAACAGAACACACAATTTTATTTACATATGTATGTATAAAACAAAAATTCCAAACTTTCTGTTGTTTACTTCTTTGCTGGCTGTTGTTGGTTTATTGTATTCAACACACTTTTTATGGTATTTTGTATTTGCCAAAAGCAAAATGTGACAACCGCTTGCAATATTTTTGCACTTTTTTAATTTGTGCCTTTTACCACCGCTTCACTCATGCAAAAGCAAACAAATTGCAGCAAAGTCAATGCAAGCACACACACGCACGCACCACGCCAAACACAAACAATTCTTCAATTCGCTTCAAACTCTGTAGTTATTGTTTTATTTTTTTGCTTTTGCGTTTTTTTTTTGTTTTCTTTCTTTTTTTGTCGTTTCGTCTTATTATATTACACAAACAAAAAAACACGTGCTAGTCTTCTCCAAATGTTTACTTCTTCGATAAAATTTCGTTTTAGATTCTATTCTATGTTCGTTTAATATTTACACTTTTTGTTATTTGGGGGGGTAGGATTTTGGTAAAAATTTAAGAGAATTTATTGAGTGTTTGCAATTGAAAGCCGATTGGAATTTGTTTTAATTAGATTGCGTGAAATTTAGCGCGTTTTACGTGCGCTCGCGTCAATTAATGTTTGAAGACAAAACACATGAGCAAATATTGCATTGGCCAAATGGTTCTGCTAGAATTCTTTGTGTTTAGGATGGTGAGAGAATGGCAAACTGTCAAATGTTGTATGGTGGAGGTGAGTTCAAGCGATTTCGCATGAAGAGTTGTATTTTGGTAATGTGAGCAAGTGTTGCCAGATGTGGTCAGATAACAATGTTATGAGATACAGTAACAGCATAGACAAATAAACCATAAGATGAAAATATAATGAAGAGCCGTGACTATTGACATTCATGAGAAAATAAAAGCAAATTTTATAATAATTTTTAGATATGACAACCAACACAAAAAAATGTTTAAGAAATGAAAAAAAATACCCGCAAAAAAAAATTGAGTTGCTGTTGTAAGATTTTTTTTAAAACAACAGAATTAATTCTTAAATAATAAATAGGACAATCAACAAAAGATTAAAAAATATCATAGTAAAATCAAGAATAACTTTAAAATGTACCCCCAAATTTTATAATAATTAAACAAATTTTATCACACGACAATCAAAAAAAGGTTAAACAATATCACAATTAAATCAAGAATAGCTATGAACTACCTAAAAAATATGTTTAAGAAAAAAAATATATACTAACAATATATATAATTCTGTTGTTAAAATTTATTTTAAACATCCTTAAATTATAAAATACAATTGTGATCATACATATTTCGGCAAAAATAAAAAAAAATCATAATTAATTCATATTATGTTTTGTTTTAATATTTATATACAAATCGAACATAATGAAGAAAAATTTAATTTTTTTTTGTAAAACGTTAATTTGCAAGAATTATGTAACAATAAAATGACCGGCCGTGGCATAGTGGTTAGAACACGCGACTACCATGCGGGAGATCGCAGGTTCAAACCTGGCTCCAGTCATCTTAAAAAAGAAAAAAATAAATGAAATTTTCTTTCATTGTCGGCTTCCCTCGAATGTTGTTTGACAGCAACTTCGCAGTATTAAGCGTCGATTCAATCGTCGTGTCTAGTAAGAGCTTCTCAAAACAGTGACGTTCGCATTCGTCGATAAATAAGTAGGTGCCGTTAGTTGTGAATCTAAAAATAGAAAGCGTGTTAATTCACAAGCGAGAAGCTATCCCATACCTCATTCATGGGGTGCAAAGGGAAATTAAGTAATAAAATGATTACAAAGTAGAGCAGCGGCGCATGAAAAATAGTTTTGTTATAAAATTCGTTTGTAAATATAGTTAAAATTTTTGACAGCTTTTTGGTTTTACTGAATATTAAAAAAAAAACCAAAAAATAAATATATTTTTTATTAAATATTTATTTAAAAAAATACGCGGCGATATAATGTGTAATTTTTCAAGTTTGTCAATCTTTTTAATTTTTTTTTTAAATTTAACCTCTTCATGACCCGATTTTTTAATATTCACACTTATTTTTTCATGCAAACTGTTTGGAAATATACCACCAAACGATAATACCTCATCAAGCGATTTTTTATGAAAAATTTTAATATTAGTTTACGTATTCACAGATTTGAAATAAAATTTAAAATATTTGTATTTTTGTATCATTAAATAACGATTATATTTCATAAAAAGTTTTGAAATTTATGAATGCAGGGAGATTTTTTTACATTTTCATTTTTCTTTATTTTTTGTCCATGGATTTGAAATACACATCAAAAAGTTTTATATCAGTTTTTTTTTGTGGTATTAAAAAAAGTAACATATTTTATATAATGAGTTTTGAAGTGTATTCTCTGCCAGTTTTATCTTTATTTATCTGCACAGATTTAAAATATATACTAAAATTTTAAATATTTTTTAAAATACTCAGATTTATATGTTTTGTATATAGAAATAAAAAACCGCGCAAGTGTTTTTTTTTAATTTATATGTTTTTTTATGTGCAAAGATTTGAAATATATATCAGCATTTTAAATATTAGTATATTATTAATTTTATTTGGAGAATATTTAAGTATAGGAAAATTATATTTGAAAAAAATTACCTTTAAAACAATTTTTTTTTAAAGTATCACGTTTTGAAATGCTTCTTACAAATATTAATTTTAATTATTTTTCGCAAGATTTTTTTCGTCATTTTTATTAAAATTAAATTTGGTAAAACTGCAGTTGTCCGGACGAGGTCTTGCTGGATACACAAAAACCAAGATGAAAGTTGCGATGTTGCCCAATGGAGCCTAATTGGGAGGCTTTGAATCATATTATAACCCATTATGTGTGGGTAATTAAATTAAAGGTATTACCACGATTACGGCGATTCAGGACCAAGTAACCCCTTATTTGGTATTTTTTTATGTACAAGTTTTTTAAATAAACTTTTTGAGGTTATTTCTTTTGAGTAAAAACTTAAAAGAAGTTTTTAGAATATTGAAAAAGTTATGTTGGGAAAATAAATTTTTTTTGTAGTTTTGTTACTCTTTATATTTTTGAATTTTTATTCAAGTTTTTTTAATATTTGTATTTTGCGTTATTTTTTGATAATTTTATTAAATTAAATTGTAAGGATTAATTTTAAATGAAAATTTTTAGTTTAATTTTTTTGTGAGCAAAAAAAGTTAAAAGTTTATTTTTTTAAAAAAATAAATAAGTATATTTTTTTCAATTTGTTGTATTTTTAAATTTTTTGTTTATTATTGAATTTTTAAGTTTAAGTTTTTAAATTTTTATATTTTTTTAAATTAAATTAAATTATTAACATACTTTTTAAATGAGAATTTTGAGTTTAGTTTAATTTAAAATAAATTCTAAATTTTTTTAATTGTTTCTTTTTTAATTTTTTGTATTTATGTATTTATTTAGTTTTTGTTTTTAGTTTTTATAAATTTGTTTTTAAATTTTCATATTTTTTTAAGTTAAAAATATTTAAAAATTTCGTATTGAAAATGAGAAAAAAATACAAAAAAAACTTGTATTTGAGAGAAATTAATAGTTTTTTATTCTTAAATTTCAATTTTTAAAATTCAGAGATAAATCATCGTTTAAAAAAAAAATGATGAAAGAATTTGCAAATTTTGTTTTACTTGGTCCGTAAATACATACAAATTGGTTGGTTGTGGTACCTATTTTGGGCGCTCTATGGTTCAATGAAAATTTAAATTTAGCTGGAAATAGTGATAAAAAGATATTTTTTAAAATAAAATATTTACCTGAAAAAGTTTATAAATTAATATTAATAATTTAAAAAAAACAACATCAGAGACATTAAAATTTGTTCAATATAACAACTTTATTAGAATAAATTCGAATTGTTAATAAATCAATCCATATATTTAAATAATATAAAAGCTCTTTTTGAATATTTTAATTTTTTATTGTTTTCTATTTTTGTTCACAATATTTATTAAAAAATAGTATTTTCAGTTTTTTTTTTCCTTTTTACTCTCACATTTTAAACAAAACAAAAAAACACTCTCTGAAATCTTTTAAAAACAATTTTTTTAACTTTTGAAAAGTCCCTAATTTTTCTTTTATTGTTAATTTGAAAATTATGAGCCTTCAGAAAAGCCGTTGTTTTGCAGCTACCAAATATTGGTTAATTTTCCTAACTCGTTTGATGTATGTATTCAAGACATTTACGCTTCGCCTGATGTGTACCCTTATTGTTTATTGCGCAATGTAAGCCCCAAATCTGGCATCTTTTTACAATAGTTTGAAGGTTACTGCTGAAACAGCTGACAAACGTTGACAAACGTTTTGTTGCGATTTGTTACATTTGTTTACTAGCCGCCGGTGGGTTACTGGCGAAATTTTATCAAATAATATGAATTAAATACAATTTATACATCGTTAAGTTATACACAACATGTCCGATCAAGAGTATGAACGTTTTGAGGTGACCGATTATGATTTGGAAAATGAATTCAATCCAAATCGGTACCGCAAGAAGCAGAGCAAGAACCAGACAATTTATGGTAAGTCTTACCAGACAATGGTCCTGTTGTCATTCTAATTCTAGTTCCATTTGGCAGGTATTTGGGCCGATGATAGTGACAAAGAAGACGAACCAGAGTCCACTAGTCGCCGCAAGGGACGCAAAGGTCGTATGGGCCTGGGTGCCTCCAGTAGTCGTAGCAAAGATTACTCTGCCCCCGTTAGCTTTGTAGCCGGTGGCATTCAACAGTCAGGCAAAAAGAATAAAGCTAAACAACAACAACAGCAAGAAGATGACAATGACGATGAAGATGAGGCAGAGAATCCCATCACTGATGAAGAGGATGAATTGGAAACCCATTCTGGATTTGGTACAAGTGGCCGTCCCACTCTTATGGACGTTGAGTCTCCTCATACTAGTGAAGATTCTGAAGAAGAGGAAGAACAAATATCTCGTCCCCCGCCGATGCAAAAGTCATCTGTCAAATATTCAGGAGGAAATCTTAAAGTGGGCGCTTGGGAACAGCACACCCGCGGCATAGGCGCCAAGTTGCTGCTGCAAATGGGTTACAAACCCGGCAAAGGTTTGGGTAAAGATCTACAGGGTATATCGCAACCTGTAGAGGCTCATGTGCGTAAAGGTAGAGGTGCCATAGGAGCATATGGTCCGGAGACTGCAGCCAGTGTGGGCGGACAAGGGGTATGTTTGATTTAAAGGGTGTTCGGAAGAAAATATAATATTTCTTTTATTTCAGCATAAACCTCAAATAGATGAGGACGTACGAGAAGCCAAAGAATTTAAAGAGAAGCTAAACAAATGGAAGAAGGAAGGCGATGGCCGACCGGATAAAACGGGCAAACGTTATTACTACAAATCGGTGGAAGAGGTGTTGGAAAAGGGAAAGAAGTCGAATTACATAATTAGTGACAAGATAAGGTAAGAGATACGGAAAGATTTACACTAATCGTACAGTTGATAAGATTCATAACAAGTTTCGTAAGTTTTATAAAATTAATAAAATTCAACTTCCTATCAGAATCTTAAGATTTATCAGTTTTATAAGATTCCTAAAGTTCATAATACCAATACTCATTAAATTCTTCAGATTCTGAATACATAAAAATTCGTAACATTAACATTAACTTAATTTATTAAGTAATATAAATTCATTAACATTATTATATTCGTTAATTTTTATTTTTTTATATTTTTATAATTCATTAAAAGTATTAAATTTATTTAATTTATTAAACAAAGTTTATTAAACTAATTCATTAAATTCATTAAATACATTAAATTCATTAAATTCATTAAATTCATTAAATTCATTAAATTCATTAAATGCATTAAATTCATTAAATTCATTACATTCATTAAATTCATTGCATTCATTAAATTCATTAAATTTATTTAATTCATTTAATCCATTAAATTCATAAAATACATAAAATTCATTAAATTCGTCTAAAACATTAAATTCATTTAATTCATTAAATTCCTTAAATTCATTAAATTGATTAAATTCATTAAATTTGTTGAATTTATTAAATTCATAAAATTAATTAAATTCTTTAAACTTATTAAAAGCATTAAAAAAATTCGTAGATTAAATATATTAAATATATTCCATTTTGCTTTTTTTTACTTACAGCCGAAAACTTGGCAACGTTCCCGTTATTGATATGACTGGCCCTGAGAAACGTGTCCTCAGTGGTTACCACGCCATTGGCCAGTCCAAGGTATACGAAGAAGACCTCTACGATTCCGTAGAGCAGCAACCTAAAAAGTCAACTACTTCATTTGCTTTGCCCGAGCTAATGCATAATCTATCACTTATTGTTAATATGTGTGAACAGGATATCATTGCTTTGGATACAGCCCAAAACAATGCCACAGATAGACAGGCTGCCTTAGAGCAGGAAAAGAAGCAATTGGAACAAATTGTTCATTTGGAAAGAAATCATATTAATACCTTAGATCATGTTCTATCATTAGTGGATGAATTGACTGGCAAGGATTCAGAGCTCAGTTTGGCGAGGGCCGAAGAGATTTTCTTGGAATTGCAGTCAAATTACGCTGCGGAATATAAACAATTCGGATTGGATGATCTGGCGGCGGGTGTTATTGCTCCCTTGCTTAAGAACTATTTGGCTGAATGGAAGCCTTTAGAAAATCCCACACTACACGTGGATCTTATCAAAAAGTGGCGTACAATTTTGGTGGCAAATAGTGATGATTACACTGAAAAACGTTCGAATATTTTCGATCCATATTCATCACTTGTGTGGGCTGGTGTTATACCCAGCTTTCGTTCTTGTTCGGAGTTCTGGAATCCCAAACAGCATCAGTCGATGGCCGCTCTTTTGGATTGTTGGGCTCCACTGTTTCCCTCTTGGGTTTTGGATTCCGTGCTGGAACAATTGGTATTGCCTCGCCTGAGTGCAGGCGTTCGGCAATGGGATCCCTTGACCGATACTATACCTATTCACATATGGATTTTACCGTGGAATACTATATTGGGTCACAAAATGGAAGAGTTTATCTTTCCAACTATTAGAGAGAAATTAGGTAATGCTTTGAAGGCCTGGATGCCGCAAGATCGTTCGGCGAGGGCTATGCTAACACCCTGGAAAGGAGCATTCGAGGAGAGTCAGATGCAAGTGTTTTTGCTAACGCATATAATACCAAAGTTGCAATTGGTGTTGAATGACTTTATCATAAATCCACTGCAGCAGGACTTAGGTGAGTTGGATAAGATTGAAGAAAAAAATTTAAATCATTAAAATCGTAAAAATCATTAAAATAATTAAAAATATTAAAATCGTTGAAATCATTAAGATCATTAGAATCATTAAAATCATTATTATCATTTAAATCATTAAAATTATTAAAATCATTTTAAACATTAAAATAATTAAAATCATTAAAATCACTAAAATCATTAAAATTATTAAAATCAATAAAATCACTGAAATCATTAAAACAAAACGCTATCATTAAAATCATTAAAATCAATAAAATCATTAAAATTATTCAAATCATTAAAATCTTTAAAATCTTGAAAATCAATAAAATCATTAAAATCATTAAAATAATTAAAATAATTAAAATCATTAAAATCATTAAAATCATTAAAATCATTAAAATCATTAAAATCATTAAAATCATTAAAATCATTAAAATCATTAAAATCATTAAAATCATTAAAATCATTAAAATCTTTAAAATCTTTAATTCATTAAAATTATTAAAATCTTTAAAATCAATAAAAATCATTAAAATCATTAAAATAATTAAAATTATTAAAATCATTAAAATTATTAAAATCATTAAAATCTTTGAAATTATTAAAATCATTAAAATCTTTAAAATCATTAAAATTATTAAAATCATTAAAATCATTAAAATCATTAAAATCATAAAAATCATTAAAATAATTAAAATCATTAAAATTATTAAAATAATTAAAATGATTAAAATTATTAAAATCATTAAAATCATTAAAATCATTAAAATAGTTAAAATCTTTAAAATCATTAAAATAATCATTTAAATCATTAAAATCTTTAAAATCATTAAAATCATTTAAATCAATAAAATCATTAAAATCATTAAAATCATTAAAATCATTAAAATCATTTAATCATTAAAATCATTAAAATCATAAAAAACATTAAAATAATTAAAATAATTAATATCATTTAAATCAATAAAATTATAAAAATCATTGAAATCTTTGAAATCAATAAAATCAATAAAATCATTAAAATCATTGAAATCTTTAAAATCAATAAAATCATTAAAATCATTAAAATCATTAAAATCATTAAAATCATTAAAATCATTAAAATCATTAAAATCATTAAAATCATTAATATCATTAAAATCATTAAAATCATTAAAATCATTAAAATCATTAAAATCATTAAAATCATTAAAATCATTAAAATCATTAAAATCATTAAAATCATTAATATCATTAAAATCATTGAAATCATTAAAATCATTAAAATTATTAAAATTATTAAAATCATTAAAATCATTTAAATTATTAAAATCATTAAAATCATTAATATCATTAAAATCATTAAAATCATTAAAATCATTAAAATAATTAAAATCATTAAAATTATTAAAATCATTAAAATCATTAAAATCATTAAAATCATTAAAATCATTAAAATCATTAAAATCATTAAAATCATTAAAATCATTGAAATCATTAAAATCATTAAAATCATTGAAATCATTGAAATCATTAAAATCAATAGAATCATTGAAATCATTAAAATCATATAAAATCATTAAAATTATTTAACTCATTAAAATCACTAAAACCATTGAAATCATTGAAATCATTAAAATCAATAGAATCATTGAAATCATTAAAATCATTAAAATCATATAAATTCATTAAAATCATTAAAATCATAAAAATCATTAAAATCATTAAAATCATTAAAATCATTAAAATCATTAAAATCATTAAAATCATTAAAATCATTAAAATCATTAAAATCATTAAAATCATTGAAATCATTAAAATCATTAAAATCATTAAAATCATTGAAATCATTAAAATCATTACAATCAATAGAATCATTGAAATCATTAAAATCATATAAAATCATTAAAATTATTTAACTCATTAAAATCATTGAAATCATTAAAATCAATAAAATCATTAAAATTATTAAAATCATATAAAATCATTAAAATTATTTAACTCATTAAAATCATTAAAATTATTTAACTCATTAAAATCATTAAAACATCAAAATCATTTCTATAATTTCTTAAAATTATATTTTTCCAGAGGCCTGGAACCAAGTTTGGGAATGGCAAGAACTAATACCCTCTCATCAATTGGCCATTCTCCTAGACAAGTATTTCTTTCCCAAATGGATGCAGGTCCTAGTTTTATGGCTCAATCAATCCCCCGACTATGGGGAAATTTCTCGATGGTATACCGGCTGGAAAAGTTTGTTCTCCGAGGATATGCTCAAGGAACCGAGTGTTAAAGAACACTTAAGACGAGCTCTTGAAATGATGCATCGTGCTACAGATCAAGTAGCATCGAATGTACCGACTAATGTCAACATTAATCTGCCGAATATGGGAACTGCGACCAGCACACCGCCACCGCCACAACCTCCACCGCCGCCACTTATTGATTTGCCTGTACCAGCACCAGTTCAATTAGAATTCAAAGAATTGGTATCACGCAAATGTGCCGAACGTGGTATACTATTTGCTCCTCTGCCAGGACGCCGGGAAATGGGTAAACAAATCTATCGAGTGGGCAAACTTTACTGCTACATCGATCGGAATGTGTGTATGATAAGTGATGTATCGTTTAAAAACTGGATGCCGACACCACTACAACCAATGTTGGAGCGTGCTCTGTCGGGAAATATGAACTAAACATATGAGTGCTATAGACGTAGAATCAATTTCAAAAGGAAATTAAAAAAAAGTAATGAATAAAGTATAAACGAATTTGGTTCAGTAAATAATAAACATGGAGTGCGATTTAGTTGTTGGCTATAAATACCTCACTGAGCATTTGGGTGCTATGGAAACTCATCAGTTATTAATTAGGAGTCAGTTGTTGTTGGAATATAAAGACTTTTAATACATAAAGAAAACAAGCGTTTATAATGTAATGACAATTTAAAGCAGATAGATATTCTTATATTTTGGACAAGATTTTGTTGGTAGACTATATGTTTCAAAGTATGTTAGTTTTCAAACCTTATAACCGATATGATTGAAATAATCAAATCAAAAAGTAAACAATGTTTTATTAAAGCAATTTATCTGTGTCTAACTAATTTTTGTTATCATTACTATTTTTTTAGTTTATTTATAATTTAATTTATAGCCATACATATTTTTGCATATTTAATTGTTTAGCTAAAATTTAGCTAATGCTTAGCTTCTATCGTACCTCCATAACTGTTTTTATTACTTTTATCACATGTGCAAAGATTTGTGCAACTTTTTGTACGTCATCTTCGTCATCTTCAAATATATCTACATTAACTCAATATTAGCATGTTAGGCAACATGCCCATTATCAATGCCCATTGCCATTCCCAACAAACAATTTACGACGTTTTTTTTTTCGTTCATTCCTTAGGTTTGGTCTTAAGCAGTGGTTGGAAGCCGACCTTGTCTTATGGTTTATAATTGTCGACAAATGTTTTCATCTTAGTGTCCGTATAAGTGTTGAAGCAAAATATATTGATTTATGTTGTTTTTGTTGTTGCTGTATACTCCTAATTTGCAGCATTAACATTTTACCTTAAAGTTAATGTATGCTGAGATGATATTGTGAATTATTTGATGTACTGCTATTGTGAAATACTAGATGTAAATTGATTAAGTGTGCTTGGCATCATTAGGAAATCATAAGATATATTGTGGTTTGAAGAAACAATGTGGGAAGTTATATGTTTGAGTTCGTTGCTCTGACTTACAATGTTCCGTTATAGATTCATTGGAAGAACTACACCATTTCCAATTGAAATTCAAAGAAAATCAATTGAAATTCAAACAATCCATTTGAAATTCAAATCTCGTCATTTGAAATTCATAAATACCCTTTGAAATTCAAAAAACATCAATTAAAATTCAAACTCTCCATTTGATATTAAAAAAATATCAATTAGAATTTAAGACTCGTTAAGACTCGACTGAGCTGACCGAAAGAGTTCGAACAAATGTGCCGCTGTTAAGTTCCTAGCACAAGAACGTGTACGATTTGCTGATGAAGGTTGTTGACGTTGAAACGGAAGGCATTTACTTTCTCGATGCTGCGGGTGGGACAGGCAAGAAATTTTTTGTTGATTCTGACAACAAATGTGGCATGGTTGCCACATTGAATAATTGAGCTTTGAAAGTAGTTGACCGAACGATGAAGGATTTACGAGGTGATTTAAAACGTTTTGGCGGGGCTATGATATTGCTCACGAAATCTACTGCTGCCAATTTACTTAAACCATGCTTGAAATCGTCGAACATGAGGGTCGCATTGTAGAACCTCCCATCGTCTGCTGAATTATAGAGACAACTACTGGCGCTTCGCAATGGCCAAATTCGTGTTGATGTTTCGCCTGAATTGTTATCGTTTCCTGCAAATTTTTGCAGGTTCACATCGTTGAATAAGAAATGATCACTAAAGTTTTCCACGGCATTGTACAAAATTATAAAAATCTCGATTGGATTGATGTGCCGCATAATTTACAGAAGAAGGTGCGGAATCTTAATCAATCAATCAACTGAAGTATGTGGGATTAAACTCGCGGTCAGCTGTACGTTGCCTATTCGCGTTTTGGAGAACCGCCTTCGTTGTTTGTTTTTGCGGCGGAAAACTAATCGAAAAACATTGTTTATCATATCTTCTTCTTCTTCTTTACTGGCAGCAACAACAGAAATTCATCTATCAGTAGCCGCACGTAGAAAACCGTTCCAAGCGCTTCGGTCTTTTGCGCTCCGTAGATAGTTCGTCATATCAAGCTTACTTAACAGTTCCGTCACCTGGTCCATCCATCGGAGTTTTGGTCGCCCCCTCCTGCGCCGCCCATCGAGTTTATTGCCGAAGACTTTTCGAGCCGGAGCGTTTTCGTCCATTCGTACAACGTGTCCAAGCCAGCGCATTCGGTCTATTTGAACGCGCTTGACCACGTCGATGTCGTTGTACAGCTCATACAGCTCATGATTCATTCGACGACGGTACTCGCCGTTCACGATGATGGGTCCAAATATTTTGCGGAGTATTTTTCTCTCGAAGACTCCCAGAATAGATTGATCCGCTTGTGTCATTGCCCAGGATTCTGCGCTGTAGAGCAAGACAGGTAGGATCAGAGTCTGGTAGAGCTGGATCTTTGTTCTTCGAGAGAGCGCTTTGTCGTTAAATCGCTTGGTTAGCGCATATTAGCAGCGGTTTGCGATCAATACTCGTCTTTTGATTTCGAGGCTGACATTACTATTTTTGTTTATGGCAGAGCCAAGGTAGACAAAATCACCTACCACTTCAAAGTTATAGTTGTCAACGTTCACGCAGCGTCCCAGACGAGTGGACTCTTTGTTCGTTGAAACAACTAACTTGGTTTTGTCCTCGTTTATCAACAGACCCACTTCAGCCGACTGCTTTTCAATGCTCGAAAAAGCCGCAGTAACATCTCGCAATCCACGTCCAATAATATCGATATCATCAGCATACGCGAGCAACATGTGGCTTTTGTTAAATATGGTGCCATTCCTGTTTACTGCTGCTTTCCGCATGATCATCTCCATTACGATGTTAAAGAGATCGCAGGACAGACTATCGCCTTGTCTAAAGCCTCGGTTGGTAGAAAATGGCTCTGACAGATTTTTTGCCAATTTTCACTGAAGACTTCGTGTCAGTCAGGGTCATCCCGCAGAGTCGAATTAGTTTTGCGGGGATACCAAACTCAGCCATAGCATCCAACAATTTCTGTCGTATTGGACTGTCAAATGCAGCTTTGTAATCGATGAACATATGGTAGGTATCGATCTGCATTTCTTGGGTCTTCTCCAAAATTTGTCGTAGCGTGAATATCTGGGCGGTGGTGGATCTTTCACATAACACACTAGACAGGACCTTGTATGCGATGGGTAAAAGGCTAATGCCGCGATAGTTTGTACACACACTAGGATCGCCTTTCCTAAGCACGGGACATAGGACAGTCAGATTCCAATCATCGGGCATGCACTCCCTGAGCCAAATCGTGTTTATGAGCTGGTGCATGCATGTTACCAGGTCATCGCCGCCGGCTCCCGCAGCTTTATTATTTTTAAGCCGCGCAATTGCCGTGCTGATCTCGTTTTGCCTCGGTGGTGGACAGTCTATTCCATTGTCGATGATTGGTGCGATTTCGTCACTTATGCTGCCTTCGGGAACGAGTGTTACGTGACCCTTTTTAATTGGCACTAAGGTTGGTCCTCCGGCTGCTAGCGGTACTCTCAGTGGGTCTAACCCGTTCCAACCTTAGCCCTTGGGAGACGAACATAAAAATTATTAGACAAACTGACTTTACAAACATCACCGTTTAAACAAATGTGCCGCTGTTAAATTCCGAGTTCAATAACGTGTACGATTCGCTGATTAAGGTTGTTGACGATGAAACGGGAGGCATTTACTTTCTCGATGCTCCCGGTGGGATAGGCAAGACATCTTTTTGTTGATTCTGGCGACATTCGGTCAAGATCTCAAATAACGTTGGCCTCTGCATCCTCTGGGATGGCTGCCACATTGGTTGAAAGCAGTCCAACTGCAAATTCCGCTTCGAAACTGTCGATGAATTTTCTCACAGTTGAAAAGCCAAAGTACACAATGTCTAAGAATTCGGCAACAGCTAAATTGATGCGAGAATGCAAGATGACGAATAACGAGCTTTGGAAATAGTAGTAGTAGTGTTAGTCATTTACGAGGATTTACGAGGTGATTTAAAACGATTTGGTAGGGCTATGATATTGCTTACGAAATCTACTGTTGCCGATTAACTTATACCATGCTTGAAATCGTCGTCAATATCAGGAAGTTGAAATTGACCACGAACATGATCATCCATTCCAATTGGCTTTGGCAATGTCAATCAATAAATCGCAAGGCCAATGGTTGGAAGTATGTGGGATTTATATCAAATTTTCCTATTTTTCGTGCGGTCAGCTGTAGTTCGCCGGGTCCGCTAGTAATTTATATAAAAATAAATTGCATTGTGTTTGTTATCGATGTTCTCTGTAATGCGTTAACCGATTTTCTTTCTGTTTCTTCCTATGAAAGACAACGTCAATGACAATGTTTTTAAGTATATACGGTATCTGTTAGTGTATTGGTTCATGAGTTATACATTACACAGTACACAATTTTTCAGCTCATTGAATTGGGACTCTTTTCTGAGAACTGCACGTGCAAGTAGCCACAAAAAGAAGAAGTTCTGCATCATTTGTTTTGTCAAGTTACATGCCATAATAATTTAATATCGATTTGAAGTTAGTAAGTATCGTGTAGGTGAATTTGTCACGTTTAAGGCTCTTTTGTTTGACATAACTCAAGAACCACTAGTCCGATTTAGCTGAAACAAATTTTTAGGAATTACAATTCTTTTAACCTGTTCATACAACGTTTCCCTACATAAGCAACAGTTTTACTTTTCCATTCACGAAATGATATTGAACTAGCTTTATTTTGTAGCATTTACAATAAAACTGTTGTACTCCGTGGCGTATGATTTACGTGGAATATTACTAATGATACTAATGATAATCGCCACCATATAGTATTTATGTTAAGTCAAACAAAAGAGCCAAAAACGTGACAAATTCTCCTATACGATACTTACTAACATCAAATCGATATTAAATTATTTTGGCATGTAACTTGACAAAACGAGTGATGCAGAACTTCATCTTTTAGGTGCAACTTTCACGTGCAGTTCTCAGAATTGAGTCCCAAAATCATGTGTTGTACTGTGTTAGTGATCAAACCTGAATTTGCAAGGTAATGACGAATATAGGAAATAATTACTAATACAGTCCAACTTATATATACATTAAGATTGGTAAATGGTTTAGATTCATAACTGGACCCGGTAGGAGGCGCTGCAATCGTCCGTTTTTGGGCTATGTTTATTCGCATCTCATTGACAGCTACCGATTTTTCCAAAAATGTAACTGTCAACCCTTTGGGTGAAATAGGCGAAATATATGATTAGTGATCAAAACTTATGTGAATCATTTTTAGAGTGAACCAGTAAGAAAGTTTCAGTCGGGCAACCCGACTTACATAAACTCTCACCCTCAGTAAAACATAAAATTTTCCATTATATTCATTTTATTACTCGATTTCTAAAGTGGGCGTAGTGGTACATTTGTATGGGAGGTACCAAAAAGGGCGTAGCTAGACTTCTAGACTTTTTCTCCACAACTTTATGCTGCTTTAGCTTTACTGAATACAGAATTTGGGCGCGATCGCATTGGGAGTATTAATATTATTACTCTTTCTCTAAAGTGGGCGGAGTAGTACATTTGTATGGGAGGTACCAAAAGAGGTGTCTTAGACTTTAATATTTTTTCTTCAAAAACTATCCTGCTTGAGCTTTAATAAAAAATTTAATAAATTGAATAGAATTTAGGCACGATCGCGTTATGTCTACAGAGTTACTCTCAACATACGTGTGTCGAGACAAATATTTTTACGAATTTGAAAAGAAGACAATGATGAATGTCGCGAAATGTCAGAGGAAGAAACAGAAAAAAAATCGGTTAACGCATTACAGAGAACATCGATAACAAACACAATGCAATTTATTTTTATATAAATTACTAGCGGACCCGGCGAACTACAGCTGACCGCACGAAAAATAGGAAAATTTGATATAAATCCCACATACTTCCAACCATTGGCCTTGCGATTTATTGATTGACATTGCCAAAGCCAATTGGAATGGATGATCATGTTCGTGGTCAATTTCAACTTCCTGATATTGACGACGATTTCAAGCATGGTATAAGTTAATCGGCAACAGTAGATTTCGTAAGCAATATCATAGCCCTACCAAATCGTTTTAAATCACCTCGTAAATCCTCGTAAATGACTAACACTACTACTACTATTTCCAAAGCTCGTTATTCGTCATCTTGCATTCTCGCATCAATTTAGCTGTTGCCGAATTCTTAGACATTGTGTACTTTGGCTTTTCAACTGTGAGAAAATTCATCGACAGTTTCGAAACGGAATTTGCAGTTGGACTGCTTTCAACCAATGTGGCAGCCATCCCAGAGGATGCAGAGGCCAACGTTATTTGAGATCTTGACCGAATGTCGCCAGAATCAACAAAAAGATGTCTTGCCTATCCCACCGGGAGCATCGAGAAAGTAAATGCCTCCCGTTTCATCGTCAACAACCTTAATCAGCGAATCGTACACGTTATTGAACTCGGAATTTAACAGCGGCACATTTGTTCAAACGGTCAGCTCATATCGATTATGAATGCATCTTGCATCGAACGATTTGGTGCTGGCATTCCCAATGTCAGCAGATTGCCGCACATGAGCTGGCACAATATAAGAATTTGAATAACTGACGCAGAAACGGTCACATCGGCGAACATTGAGTCCGTTTTCAAGCAAATTTTAATTTTAACAAGCCTCCCGAAATGCTGCGCACAGCACAGCATCCACAGTATGCAGGGATTTGAAGGATAGCAAATTTGGAAGCATACACCTTAGAATGGATGTACTGTGTATTGTCTGACTAATCATTGCATGACGTTTACGTCGTCTAAGGTTTGATCGTCTACTAGGAGTCATTAGCCATGCAAATAACTCTCCCAAAAAAAAAACGACAAAGTCGTTATGGAATAAATGCCAGCAATCCAATTGGATAACTTCATTTTTCACACGTAAACTCATTTTCTGAAAAAATTATCAAATTTATAAATATTGCTTAGTATATCAATATATATTTTATATCTAAATATTATTTATCTCGTTAAATTCTCCAACCAAAATTTATCTGAAATTTTCCACCTTAACATCGCACAATGGTCCCTCTGAGCAACTACGTGGCCAAAATTATTATTTTTTACTTTGTGTTTTACCATTTTTGTCGTTACACAAAAATTAAAAACACATCAAAGCAACCAGAAATTAATTCTATTTTTGTAAAGTGTTGTTTACCGTTAGTCATTGGAGCGACAAAGTTAGAAATTTTTAGTATTGTTTTGAAAACAATTGAGTGCAGTACAACATATGTGTTTTGTCATATGGTGTTTTTATAAAAATATAACAAATTTAAAAAAAAGTTGTAATGAATAATCTTACCCATAGTAAGTACTTAAATAATTCCCTATAACAAGTTTGAAAAAAGAAAGATACATAGGAAATAATTCACCTTGTTTACATGCATATTTAATTTTATAATTTTTCACTTTATTCAAATTGATTTAAAGTTAAAAAAAAAGTCCAAGTTTGTCCAGCATAAAATGAACTTTCAAAAACAACATGTGATCTGCTCAACTATATTCTTTAATAACATCTTGCGAATACTTGCGATTATTAAATGTATATACATTGTTCTAAACAACCTTTGCTTCAAAAATATGAAGACGAATATTCCAAAATATGAATTATATAAAGATGAATTCGAAGGTAGCAATATAATCTAAGAGAGCAAGCTAGACATAACTGACACCTAATGTATAATTTTATTTTCACAGCATAAAAATAAGATTTTAATTGAATTAATATTTGTTTTTATTCGTTAATTATAAGCTAGCAAAGCAGAAAGCAGATTTGGATCAATTAGGAGGAAAAAGTTATACAATTGACAACATATAACAATATTAATTTCTTTCTGAACAAAAATGAAGATTTTCTTCACTTAAATAATTTTGGCCAGAAAAAATTGATTTGGAACCATTGTGCATCGTTCAAAATCATCAAATCATGCGAAAACTACAACAATTTCGTCGATAATAAAAATCAAATTTTTTGGGTTTTTTTTGCTAAGAATTTTCTATTTTTTCATTCGAAAAGCCATTCCGTTACACTTGCACACATAATTCGATACAAAAAGCAATTATCGAATTTTTCAATCGACTTTTCCGTAGGATTTTCCCAGATAAACTTTCTCCTGCCAATTACGAACAATTGAAAAAATTGAGTAAAAGGGCCAGCCTTTCTCACTTGATAAATTATTATAAATTTTTCTCACCAATTTTTTTTATCCGAAAGTTTCCAAGCGTCACAACGAATTTTTCACCTTTACGTCGTCTGAAATTATCAAATCACCCGACTCAATGGAAAATTTCGTCGAAAAAAACCAAATCTGTCGAGTTTTTTTTTCCTGAATTTTCCGAGTTTTCAATTTTTTTTTCACTTCAGACCCTAGGTTTCTTAGAACCAAATTCGATTCATGACTTTTTAAGTCATTTGAGCCATGTCCGTCTGTCTGTCTGTCTGGTGGCTGTCCGGCTGGTTCGCACGATAACTTTCGAAAGACGCAACCAAATGCCTTGAAATTTTGCAAGAGTTAATATTTCCCCAAAACTACTTACGTTATTGCAAATGGGCTACATAGCTCCGCCCCTTCTGGTACCTCCCATACAAATACATCATTCCGCCCACTTTAGAAATTGAGTTATAATGTCAATACACCCAACGGGATCGTACCCAAATTCTGTACTTAGTAATGCTATTACAGGATAAAGTATTGGAAAAAAAATTGGAAGCCTAGCCACGCCCCCTGTGGTACCTCCCATACAAATTCACCTTTCCCCCCACTTTAGATATGGAGTAATAATATCAATAAATCCATCGCGCTCGTACCCTAATTCTTATTTTATTAAAGCTATAGCAGGATACAGTTTTTGAGAAAAAAAACTGAAGTCTACCAACGCCCCATCTGGTACCTCCCACACACATCTGGTACCGCCCACTTTAGAAATCGATTAATATTATTATTAGAACTACCGCGATCGTGACCAAATTCTGTATTTAGTAAAGTTCAAGCAGGATAAAGTTTTGGAGAAAAAATCTGGAAGTCTAGACATGTCCATTCTGGTACCTCCCATACAAATGTACCTTTCCGCCCACTTTAGAGATGGAATAATAATATCAATACACTTGACACGATCGTGCCCAAATTCTGTATTTAGTAAAGCTATAACAGGATAAAGTTTTGGAGAAAAGATCTGGATGTCTAGACACGCCCCTTCTGGTACCTCCCATACAAATGTACACGCCGCCCACTTTAGAGATGGAGTAATAATATCAATATTCTCGACACGATCGTGCCCCAATTCTGTATTTTATTAAGTAATAACAGGATAAAGTTTTGAAGAAAAAATTGGAAGTCTAGCGGCGCCCCTTATGGGACCTCCTATACAAATGTACCTTTCCGCCCACTTCAGAGATGGAGTAATAATATCAATACATCCAACGCTATCGTGCTCAAACTCTGTATTTAGTAAAGCTATAACAGGATAAAGTTTTGGAGGATAAACATAGAAGTCTAGACACGCCCCTTCTAGTACCTCCCATACAAATTTACCACTCCACCCACTTTAGAAATCGAGTAAAAATATCAATATTATAGCAATTTTTTTATTTTACTGAGGGTGATGTTATATGTAAGTCGGGTCGCCCAACTGAAACTTTCTTACTGGTTTTTACATAACATCGTCCAAAATTAACAAAACATACGATAAAATTAAAAATTTCGCCGAAAAAAAAATTAAAAATTTTGGAATTTTTTCATGGTTTTCCACCAAAATTTTCTATTTTTCCATTCGAAAAGATGCTACGGAACTATTGCACAAAAATTAAATGTGGGATTTTCATAAAATCAAGCAATACAATGCAAAATTTTGCCGAAAAATCCAAATTTTTTCGTGTTTTTCCGGAATTTTCCAAGTTTTCCACCGAGAATTTTTCTATTTTTCCATCCGGAAAGTCATTTCGAAATAATTATCCGAAATTTTTCACAGTTACATCGTCCAAAATTATCAAATCATACCTGGAATTCATAATTTCGTAAGAAAAAAAATTAAAATTTTTCTAATTTTTCCGGAATTTTCCGAATTTTCCAAAAAAAAATTTCTATATTTTCTTTAGAAAAGCCATTCGTAACAATTGCACACAAAATTCCATACAAAAAGCAATTTTCGATTTTTCCAATTTCCCGACTTTTCCGGAGGATTTTCATTCACATAAACCTTCTGGCAAATACGAACAACTCAAAAAAAATTTGAGTAAAATCGGCACAGCCGTTCTCAATTGATGAATTACTATACATTTTTGCCACCATTTTTATATATATAGATAATAGAATTAGAATAGGGGAATAGCAAAAAAAATTCCCAGGGAATTGTAATTTAGAAAAAAATCTTATTGAATCGCTATTTAAACAATTTTTGTTTTAATTGTATTTATTTACATTTTAAAATTAATCCTTAATATTTAGTCTGATTACTTTCCCAAACTTAAAACACAATAACTCAGCTACAAACGCTGTAGTTCCAACTCCTAAACCAATTAGCCAAATAATCCAAATCCAATAGAAATCGTTTGGACTAAAAATCATGTTGCCCCTCGTAGGATTGGGATCACGTAACGAGATCTGTTTCAATTTCAACATATCCGAGAAAGTGCTGCGTTCCCAGGCTTCTTTCAAACCCACATCATGAATGCGATTTATCAGATGGCTTAAGGGTTCTTTGTAGGGTGAGTTAAAGGGCAACATAAAACCATATGGTACCGTCGATAAGTATTTCATAGCTTCGGGTGCATGGAACGCCTTCTGCGAATGGTACTGCTGTTTACGGTCTAGCATTACCCACGAGGGTGTTGTCATAAAATAAGCATAAGTAATGTTGAAATTATTGCGTTGCTCCAGAACATGCGAGATATTTGGATGAATAACTACAAAATGCCGTAGAGGGTTTGGATGGCCCAATAATTCTGCTTCTGCGGTGTACATTAGGATTTTAACATTGGATTGCTTCATAAGGTCCTTATAAGTATAGATTTGACGATGATACGGCGGATAGGTAAAATAGGTGTTCATATGGCCGGCAAACAAAGAACTAATGTTTATGCCGACAAGAGCAATCAAAAAGTATACAATTTTAAGGCTTGTCCATAGAGAGTATTTGGTGACAAACGATAGGCCCAGAACTCCAGGAAACGCTGTAGCACTGATCAGGATATTAAGACGCTGCAAGTCACCACAGACGACATACACGAGCAGTGTATGAGAAATAGACAATGTCAGAGAGCAGATTAGGATATATTTAAAGAAAGATCCATCTAAGAGCAGCATAAATATCTCCCTGTTGGTCAAAGGTTGAGCCCGAGGCACCATGAGTACGATGTCATTAAGTTCATAGATATCCGTCATATTTTGCGTTTCCTCACCACTAGGATATTGTAGGGCCATGGGAATATCCAATTGATGTTGGGCCACCATTTGGGTAACTTTGGTAAAGTGATCAATCTTACCCAATTTGAATGAGCGGTGCTGGACAAAAGTGACATTGTAACGTTCACCAAATAGCAATATCATGCGGGCCACTATGCCGTTTATATGCAATTGTCTTTGTGAATCCTCAAAGAGTAGGTTACTGGGCGTTGTTTGGTCTGACAAAGTTACAAGGCTTATATTGTGCATATTATGCCAATGGCGGGGGTAGAATTGAAACGTATCACTGTAATTATCACGGACATCCCAGTGGTATAGGGGAAATGGCTTGAGTATGTGATACTGTTGCGATACAGACGCAGCTTCAGCAGTGTACAAATGTAACAGGACATTGGTCATGTTATACCGACGGCACTGTGATAGTAACTCAATTTTTAACTCATGTACATAAGAATCTTTCATATTCACCGCTATTATCACTATTCTCTGCTGTCTTATATAATTCAGAGACTCGGCTGCAGCGGCAAACATTTCCATATCCAACATTTCTTGCATCACTATCACTGTCAATATGTCGGTGTTGAATAGTTTTTTATATAGAAATTTATTGTCTTTCACCAAAATAACTTTAGGCTTTGGATATTGATACAATAGCTCCAATCTGTTATCCCTCGCTGGATGCTGGTGAAGTATTAGCAGGATACTGTCATATGGCCTTTCTTCGTGTATATTATCCAATAACTTGTGATAGAATTTCCTATCATCTTCAGTTGTGTTGCTGGTGATAATTGTTATGTTGCATCGACATTGCAGCAATACATGGGTCGACAGGCAAATTATTACCACAGCTTGAGGTGACAAAATCAACATTATGACTGAGCACCGTGTCCTCCGAGGATGTGTCAGCTCGTATCTATCGATGCTAATAGGAAAATTATATATAATGTTCATAATTTGTTTTTAGTTGTTAATACACTACAGTAGTAGAAGTAGTAGTAGAAGTAGTTTGTAAGCTCGCAGACTTATAATTGATTTACAAAAAAACCCCTAATTTTCGTTACACATCAATGACTGTGGGAAAAACTTCTTCACATTGTGGATATATTTGTGTGGTCATGCTTAATGAAAGCAATCCATTGTAAACTGTGACCCTTGGTTAAAGAAAAGAATATTTAAATACTGTCTTTAAGTGACCTCTTAACATTGTTGCACAATGATGTCGTGGGTCAAACACTAGGCCAACATTATATATTATTACAGAAAAGTAAAAAAAAATCTCATATCTAGTTATTTTTTTTTGGTAAAACTACTTAACTTTTTGATACCATAAACTGTACAGAAATTTCAGTCAGTTCAACTTGCTCTTTTCGGTTCTCGGCTGGCGAGCCAGGAGCCTCAAAACTACAAAAAAGCTCTTGGCTCGTGAGCCAGGAGAAGAGCAGCTTGCGAGTCAAGTCTATAAATAAAATCCAAGAGAATACCAATAAGTACTTTTGTAGTATTTTTGGGTACAAAGTATTTTTTTTTGATCTACAGTACTTTTTTGTACCAAAAGCAAATTTTTCCCAAAAGCATTTTTCTTTTGCACAAAGTACTTTTTTTTGTACCAGAGTACTTTTTTGTACCAAAAATTACTTTTAATGTACTTTTCGCTACAAAGTACTTTTTTTCGTGCCAGAGTAGTACAAAGTATAATATTTTTTTGTAACAAAATGTACTTTTTTAGGCCATAAAATACTTTTCTGTTCCACAAAGTAAAACTATGTACTTAACTTTTTGATACAATAAACTGTACAGAAATTTTTCGGTTCTCGGCTCACGAGCCAGGAGCCTCTAAACTACAAATGAGCTCTTGGCTTGAGAACTTTTTTGTACCAAAAATTACTTTTAATGTACTTTTCGCCACAAAGTACTTTTTTTCGTGCCAGAGTAGTACAAAGTATAATATTTTTTTGTAAAAAATGTACTTTTATAGGCCAAAAAATACTTTTCTGTTCCACAAAGTAAAACTATGTACTTAACTTTTTGATACAATAAACTGTACAGAAATTTTTCGGTTCTCGGCTCACGAGCCAGGAGCCTCTAAACTACAAATGAGCTCTTGGCTTGAGAACCAGAAGAAAAGCAGGTCGCGACCCCAGTCAATAAATGAATCCAAATGCAAGAAAATACCAATAAGACCTTATTGTACTTTTTGGTACAAAGTACTTTTTTTTGATCTACAGTACTTTTTTGAACCAAAAGCTAATTTTTCCCAAAAGCATTTTTCTTTTGCACAAAGTACTTTTTTCGTACCAGAGTACTTTTTTGTACCAAAAATTACTTTTAATGTACTTTTCGCCACAAAGTATTTTTTTTCGTGCCAGAGTAGTACAAAGTATAATAGTTTTTTGAAACAAAATGTACTTTTATAGGCCAAAAAATACTTTTCTGTTCCACAAAGTAAAACTATGTACTTAACTTTTTGATACCATAAACTGTACAGAAATTTCAGTCAGTTCAACTTGCTCTTTTCGGTTCTCGGCTGGCGAGCCAGTAGCCTCAAAACTACAAAAGAGCTCTTGGCTCGCGAGCCAGGAGAAGAGCAGGTCGCGACCCCAGTCAAGAAATATATCCAAATGCAAGAAAATACCAATAAGAACTTTATTGTACTTTTTGGTACAAAGTACTTTTTTTTGTACTAAAGTACTTTTTTGGTACCAAAAGCAAATTTTTTCCAAAAGCATTTTTCTTTTGCACAAAGTACTTTTTTGTAGCAGAGTACTTTTTTGTACCAAAAATTTATTTTAATGTTCTTTTCGGTACAAAGTACTTTTTTTCGTGCCAGAGAAGTACAAAGTATTATATTTTTTGTAAAAAAATTTACTTTTCTAGAAGGAAAAATACATTTCTGTTCCACAAAGTACTTTTCTGTGCCAGAGTACTTTTTATATCTAAAAGTACTTTTAATGTACTTTTCGGTACAAAGTACTATCTTTTGTACAAAAATACTTTTTGGTACAATATAAGTATTTTTGGGTCAATAAAGGTACTTTTTGGTACAAAAAAGAACGGGTGCAAAAGAAAGTACTTTGTACTTCAAAGTACTTTTTGAAACAAAAAGTACTCTGGTACAAAAAAACAAGTACTTTGTGAAACAGAAAAGTACTTTTTGGTACAAAAATTTTCTTTGTACCGAAAAATACATTAAAAATACTCTGGTAAAAAAAAACTACTAATACAAAAAGGCTTTGGGCCAACAAAAGTACTTTTTGGTACAAAAAAAGTACTTTGTAGCAAAAAGTACACTAAAAGTACTTTAAAAGTACAACAGAGTACTCCTGTACAAAACAAGTACTTTATGCCGGCTTGTTGCTCTTGGCTTGGCAAGAGTCAAAACAAACAATTATATGTACCCATGCCCCTACAGAAGAGCAAAGCGATGAGGACAAAGACGAGTTCTACGAGAGCATAGAAAATGTATATAAGCCATAGCACAAGCCATGACATCAATATTGTACTAGGCGATTTTAATGCTAAAATAGGCAGGGTGATCGCATTTGTGTCTACCATCCGAAAATTAAATCTCGCAACGTCGAACAATGCCATTAGACTGATTGATTTCTCGGCGGCAAGAAATATGGCAGTTAGCAGCACTAGATTTGACCATAGAAATATTCATAAGGCAACATGGTTATCTCCAGATTAATTGACGAGGAATCAGATTGATCACGTGGTTGTCGATGGAAGGCACGCATCGAGTGTTCTGGACGTACGAGTGATCAGGGGTGCGAACATTGACTCCGATCACTATCTTACCGCAGTTAAGATACGCACAAGGCTAAGCATGGCGAAAAACCCACGTAACCAGGCACAACGAAAGCTGGACATCGGTAAACTGCGGTACACAGCGGTAGCGGACGCCTACTGCAACCACCTTACTCAACTGCTACGGAATGCTCCAACCCAATATTTATACGCTCAACTCCAATATTACCTCGTAGCACAGTGGCCAAAACGGGCAATCTAGCGGGATATAAGTCAAATTCCAATGTCTGAGAATACAGATCTTTTTTGTTTCCGTTTAATTGACAACACTTGTAAATGCTTATAAAATCTTTTGCATTAGCATTTAGAGGCATTCCTGATCTGCTGCGAACCTTCAAAGTGAATAAATTTGTAGCACATGGCACGCAAAGATTTGGCAGCATTTTTTGACTTATGTTGGTTGAGCCAAATTACAAACAAATTATACTTTATTGGGTAAATATTTTTTATACCATCACCCTTAGGGATGAGGGTATATATCATTTGATACGACCCAAAAGTGTAACACATAGAAGGACTCACTTTAGACCCTAGGTTTCTTTGAACCAAATTCATTTCATGACTTTTTAAGTCGTTTGAGCCATGTCCGTCTGTCTGGCTGTCCGGCTGGTTCGCACGATAACTTTCGAAAGACGCCACCAAATGTTTTGAAATTTTGCACGAGTTAATATTTCCCCAAAACTACTTACGGTATTGAAAATGGGCTACCTGACCACGCCCCTTCTGGTACCTTCCATACAAATGCACAATTCCGCCCACTTTAGAAATCGAGTAATAATATCAATTCATCGGCCTCAATCGTTCCCAAATTCTATATTTAGTAAAGCTATAACAGGAATAAGTTTTGGAAAAAAATTTAAAGTCTAGCCACGCCCTTTCTGGTATCTCCCATACAAATATACAACTCCGCCCACTTTAGAGATAGAGTAATAATATCAAATCATTTTGTTAAGTTATAACAGGATAAAGTTTTGGAAAAAATATTGGAAGTCTAGACACGCCCCTTATTGTACCTCCCATACAAAAGCATCATTCCGTCTACTTTAGAAATCGAGTAATAATATTAATATAATAGAATTTTTTTTGTTTTACTGAGGGGGTTGCCCGACTGAAACTTTCTTACTGGTTTTTTTTCTCATTCAGAAAAGGTATGTACTAAATAAAAATTATATTTTTGTAATTTTAGGTTTTAGGCGTATACTGACATCTTTAGACTATAACTAACGTCATTCAAGCTAAATTTAGCATTTATGTAAAGTTTGAGTCCCTGTTGCGTAAAAATAACCAAAATGATAACCACGGGTCCGGTCGTGGTATAGTGGTTAGAACACGCGACTACCATGCGGGAGATCGCAGGTTCAAACCTGGCTCCAGTCATCTTAAAAGAAAAAAAAATAAATAAATTTTCTTTCATTGTCGGCTCCCCTCGAAAGTTGTTGGCAGCAACTTCGCAGTATTAGTGTCGAGTCAATCGGCGTGTCTAGTAAGAGCTTCTAAAACAGTGACGTTCGCATTCGTCGATAAACAAGTAGGTGCCGTTAGTTGTGAATCTAAAAATAGAAAGCGTGTTAATTCACAACAACGCGAGAAGCTATCCCATACCTCATTCATGGGGTGCAAAGGGAAATTAAGTTTTTTTTTATACATTAAAGCTATTTATTTTTATTTTTATATATATTGACTGCTTTTTAATGAAACATTTAATTGCATTAATGGACAGTTTTATTAATATGTAAATACCTTTTATTAACATTGTACAACATTTTATTGTTTTAGTGCTTTTATTACATACTTAATTAAAGTACAAAATTGGCGTCACGCCATTACGATACCGAAACCACATTACTTCGGCGCCATATACTACCGAGCTAACCACTAAACCAATCAACCAAATCATCCACACCCAATATAAATCGCCTACACTAAAGTTATTTTTACACCTCTCAGGGTTTGGATCCCGCAACGATATTTTCCCTAATCTCAGCATATCAGAGAAAGTACTGCGATCCCAGGCGAACCTTAAACCCAATTGGTGCGTCCGGTGGATTAGAATGTTTAAGGGTTCTTTGAAGGGCGAGTTATGTGGCAACATAAAACCAAAGGGTACCAACGTTCTGTATTTCATAGCTTGTGGAACGTGGAAAGACTTATGCGAGTGGAACTGCTGTTTATGCTTCAACATTGTCCACGAAGGTGTGGTCATAAAGTAAGCGTAAGAGGTGTTCAAATTATCACGACACTCCATTACGTGTGTAACATTGGAGTTACTAGACACAAAGTTGCCATAGACAGCCATGAAGTCATCCATTAAAGCGGCTTCTGTTGTATACATAAGAATTTTGACATTTGAATGCTGCAGATCTTCATATTTGTAGATTTGTGGATGGTAGGGAGGGGTGGTGAAATAAGTGTTCATATTGCCAGCAAATAGAGAACTAATGTTGAGACCAACTAATCCTAGCAAAAAGTATAGGATTTTCAGACTGCTCAGCGAAGGCGTACGCGAGGCAAATGACAGACCTAAAACTCCAGGAAATGAAGTACTATTAGCTATGAAACTAAGCGGTTGCAAGTCGCCATAGGTGAAGTACAAGAGCAGTGAATGGGCTATAGAAAATATTAGTGTACAAATTATAACATATTTGAAGAAAGATCCACTTAAGAGTATCATGAATATCTCCTTTGTATTGAGCCGTTGAGATCGTGGAACCATCAGTATAATTTCACTTATTTCATAGGTATCCGTCATATCCTGCCAATCCAAGTCCATTGAGCTTTTAAGTGCCATAGGTATGTCCAATTGATAACGATTCGTCATATTGTTGATAACTGTAAAGAAAGTAACTTCACCCAATTTAAAGGACGAATGCATTTTAAAGGAGACATTGTATCGTTCGCCAAATAACAGTATCAGTCGTGCCACATTGCCGTTAATCTGCAATTGGCCCTGGTCATTTTCATACAGTAAATTACTGGGTGTAGTTTGATCAGATAATGTTATCAGTGTTATATTCTGCATATTACGCCAATGGATGGGAAAGTATTCATGTGTCACATTGCGATTGTCCTGCATGTGATTCTCCTTCTCCCAATGGTAATGGGGAAAAGGTTTGAGTATATAATACTGCCGGGATATATTAGCATTTGTGGTAGTGAAAAAGTGCAATAGCACATTGATCATATTATACAGCTGACAGCTGGATGTTAACTCCAATATAAAGTTGGGTAAATCATTGAGTTGCACATTTACCGCTATAATAACCACTCTATTTTGTCTAACGTAATCTAGAGTCTCTGCTGCGGCATCCAACTGTATGGCATCCACAGTTTCATAGATTATAATCACTATCAACATGTCAGCGTTGAAATGTTTCTTGTAAGGAAATTTGCTGCCATATGCCAAGATTACCTTAGGTCTTGGGTTGTGGTATATTAGCTCTAATCTATAATCCTTTGGTGGTTGCATTTGATGTATGAGTAACATATTTTCATATGTTCTTTCGGCATAAATATTTTCCAGCATTATGGGATAGAATTGTCTATCCGTATGTTGAATATTTTCCAGCATCGCGTGTGAGAATTGTCTATCCGTGTGTTGCATATGTCCTTGACATAGTTGTAAGACAAAAACTAAGATTTGAATGATGATTTGAAGTGTTCGCAGCAACGGCAACATTATGACTGAATATTGGCATATCGAGGATATTGTGCTCATTATTGGCCTATGATATTAATTCTATGTCAATTATTTAATGGTTTTCTCCTGGGTATTGATTGTATTTTATAAATATTAAGCAAAAAACTAAAATGACAAATTTCGTAATAAAAACTAAAGCCTTTAATAGGCCAGCAATAGGACAGAGGATTGTTTTCCACATGCAGTAAATGCATACACGCATTTTACATTTGAACGCATATAATGACGCATCCAAATGTAATTTTTAGAAGTTTTTGCTGTGCATAAATACTAGATATATTGATTGTCTTTTAAAGGGAGCTGACAGGACGAATTGTGATTAAGAATATGTTCAGGTGAACCGACTGATAAATACCCTCATCCTATGTTATGGCAGAAATTGTTAAATTTTAAGTCAGAAACTCCAAGTAAGGGTGAGTGTACTATGCTAGTATTGTTTTTTATGACCTTTAATACATTTTCTTTATCTTGATGTTTGTTCGCTTAGTTTTTCAGTTATCAGACTAAGACTAAGACTAAGACTAAGACTAAGACTAAGACTAAGACTAAGACTAAGACTAAGACTAAGACTAAGACTAAGACTAAGACTAAGACTAAGACTAAGACTAAGACTAAGACTAAGACTAAGACTAAGACTAAGACTAAGACTAAGACTAAGACTAAGACTAAGACTAAGACTAAGACTAAGACTAAGACTAAGACTAAGACTAAGACTAAGACTAAGACTAAGACTAAGACTAAGACTAAGACTAAGACTAAGACTAAGACTAAGACTAAGACTAAGACTAAGACTAAGACTAAGACTAAGACTAAGACTAAGACTAAGACTAAGACTAAGACTAAGACTAAGACTAAGACTAAGACTAAGACTAAGACTAAGACTAAGACTAAGACTAAGACTAAGACTAAGACTAAGACTAAGACTAAGACTAAGACTAAGACTAAGACTAAGACTAAGACTAAGACTAAGACTAAGACTAAGACTAAGACTAAGACTAAGACTAAGACTAAGACTAAGACTAAGACTAAGACTAAGACTAAGACTAAGACTAAGACTAAGACTAAGACTAAGACTAAGACTAAGACTAAGACTAAGACTAAGACTAAGACTAAGACTAAGACTAAGACTAAGACTAAGACTAAGACTAAGACTAAGACTAAGACTAAGACTAAGACTAAGACTAAGACTAAGACTAAGACTAAGACTAAGACTAAGACTAAGACTAAGACTAAGACTAAGACTAAGACTAAGACTAAGACTAAGACTAAGACTAAGACTAAGACTAAGACTAAGACTAAGACTAAGACTAAGACTAAGACTAAGACTAAGACTAAGACTAAGACTAAAGACAAATGACTAACATGATGCTTCTGCGTGGCAAATTGTCGCCTAGGCCGTTGGTTAGGCTGTTTAATGGATCTGTAAATAGATGTGTCACGAATGTGACCTATGTCACGTTGTAGTCATGGATGTATTAGGCCAGTAAAGTACAACCCCAAAAAGGTTTAGCGTTCCCAAGTGCAACAGACATTCTGGGGGATGAGAAATTCTAAGCCCGGGTGAAGGTACTAGGTCAGTATAGCAAAACCCCCTAAGTTTTTGACGTTGCCTACAATTCTGCTAATGAATGAAATGAGAAATCACCAAGGTTCTTGAGTCATATGGGTCTTCGGTGAGGTATGAGGTACTGCTTTCGGATATCGTATGACCCTCTCTAGTCAGAGAGAAATGTTATTGGCTCATTTGTCCGTTAATCGTACGGTATCGACTGGAGGCGCTGCAGGTTTTGGACGGTGCTGCCCCACTGGATTTTGTTATTATCTAACGTGCGTCAGATTCCAATTTCTGGCAAGGTTGTCCACTCATGGGTTTGGACTGGCTTGTCGAGGCAGTAGAGAGTAGTTCGATTAGAGTTCACGTTAGGATATTCTTCCATGATCTTGTCCAGTAAGTGCTTTGGGATGAGAGTGATAACGGACGTGCTACTTAAAGGGTTTTGTCTACTGTTAGGTATGTTGAAAAGAACACTGACTTAGGCTTTAACATTTGCCTAGGTTTCTACTAGCAGGACATGGGTTACTCAGTGCCTTCTTGCATAACAGAGCCTCGATTTCGATAGCGCTTCATGCTTCTTCTGAATACTAGTTGCATGTATCATGTGATTGTCCCTTATATGGTGGTATAAGGATCTCTAGGGATAAGCTATAACTAGGAAGTGAGTGAAAAATAGATGAAATGCTCTCTAAGTCACATGAGTTGGCTAAAACAACGGAGTTAGCTTCCAGATTGTTGGCACGACGTAGAGCTACTTCGAGTTTATTGTATTGGGGATCTGCCGACCTTGATTGAAAAGGTCTTCCCGGGTTGTCGGAGGTTGCAATACTATTGGATGGGACCGATCCCACAAACTCGCTCTGCCTTATGACAGTTGCCACTTCACGTTGCGATAGCACCAGTCGTTGAACTGCAGTGGTTTAAAACTGGAAGTAATTTGATTACGATGCCTCAATTAAGGTATTTTTCTGATACCGTGGCTGCAATGGGATACCCGTACGCAATGTCTCTACTGCGTGCGATTGTTTACATTAAGATACATTGACACTTTATCATTAGTTGGTTGTCGTTCAGGCTGAACCGATCTTAAACGATCGTATTCAGCTTAACAAGCGACGATCAAACGACTGGTAAGTTGTAATCAGGCCCTGGAAACAGGGGGCCATAACTGGGGGTATCTTTTGATGCGATGCTTGACAAGAGGTTATCTGGTGCCAGGGAGTCCCGTGGTCAGGTTTCCAGATTCCGACCAGGTATCTTAGATCTTAGGATTTTGTGGGGTTTAAGCCAAGCCTAGCCTTAATACATGGTTACTGTTAACTATCGTCGAACGTTAGATGTTTATAGTTGATGCTGGTACTGCGTGTCTATAGTGTATTATCGAACATGCTTAGGGAATTGATGTGAAAGCATTGGTACTCGCAAATATGTAAAAGTTCCAACCTGTTCTCTTTCAGCGACGAGCGAGATATACTGTAAAGTACGATTCATCAAATCACAAATTGGTAGCAGTTTGAAATTCTCACGGGTGAATGTGGCCGGTACCATAGAGATCGGTGGAGCCCCGGTACTTGTGTCCGCCTGATCACTGGTGTTTGAAAGACCGTACTACGCGGGCTGTAGTTGAATCCGAAAACACTGATGTAGTCTTCGAGCTCGAATGTGTTGCATTGCAACAGGGTGCTTGAGACCCAAAGAGTAGCAGAGGTGATAATATAATCCTCACCTTGGCCAAGGGGGGTATTTTCCATACTGTCATACTCTATTGGGTATCTTCAGGCTGGAATAAAGAGCCGACCATAGCGGAAGCTTGCAATCAATTTGTCGACTTCTCTTCCTAGCTAAATATTGATTGGGCTATCTCAGACAGACAGAGTTCGGGTACTTACAAAATTGTGGGAGAATAATGGTACCAGTTAAAATACTATTCGGCATTTTTTAACCTAAAAAAATTTCACTTGAACCACACGAGTATACTATTAAATACATATTCAGTTTGAGTGAGTTTTTTACTCTTTAAAGTCCAAATGCTGTTTGATCAGGATAATGGTACAAGTTGTATCCCTGTTTCGACATATTTACCCCTAAAAGTACGAATTTTGAAAAATTACCTTGAATCGCACGAGTATACTAAAAAATGCATACTCACCCAAATTTTAGCGATTATACTTTTACCCATTTGATGTGGGTTATAGTATGAGGTTTATCCCTTCTTGGGCCTTTTTACCCCTAAAAGTACTAATTTCGAAAATGTTCTTCGTGCAGTTCTCTAATTCTATAGGGAACATGTTTATATAGATTTTGGCTTATATAGCTTCAGCCGATTGGTGTGGGTGAGGGTACCAGTTTTATACCATTTTCGCCCTATTAACCCCTAAAAGTACGAATTTCAAAAATTCCCCTTGAATCGCACAACTATTTTCAAAAATACATTTCATTCATTCCAATTTTCGCGATTAAAGCCTTAGTCGTTTGGTATTGGTAGCACCAGTTTTATCCCTTTTTTGGCCTTTTTACCCCTGAAAGTACAAATTTCGAAAATTTGCTTCGTGCAGCTTTCTAAATCTATAGGGAATATGTTAATATAGATTATCGCTCATATAGCTTCAGACGTTTGATCTGGGTGATGGTACAATTATACACAATTTAAAATTTAAAATTTAAAATTTTTTTTTTTCAAAATGTGTAGTTTCTTAAAAGATTTGTAATATTAATTCCTTCGCTCCTTACTTGATTTGGGAGCTAGATATTATGATAGAGAATTATATAACTAACACAAAACTAAAATAGTTTTAGCTTTGAACCACCTGCACTAATGCTCATGGATTGCTTTCGTTTATGAACTTTGTGTACAGATTTTAATTGAGTCGTATCTTATCAAAAATCTTTAAGGCAGTCTATTATTACAGTGTCTTTTGAACAAAGTAAATATATAATTACTACAAAGCTGTTGACTTAAGATATAATGTAGAAGAGAAGGAGGAAATAAAAACCAATATTAACTATATCCTGTTTCTGGTATGCGATTTTTTTGTTTATAAAAGATACAGTAAATACTGCAGCCCTCTTAAACGCCACGCCACCAGCCAGCAACTCAGTCACAATGTGGTCTTTACTTTGGTTATTTCTAATAATTGCTTACCTAGTCGTTATACCGGTGCAGTGCGACTACAAAATGTTTAATACTTTAACCACAAATAAGAACTTCTATCACAAATTACTCACCAATATACACGTAGAACGTTCTTATGATAATATTCTACTAATACATGATTTGTATCCACCAAAGGACGACAGATTGGAGTTGATATACCAATATCCAGTGCCTAAGGTAATTTTGGATGGAAATACCAAAATGTTTTACAAAAAACTATTCAGCATTGAAATGTTGGTAGTGTTGATAATAAACAAGGACTTGGATGCGAAAATGTTTGAGATAATATCAGAGAATTTAAACTATATACGACAGATACGAATATTGATGATAGCAGTAAATGTGCAACATAATACGAAGGTATACTTCACCAGCCAGTTGAGGTTACAGTGTCAGCAGCATAAAATGACAAATGTTTTGTTGCACTTTATAAACACCACTAATGAGGCTGAGGAGCTGAAATATCACATACTACAGCCTTATCCTGAATACCATTGGGCAACACAGCTGGCCAACGACACAATGCAGGTATACTTCCCCATTCATTGGCTTAATATGCACAACACCACTCTCGTCACTCTAAGCGATCAAATAAGTCCACGCGCTTTAATCTTCAAAGACGCCCAGGGAGAACTGCAATTTAATGGCTACATTGCCAATTTGATTTTATTGTTCGGCGAACGATTTAATGCCTCTCTAAAGATGCATCCATCGTTCGAATTTGGCAAAGCTATGCATTTTACTACAATCAACACATTGGTGGCCCAGAATCAGGTGGATCTGCCTATGGTACTAGAGGCCGGTGGCGATGATAGGTGGCAAAATATGTCACATGCCTATGATATCAGTCAGGTTGTCCTAATGGTACCTCTGGCTGATCCTTTGACCATAAAGGAAATATTTGTGCTGCTCTTAGATGGATCATTCATTAAATATGTCATCATCTGCTCGCTGATATTTTCTATAGTACACTCGCTGCTGTTGTACTTCATCTATGACGACTTGCAGCATCTAAGTTTCATTGTCGATTCAACAGCCTTTCCGGGTACTTTGGGTGTATCATTTGTCGTGCGTAGCCCCTCTCCCAGCAGCCTTAAAATCGTGTACTTTTTAATAGGTCTAGTAGGCATTAATATAAGTTCTATGTTTGCTGGCCACATGAATACCTACTTTACTACGCCACCATATCATGCACAAATCTATACATACGAAGATTTGCAACATTCCCATGTCAAAATGCTTCTTAATGCTCCAGAAGCTGGTCTTATGGTCGGCTGGTTTAAAGGCATGGAGGGGTCATACATCAATTGTACGAATACAACATATTTTCAAGAATCTTTCGACAACTTCAACACATCGTACGCTTATTTTGCGGTATCGCCCATATGGAATATGATGGCCCGCCAACAACAATTTCATTCAAGGAAGTCTTTTCATACCCCCCAGGCCATGATGTTTGCCAAAATGTTGCCTTGGGGTGTTTTGCTGCCATTTAACTCACCGCACAAGGAACCTTTGAATGACATAATTTTACGTGTCCATGCTATGGGTTTACTAGAAGCTTGGGAGCGCAGTACGTTCTTGGATATGCGAAAATTGAAATATATTACATTACGTGACCCTAACCCCCCAAAGGGCCGTAGGGTGTTTAATGCAAATGATTTCTTTTGGGTTTGGGTAATACTGATGATTGGTTTGGGCGTAAGTGCTGCAGCGTTCGTGGGCGAGCTTTTGTGGTTCAGGTGCAGGATTATGTTCAAAAGGGAGAAAAAGTAATGTTGAAAAAGAAATAAAGCGTCATAAACATATATTCGGCGTCAAATAAAAGTTCCTCAAGTATTTTTAATAGTTGTTTTTTTGAGTTACATATAACACTGTGGAACGTGGTTAATGCATAAGGGGTGCAAAGACAAAAGTTAAGATGTACTATGATAGTCCAGTATATTTTTTTTCAGCTCATTGATTTGGGACTTAATTCTGAGAACTGCACGTGAAAGTAGCCACAAAAAGAAAAAGTTCTGCATCATTCGTTTTGTCAAGTTACATGGCATAATAATTTAATATCGATTTGAAGTTAGTAAATATCGTATAGGGAAATTTGTCACGTTTTAGGCACTTTTGACATTACTGGAGAACCAAAAATTCGATTTAGCTGAAACAAATTTAAAAAAATTTCAAATTACAATTCCTTTAATCTGTTCATATACCGTTTCCCTACATAAGCAACAGTTTCACTTTTCCATTCATCAAATGATTTTGAACTGGGTTTATTTTGTAGCAGTTATAATAAACCTGTTATACTCCATGGCGTATGATTTACGTGGAATATTACTTATGATAATCATACGCCACCATATAAAAATATAACAAAAGAGCCAAAAACGTGACAAATTCTCGTATACGATACTTACTAACTGCAAATCGATATTAAATTATTATGGCATGTAACTTGACACAACGTATGATGCAGAACTTCTTCTTTTTGGGGTTACTTTCACGTGCAGTTCTCAAAATTGAGTCCCAAAATCATGTGTTGTACTACGTAAGGTTAGTTAGTAAAATCAAGAGTTTGGTATTTTCAGCATAAACTTTTTTATGACCTTTTATATTTTTGCTTAGTTATTTCGCTATAACTCAAGAATCATTGCTGAATTCATATATCATTCTTCAGCAGAAACCGATATTTTTTGGAAACCGGTTATAGGTTAAAAACCATGTATATTAACCTTTTAACCTATATGCGCATGTAAAAAATATCGGCAATTTAAACACGCGTTTGGAAAATTTAACTTTTTTATCAGGTATTTATAAACTGGTTTTCAAAACCGGTTTTGTGTATAAATTATGTTCCACAATTTTGGTAACGTCGGCAAAACCCGAGATTTAAATCTGGTTTTCCGGAACCGAACAATAAGAAACGATTAGTTCAGAAAAATTAGTTTAAGAAACGGATATTACAAATTTCGAATCGGTTTTTTCCAAAACCGGTTGTATAAACGTACGCATTATTTCTTACACTTAATTCAACGTAAAAAAACCCGGATTTCATATCTGAGAATTTTGAAAAGTTTGGCCTAGAATCGGTTTTTGCGAAATCGGTTTCCAAACCCGTTTTTTTGTACATGGCTGTGGAAATTTCCGCATAAGAATCGTCTTTTGGGAAACCGGTAACTGAAAACCGTCTTAAATCAGAGTTTTGGTATATGGTATCTTAAACAAGATAGGTGGTTCCAATACGCGTAATTTAAAACACCAATTAAAAAAATAATGAAGACAATTGATGAGGATCACAAAAATTTCGCTTGAAATGCGGATTTATGGAAACCGGTCTTCCAAACCGGTTATATATAAAAAATAAGTTCTACAGTTATGTCAAAGTCAATGGAAAACTTCGTTTCATTAAGAGCAAATTTTATTAAAAAGCGTTAAATTTTTGTTTGGACTCGGTTTTTTGAAACCGGTTTTAAAAATTCGGTTTTGTATATTAATTAAGTTCCACAGTATTGTCAACGTCAGTAAAAAAAATATGAGTTTATAATACAGGTAAAGTGTAAAATCTGGCTATGATTTATTCGGTTTAGAACCGGTTTTTTGGAAATAGATTACGACAAAATATATACATTGAAATATAATATATGGTAGATTTTGTTTGAAAACCTATTTATTAAAAATCGGTTTTAATCAAAACGATGAGTTTAATATACGAGTAATGTGGAAAACATGACTATGCGTATTTTCCGCTAAGAATCGTCTTTTTGGAAACAGGTTACTTAAAACTGTCTTAAATCAGAGTTTTGGTATATGGTATGGATTTATGGAAATATATATATAAAAAATAAGTTCTACAGTTATGTCAAAGTCAATGGAAAACTCAGTTTCATTTAGAGAACATTTTATTAAAAATCGCTAAATTTTGGTTTGGAACCGGTTTTTTGAAACCGGTTTTAAAAATTCGGTTTTGTATATATATAAGTTTCACAGTTTTTATAAAAATTATGTGGACGTCATTAAAAAATTTGGATTTTATATCCGAACATTTTGAAAAGTTCCACAATTTATTTTTGCGAAACCGGTTCCAAAACCCGATTTTATGTATCAATTAAGTTCCACAATCTTGTCGATGTTTAACAAAACGATGAGTTCAATATACGGGTAATGTGAAAAACAAGGCTATGCTAATTTTAGCTAAGAAACGTCTATTTGGAAACCGGTTACTTAAAACCGTCTTAAATCAGAGTTTTGGTATATGGTATCTTAAACAAAATAGGTGGTTCCAATACGCGTAATTAATAATACCAATTATGAAAATAATGAAGACAAAAGGATCACAAAAATTTCGCTTGAAATTCGGATTTATGGAAACCGGTCTTCCAAACCGGTTTCATATAAAAAATAAGTTCTACAATTATGTCAAAGTCAATGGAAAACTCCGTTCCATTTAGAGAAAATTTTATTAAAAAGCGCTAAATTTTGGTTTGGAATCGGTTTTTTTTAAACCGGTTTTGAAAATCCGGTTTTGTATATAAATTAAATTAGCTATGATTATTACTGTTTAGAACCGTTTTTTTTGGAAATCGATTACCACAAAACCGGTTTGTATATATTTGGACATACACAATTTTGTCGAGCCCGATGAAAAAACCTGGTGTTAAGCCCGAGTTTTGGTAACCGATTTTTTAAACACGATGAGTTCCAATATGGTCAATTTGAAACCCATTATTAAATTTCGGTTGCATATAGAAATTATGTCCAACAATTTTGTCTACATCCACACAAAATCGAACTCTTACACCCGGTTTTTGGATTGGTTTTTTAAACGACAAAGACTTCACAATACGGGTAATAAAAAAATCGATCAGAAAAATTTCGCTTTTGAATTGGGTTTTTTCAAACGGATTTTCAAAACCGGTTATATATAAAAAGTAAAGTATCGAAGTCGATAGAAAAATCCGTTTCTTTGTAAGAACATTTTTTGAAAAGCCATCATTTCATAATGCGGGAATTTTGAAAATTTCGTTTTTGAATCGGTTTTTCAAAACCGCTTGACAACCGAAGTATAAATATAATATGTAATATTAAAAATCTTTAAGTGATAATTGCGTTGCAGAAACTGTTTTTTGTAAACGGTTACAACAAACTTTTTTGTATGTATATTTAGGTTGAACAATATTGTTGAAGCCTACAAAAAAACGGTTCCTAAATTCGAGTTTTGGTAACCAGTTTCTAAAGCACAATTACGGACAATTCAAAAAACCTTTTATGAAAATTTCGTTTTAGAATGGGAAACTGGTTCTTAAAACCGATTTTGTGTCTAAAAACCATAAAATTGGATTTATAAATCCGGTTTTCTATATTGCAAAGAGTTCAAAATATGGATTATTTTAAAAACCGATTATAAATTATTGGTTAACAATTGGTTTTTATTGAAATCGCTTCCTAAAACCGGTTATACGTTTAAATTAAGTTTCACAATTTTGTCGGCGTCGATAACAGAAAGGGTTTTTTCAAATGGCTGCTTTAAATGTTTGGTTTAGAGTAGTTTTGATAGAAATTAAGTTACACAATTTTGCGACTTCATTAATAAAATCGTCTCTTGTTTTTAAAACCGATTTGTATTAATCGATAAGTTAAAAAAGTGGGGTAATGTGAAACCTTGTTATGAAAATTTGGGTTAATCAACGAATTTCTGAGGCGATCGGCTTTTTAAGTCTGCGTTCATAAAAATCCGAATATTAAACCCGGTTTTCGAGTAACGGTTTCTAACGTGCAATGAGTTATTTGAAAAAAAAAATTAAAAATTCGGTATAGAATTTGTTTTTTGTTAACAGTTACGGTTTCCAAAACCGGTTATATGTTTAAAGTAAGTTCCACAATTTGATGGCGTCGATAAAAAAGCGTATCTTAAAAAAATTCCCTAGTCATTTTGTTGAGTCGATTTTATGAAAATGAATTTATACATTATTTTCGAAGCCAATAAAAACCGGTTCGTAAAAAATGATAAGCTTAAACTAAGGAAAAAACATAAACCCAATTCATAAATACAGTTTTTGGATAGCACTTTCTAAAATATATTGGATTATTGGTTATCTAAAAAACCGATTTTGTTATTTCGGTTTAAAATTGTTTTTTTTCGATTTTATTTAATTTGCACATTTTTTCGGCGCGAATGAAAAACCGGATCTTTTTGAAAACCGGTTGCCAATGAACGATTAATTCAAAATGGGCAATATGAAAAACATTGTTAAAACAATGTCATCTGATTTTTGGGGTGGTCGGCCGTCTCCATCCATAAAAACCCGGATCTAAAATCCGGTTTTTGGGTACCGGTTTTGATAATACGATGGGCTATGGGTAATTTGAAAATTATAATATAAAATTTCTGTTTAGAATTTTATATTTTTATGTTTGTTTTTTGGAACCGCTGTCCAAAACCGGTTATTTGTTTTAATAAAGTCTGACAATTTTGTCTCCGCAAATAAAAAATCGAGTTTTTTAGAATACTTCCTTAAGCGTTTGTGACGACTTCAATAAAAAACCGGTTCTTTTTAGAAACCGGTTGACAATAAAAAATTAGTTATAAATATAATATGAAAAACATTGTTAAAACAATGCCATCGAATTTTTAGTTGGCCATAAAAACCCGGATTTTAAATCCGGTTTTTGTCATCGGTTTCTAAAATGCGATGGACTATGGGTTGTTTGAAAAATCTAATATAAATTTTCTGTATAGAATTTTATATATTTATGTTTGTTTTTTTTTTTTTTTGGAACCTCTGTCCAAAACCCAGATCTTAAATCCGGTTTTTGTCGCCGGTTTTGAAAATGCGATGGGCTATGGGTAATTTGAAAATTATAATATATAATTTCTGTTTAGAATTTTATATTTTTATGCTTGTTTTTTTTTGGCTCCGCTATCCAAAACCGGTTATTTGTTTCAATACAGTCTGACAAAAATTTAGTTTTTAGTATATTTCCTTAAGGGTTTGGAGTTGTTTTTATACCATCACCCGTAGGGATGAAGGTAAATATCATTTGATACGACCCAAAAGTGTAACACATAGAAGGAGTCACTTTAGACCCTAGGTTTCTTTGAACCAAATTCGATTCATGACTTTTTAAGTCGTTTGAGCCATGTCCGTCTGTCTGTCTGTCTGTCTGTCGGGTGGCTGTCCGGCTGGTTCGCACGATAACTTTCGAAAGACGCAACCAAATGTTTCGAAATTTTGCACGAGTTATTATTTTCTCAAAACTACTTACGGTATTGCAAATGGGCTACATGGCCCCGCCCCTTCTGGTACCTCCCATACAAATACATCATTCCGCCCACTTTAGAAATCGAGTAATAATATCAATACACCCTATGGAATCGTCCCCAAATTCTGTATTTAGTAAAGCTATAACAGGATAAAGTTTTGGAAAAAATTTTGAAAGCCTAGCCACGCCCCTTCTGGTACCTCCCATACAAATCTACCTTTCCGCCCACTATAGAGATGGAGAAATAATATCAATAAATTAAACGTGATCGTACCCAAATTCTATTTTGAGTAAAGCTATAACAAGATAAAGTTTTAGAGAAAAAAACTGGAAGTCTATTCACGCCCCATCTGGTACCTCCCATACACATCTGGTACCGCCCACTTTGGAAATCGTTTAATATCATTAAAAGACCTAGCGCGATCGTGCCCAAATTCTGTATTTGGTAAAGTTCAAGCAGGATAAAGTTTTGGAGAAAAAATCTGGAAGTCTAGACACGCCCCTTCTGGTACCTCCCATACAAATGTACCACTCCGCCCACTTTAGAAATCGATTAATATTATTAAAAGACCTAACGCGATCGTGCCCAAATTCTGTATTTGGTAAAGTTTAAGCAGGATAAAGTTTTGGAGAAAAAATCTGGAAGTCTAGACACGCCCCTTCTGGTACCTCCCATACAAATGTACCACTCCGCCCACTTTAGAAATAGAGTAATAATATCAATACACTCGACACGATCGTGCCCAAATTCTGTATTTTGTTATATTATAACAGGACAAAGTTTTGGAGAAAAAATTGGAAGTCTAGACACGCCCCTTATGGTACCTCCCATACAAATGTACCTTTCCGCCCACTTTTGGGATGTAGTAATAATATCAGTACACCCAACGCAATCGTGCGCAAATTCTGTATTTAGTAAAGCTATAACAGGATAAAGTTATGGAGAATAAATCTGGAGCCTAAACACACCCCTTCACGTACCTCCCATATAAATGTACCACTACTCCGCCCAATTTCGAAATCGAGTAAAAATATCAATAAAATAGAAAATTATTTGTTTTACTGAGGGTAAGGGTAAATGTAAGTCGGGTTGCCCGACTGAAACTTTCTAACTGGTTTTAATTACAAATCGATTATTTTCAATAACTCAAGACTTAAACAATATATTATATTGGGTGATGGTATTTATCAGTCAGTTTAACTGACTGAAATTTCTGTACTGGTTATGGAAATTTAGTTACACATTATTATCGACTCCAATTAAAAGCCGGTTCTTTTTAGAAACCGGTTGGTCCATAAAAATCCGGATCTTAAATCCGGTTTTTGGGCACCGGTTTCAAAAATACAATGAGCTATGGGTTATTTGAAAAATTTAATATGAAATTTCTGTAAAGAATTTTTAATTTTTATATGTGTTTTTTTTGGAACCGATGTCCAAAACCGGTTAAGTATTTCAAAAATACAGAATTTTTAGAATAGTTCCTTAAGCGTTTTGGAGTCGGAAACTACAGTTTAATGACGAATCCGAACATCAGTTGTTTGAGAAGCTTTTACTAGATATACCGATTGTCTCGACTTCTTAGTGCTGGCTGTTGAAAACAAGGGGCTGTAGATGACTTAGCAGAAATCGAACCCTGGTCACCCGCATAAATGTCTGGCAGCAAATTTATACCAATTTAGTTTAATACCAATGCCAACATTACTGTCGCTGGTTCTGTCTCGAAAGAATTTATGAACATTTATCATGATCCCTGAAATGTCTAGACTTACCTTAACCCGCAACATTGTAAATGTAACATTCTGGTTCCTTGGTGTGAAATTAAGAGCTTTTGAACACCTGTTTCAGTACCCAAGGGTTATTTTGCCGTTGCGTATAAATTTTAATTGAACGGTAGATTATCTAAAATCTTTAAGGCACATACAAAATTATAGAGTCTATTGGACTAAGTAAACATATAACACAAAACTGTTTGCCAACAACAATAAAGGGTAGATCCAAGTTATGGCAATAGACCCATATAAAAATTACAAAAAATCATTCAAAGCCTCTCAAATGACATCAGTCATTTAGTCGCAACACAATGCGGTCTCTTTTGCGGTTTCTTCAAACAATTTGTTTCCTAGCCATAGTACCGGTTCAGTGCCTTAACTTAATGCCCAATAGAAAAATCGCAGATTTGGATTTCTATCACAAATTGCTCACGGAAATATGCCTAGAACGTTCGTATGAAAGTATCCTACTAATACATGACATATATCCACCAGAGGACGAGAGATTGGAACTAATATATCAATACCCAGTGCCTAAGGTAATTTTGGATGGTAACACCAAAATATTCTACAAAAAACTATTCAACATTGAAATTTTGGTAGTGCTGATAATACACAAGGAATTGGATGCGAAAATGTTTGAGGTTATAGCAGGGAATCTAAACTATATACGACAGATACGAATAGTCATCATAGCAGTAAATGTGCAACATAATACGAAGGCATTCTTCACCAACCATCTGATGTTACTGTGTCGACAGCATAAAATGACAAATGTTGTGGTGCACTATCTGAACACCTTTAATGAGGCTGAGGAGTTGCATTATCACCTACTACAGCCTTATCCTGAATACCATTGGGCCAAACATCTATCCACTGACAAACACCGCGTATATTTCCCCATTCATTGGCTTAATATGCACAACATCACCCTTGTCACCCTAAGCGATCAAATTAGCCCACGGACTTTAATCTTCAAGGACGTCCAGGGTAAAATGCACATCACTGGTTACATTGCCAATTTGATTTTATTGTTTGCCGAACGATTTAATGTTACTTTAAAGATGCACCCATCCTTCGAGTTAGGTAAGATTATGCATTTTACCACTATCAACGGATTGGTGGCCCAGAATGAGGTGGACCTGCCTATGGTAATGGACGCTGCTGGCGATGATAGATGGCAAAATATGTCGCATGCCTACGATATCAGTGAGGTTGTTCTAATGATACCTTTGGCTGACCCCTTAACCATAAAGGAAATATTTGTGCTGCTCTTAGATGGGTCTTTCTTTAAAATTGTCATCATCTGCTCGCTGATATTTTCTATAGTACACTCGCTGCTGTTGTACTTCATCTATGACGACTTGCAGCATCTAAGTTTCATTGTCGATTCAACAGCCTTTCCAGGTACTTTGGGAGTATCATTTGTCGTGCGTAGCCCCTCTCTTAGCAGCCTTAAAATCATATACTTTTTAATAGGTCTGGTAGGCATCAATATAAGTTCTATGTTTGCTGGCCACATGAATACCTACTTTACTACGCCACCATATCATGCACAAATCTATACATACGAAGATCTGCAACATTCTCATGTCAAAATGCTTCTAAATGCTCCAGAAGCCAATCTCATGGTCGGCTGGTTCGATGGCATGGAGGGGTCATATATCAATTGTACGAATACAACATTTTTTCTGGAAACTCGCAACAAGTTCAACACCTCTTATGCATACTATACGGGAACACCCACTTGGAATCTGATGGCTCGCCAACAACAGTTTCATTCGCGTAAATCGTTTCACATTCCCCCGGCCGTTAAGTTCTTCAAAATGTTGCCCTGGGGTTTTATGCTGCCATTTAACTCACCCCACAAAGAACCCCTGAATTATCTAATTCTACGAGTCCATTCAGTGGGTTTAAGGGAAGCTTGGGAGCGTCGTACATTTTACGATATGTTGGAGCTGAAACATATAACATTACGCGATCCCAACCCCCCAAAGGGCCGCCGGGTTTTTAGTGCAAATGATTTCTTTTGGGTCTGGATGATACTGATGATGGGTTTAGGGATAAGTGGGGCAGCGTTCGTGGGAGAGTTATTATGGTTTAGGCTTAGAATGGCATTTAACATCGATTCAAATAGGGGAAGTTACTAAATAAAGAATCTCTGTGCAATAAAAATAAGTGTGTTTTATTTGTTGGGAATATTTAAAAAAATATTAAAATATTGATTAAAGATATTAAAAATAATATAAATATTAAAAATATTAAAAATATTAAAAATATTAAAAATATTAAAATTATTAAAAATATTAAAAATATTAAAATTATTAAAAATATTAAAAATCTTAAATGTGATACACTAACGTACATTTGATATATATACAATACGATCGACTCTAACTAACAAACAATACAGTTTAAAATATTCTGGCACGGCACGGCCTAATAAACTATATGCTTACTTTGACATAAAAACTTGAAGTAAGCTAAGTTTACCAGCAAAAACCTTGTAAAGAAGCATGAGCTTTGAGGTAAAAAGGGAAGCGTGGGGAAAGAATTTCCTCCATTCTCATGTTTCAATACTATAATTGGTGCTGGACATTTTCGGCTGATATCTACTTCACATGCATATGTTTGGCATAATTGTAGATATATATACAGCTGATGATGTACCATTGTGCATCAGTTCGTCACAAAGGGGTCTGAAGATGAACTCGTCATGGAGTTCGAAACGCGTCATCCTAGTGCATGACACACTGAATTTGACCAAAAATATCAAACAATAAATAAAAAATACTTATCTGATCTTGAGCCGAATTTGTGGTATCATTTCGATACACTAACGTAAATTAATATGATATTAGAAATTTTAAAAATATTAAAAATATTAACAATTTAAAAAATCTTAAAAATACTAAAAATATTAAAAATATTAAAAATATTAAAAATATTAAAAACAGTAAAAATTTTAAAAATAGTAAAAATATTAAAAATTTTAGAAATATTAAAAATATTAAAAATATTAAAAATATTAAAAATATCAAAAATATGAAAAATGGTTAAAATATTTAAAATATGAAAAGCATTAAAAATATTAGAAATAATAAAAATATTAAAAATATTAAAAATATTAAAAATATTAAAAATTATTAAAAATATTAAAAATATTAAAAATGTTAAAAATATTAAAAATATTAAAAATATTAAAAATATTAAAAATTTTAAAAATATTAAAAATATTAAATATATTAAAAATATTAAAAATATTAAAAATATTAAAAATATTAAAAATATTAAAAACATTAAAAATATTAAAAATTTTAAAAATATTAAAAATATTAAAAACATTAAAATATTAAAAACATTAAAAATATTAAAAACATTAAAAATATTAAAAATTTTCAAAATATTAAAAATTATTAAAAATATTAAATATACTAAATATATTAATGAGTTTGGTTTCATTGTTCGGTTCAAGATCTTTTCTATTATTGCTAATAGAATTTGTTTTTACAAGAGTTGTGTGAAATGGATTATGTTGACAGCTGGCAGGGCAGGTAGCTATTTCGATGGTTGCCAAACCATCATCATCAGTGCCGTTTGCTGTGCCTTTTCCACTCATTATCACAACCTTAAGTGTTAAAAGCTTCACACAATCAATGTGAAGCTCACACACACCGGTGCGAAAATGGTATCAACGAAGACAACGTCAATGATGATCAATGATGCCAAAAACAATGCTATGCAATTTTGTCCGATGGACAAAGCATAGACAAGAGCTTGTGTGGATTATGTTGACGTTGTCTTCGTTGATACCATTTTCGTGGAGAAGGCACAGCAAACGGCACTGATGATGATGGTTTGGCAACCATCGAAATAGCTACCTGCCCTGCCAGCTGTCAACATAATCCATTTCACACAACTCTTGTAAAAACAAAATCTATTAGCAATAATAGAATAGATCTCAAACCGAACAATGAAAAACATATTAATATTGAAAATATTAAAAACTAGCTGGCCCGGCAGACTTCGTCCTGCCTCCAAATTTTTGTAAAATATGTTGAGTATAGTTGAAATCTAAAAACGATTGGTTTATTTTTTTTGACCTCTAAAATATTTCAATTTAAAGGGCGAGGTTTTCCCGGACAAATTCTGTTATTCATATATCTTAAAGGTTATTATATATTATTGTAAGAATTGCTAAAACGTGATGAAAACTTACTTATTGATAGGCATATATTCTAAAACCACATTTTTAAGCCGATTGACTGACATATAACTTTCTGCGTTGGTGTACTGTATGACTGTACCTTTCTATCCTAAGGAGTACGAATTTCCAAAAATGCATTCATTGGGCTCAGCAACCCCATTAACCGTATGGTCTAGGTGATACCAACAGTTATTCCTATTTTCGTTATTGTCCTCTAAAATTTTGAAATGGGAAAAACAACTTTGTGAAACTCTCAAATGCAGTAGGAAGTGCGCCATTATAAAAGTTAGTCATTCTTCTTTAAGCCTTTTTGCAGTCTGGGTGACCATCTACAGCCAATCCTTAACTTTCACTGAAATTTTGGGACAAATGGGGTCAACCGTTTTCACAATTAGTGGTAACATCAAAATGTACATCTTTTCTATATATAAAGACTTCTGAATAACTATGATGTTAAAATAATATAATAACTATAATGTTAAGTGTATCATAAGCTAAACACCGGCAACAGGTTCCAAACATACATTCAAAATTTTCTTATGCCAAAAAAATCTTATATTTTAAGTTTAAGTAAAATCGGACAATGGATATAAATTTTCGAAATAATTCAACCCAGCCAAATCAACTGTAGGTCCAGATATACAAAAAAAATTCTCATAAAAAACCAAATATACATTCTAAATTTCAGTCAAATTGTTTAATTCGTTAAAATTTTCATTATAATTCCACCCTAGCGACACCTACCGCGTCAATTTATACAAAAAAATTTTCTCAGGATTCCACAAACATAAATTCTAAATTTTAGTTAAATTGGTACATTTTCGATATAAATCCACCCTAGCGCCATCTACCGGGTCCATTTGTACATACGATTTTTTCTAATGATCAAACAAACATAGATTCTGAATTTCAGTTAAATTGGCCCATTCGTTAAAATTTTGATTGTAAACCGACCTCAGCGCCACCTACCGGGTCTATTTGTACATAAAATGTTTTCTCGTGATCAAACGAATATCCATTCTAAATTTCAGTTGAATTGGTACATGCATTCAAATTTTCGATATAAATCCACCCTAGCGCCACCTGGATTTGATTTTTTTTCGACACAAACAATCTACGAAAAATTTCGAATCGAATAAAAAAAAAATCAACCAAATCGCTCCAGCCGTTCTCAAGTGATGGTATGACATACGTGGACCATTTCATTTTTATATATATAGATATTAAAAATATTAAATATTAAAAATATTAATAATATTAAAAATATTAAAAATATTAAAAATATTAAAAATATTAAAAATATTAAAAATATTAAAAATATGAAATATAGTTAAAATATTAGAAATATGAAAAACATTAAAAATATTAGAAATAATAAAAATATTAAACATATTAAAAATTTTAAAAATTATTAAAAATATTAAAAATATTAAAAATATTAAAAATGTTAAAAATATTAAATATATTAAAAATATTAAAAATATTAATAATATTTATAATATTAAAAATTGTTAAAATATTAAAAATATTAATAATATTAAAAATATTAATAATATTAAAAATATTAAAAATATTAAAAATATTAAAAATATTAAAAATATTAAAAATATTAAAAATATTAACAATATTAAAAACATTAAAAATATTAAAAATATTAAACATATTACAAATATTTAAGATATGAAATATATTAAAATTAGCAAAAATATTATAAATATGAAAAAAAATAATAATAATAAAAAATATTAAAAATACTAAAAATATTAAAAAAATTAATAATATAAAAAAATTAAAAATACTAAAAAAATTTATCATAATAAAAAATATTAAAAATTAATTAATATTTTTGAAATTGTACTTGCTTCATCTCTCTCTTTTTTTTAAATCTACCTTTCCGCTCATTTCACTAGCTGTTGATTGATTTGTTAACACACGTTCATTCACTAATCAGATTGCATGGGTGCGATATGTTCTCACACGTTATCTGTTCACAGTTGTAAAGATTAAATAATATGCAGTGTTTTATGGAGCTGATAATATTCGACTATGGTAGCAGGTTCCAATAGCAAGAACTAAGCGTTAAACTTCTTAATTATATTGATTTGATAAAAAATTTATTACTGTTAATAATATAATTGATAAGATATACATATTATATATTGATAGTGGTTTATTACAAATTCCACGATTTAGGGTTTTGGGCCCATATACTGATGTCATTGTTAACAATCATTAGTAGGTAATGCAATTTTTAGATATAATTACTGTTATCGGCTCATAATAGATATATGTGCCAGAGGGTGTGTCAATTTTAAAAACTTGAACTTAAAATGAGTTAAAGAGATAAGATTTCGTTTTGGATTTTTTGTTGAATAGTGGAAAAATATAGTATGGTGGTGATAGAAAATTATTTTTTCTTTGTTATTAAACTGAAATTCCTAATCCAAATTGTAATATGGTGTATATGCTTCCGATAAACTTTAAAAAATTTAAATTTTAGTTTTTTTTTGATCTTAAATTCCTTAACATCTTCGACACAGCTATATCATGAGCATATAATACTTATTGAATGTAATCTATAATAGTAATTATGTTGTGGTATGTTAATTATGTTATGTTGCACTAAGTTTGGATAAAATCTTCCATCGGTTGATATTTTCAGTGTATTGAGTTTCGTTCCAGCCTTATATGATGATGTGTATGGGATTTACTAGAGTGCGTGGTCCTGATTGCTCAAAATGCTTAATACAATTGTGTATCAAAACTGCATTCTTCAACGACAATTCCTTAAATATTCGATCCATCATTGTATGGAGACGAAGCACTGTGTGAAATACCAATGAAATTAATCACTACTGCTTTCTAGTTGCCTACAAATCATACATACATTTTGCATAGACAGCCAATGTTCGCCACCTGTCCTTCTCTTGCGATCGCGCGTGTCTCTTGTGCGTTTTTCACACCTTCGATATCAATTTGTTTATGTTTTTATGTGAGGGCAAAATGAATTTATTCCCACGTTTCTTAATTATCTATAACGCACTAGATAACTAATTGCTATAACAAATGACGTCATATATACAAATAAGTAATTGTATGTATTAATATAGAATATATTTTGATTAAACAATGTAGTGGGTAAAAAAATTTAAAATAACCAGAATATGACGTTGTTAATTCAAGTTTATTAAGATTTAACTATCTGACAATACCAGAGTGACGTTAGTCTAATTGACAGGACCCATATATTTAATGTTGGTTTAATTTCGTTGTACAAAGTTGAGATATTTTAAAACGGATGTTTCTTTTAAATTTTGATTTTTATTGTGGGCATTGGAAAGGACTTTCCTTTACAACTTACGATTAACAGTTTTCAGTATTTTTTATGGATTTTAATAAGGTCGTTCATTTAGTAATTAAGATTGAAAGGGTAATTTCTTTGAACTATACGATAATTCCAAAAGAGATATTTTTACTAGGAGAAAATATTAAAGATATTAAAAATATTAGAAATATTAAAAATATTAAAAATATTAAAAACATTAAATATATTAAAAATACTAAAAATATTAAAAATTTTAAAAAAATTAAAAATATTAAATATTTTAAAAATATTAAAAATACATATTAAAAATTTTAGAAATACTAAAAATATTAAAAATATTATTAAATATTAAAAATAATGTGGATTATGTTGACGTGTGGTCTTCGTTGATACCATTATCGCACCGGTGTGTGTGAGCTTCACATTGATTGCTTGAAGCTTTTAACACTTAAGGTTGTGATAATGAGTGGAGAACACACAGCAAACGGCACTGATGATGATGGTTTGGCAACCATCGAAATAGCTATCTGCCCTGCCAGCTGTCAACATAATCCATTTCACACAACTCTTGTAAAACAAATTCTATTAGCAATAATGGAAAAGATCTTGAATCGAACAATGAAAGCAAACTCAGTATTAAAACCAGTACAGAAATTTCAGTCAGGTAAACTGACTGATAAATACCATCACCCAATATAATATATTGTTGATGTCTTGAGTTATTGAAATGAATAGATTTTTAATTAAAATAAAATTACTTATGTATATTTTTCACCTGCTTGTGGTGCAAAATCGTCCAAAACTTTACTTATTTGTGTAGGGGGTATAGGTGCCGGTTTGGAATTTATGTGAGAAATATTAATTTTTCAAAAACATTTAATTTTGATAGGGGGTACCACAAGGGGTGAACCGATACAGTCCTTATTCATTCCTGACTCAAATTTTCATACGTACAACTTACTAATAATTTGACTGAATTCAGTGCACTTACAAAAAAAGATATGTATGTAAGACTATAGGGGTGAGTTCGGTTCTTTGTGTGGGAGGTACCAGAAGGGGTGTGTCAAATAGTTAGGTTTTCTGAGGTTTCGCCTCCTATCACAATATAAATTAACCGACTAATTTTCATTACCCCTCAAATGTCCGTTTGGAAGTTATGGGAGAATTATAAATTTTCCAAAAATAGGTAATTTTGTATGGGAGGTACCAAAAGGGGTGACCCGATATAGTCCATATTCACTCCTGATTCATATTTTCATAAGCGTACAAATTACTCATAATTTGACTGAATTCAGTGCACTTAGAAAAAAGATATGTTTGTAATACTATGGGGGTGAGTTCGGTCATTTGTATGGGAGGTACCAGAAGGGGTGTGTCAAATAGTTAGGTTTTCTAGTGTTTTGCCTATTATAATAACATAAATTAATCGACCAATTTTCATTACCCCCTAAGAGTCCGTTTTGAAGTTATAGGAGGAATATTAATTTTCCAAAAATAGGTAATTTTGTATGGGAGGTACCCGAAGGCGTGAACTGATATAGTCCATATTCATACCTGAGTCTAATTTTCTTAGGCAAACATTATACGCAAAATTTGAGTGATCTCAGTTTACTTACAAAAAAGATATGTATGCAAAACTATAAGGTTCAATTCGGGCATTTGTATGGGAGGTACCAGAAGGGGTGTGTCAAATAGTTAGGCTCTCTGAGTTTTCGCCTCCTATCACAACATTAATTTATCGACCAATGTTCATAACCCCCCAAGTGACTGTTTTGAAGTTATTGAAGAAATATATAATTTCCAAAAATAGGTCATTTTGTATGGGAGGTACCAGAAGGCGTGAACCGATATAGTCCGTATTCATACCTGAGTCTAATATTTATAAGCAAACATCATACGCAAAATTTGAGTGATCTAAGTTTACTTGCAAAAAAGATATGTATGTAAAACTATAAGGGTCAATTCGGTAATTTGTATGGGAGGTACCAGAATGGGTGGGACACAGGTTTCGGTTTTCTTAGGGTTTGTCTACTTTTGCAAGATAAATAAACTGACCAAATTCAAACAGTCTCCGGTTGTCCGTTTGGAAGTTATGGAAGAAATATCAATTTTCCAAAAATAGGTAATTTTGTATGGGAGGTACCAGAAGGGGTGGGGCTATTCAGCCCATTTACAATCCCATAAGTTCGTTTTGAAAAATATTGATACTGGAAAATTATCATACCGATCCGTTAAGGTTTACTCGAGTTATCCTGCTGACCAGCCATCCAGCCAGCCAGCCAGCCAGACAGACGGACATAGCTCATTCTTCTTAAAAAGTTCTGAAACGAATTTGGTCTTAAGATACTTGGGGTCTAACTCGTCTCCTTAAATGCGTTACACTTTTTTTCGTATCAAATGATATATACCCTCATCCCTAAGGGTGAAGGTATAAGTATTAAAAATACTAAAAATAATACTTTGGTTATTTTTCGACCTGTTTTCTGTAATCCAGTGTTTAATTATTCGAGCTCGAGGTCATTTGGTTTGGTTATGATTTTTTTATTTATTTATAAATCCAATACTTCGCAATTTTCTTGAATTGCATCATCAGGGATCTACAAGTTTGATAAATATCTTTTAAGCATAAACAATAAACATACATACATCTCTGGACACTTCCTTCCTTGCGATGGCAATTCCATGGAAAAATGCGACAAAATATATGTAGGGACTACGAAAAATAAATTAATATTATTATATAATTCCTCCCAAAAAACCGCCCTCGCTACCCACTGTAAATAAAAGGAACACTTCACCAACTTTGAAAAATCACAAGTACTACAAAGCGAGAGTAATTACAGCAAACGGTTTACGCTAGAGACATTACAAATTATAAACACATCAACAACAAAGAGAATTAACTTCAAAGTTGACACAGAGAACAACATCGCTCAGAGTTACAGTCTTTTAGTACAAAAGAAGACAAACGAAAGACGGTAACAAAGAAGAGAAAGAGAATACACATTATCAGTGCAATATACACCATCCACGATCGTAGTGTTGCTACGTTAGGTTAAACATAATAACTATTGTTGTTATAATGTTGTACTTGTAAGTGTCCAGAGATGTATGTATGTTTATTGTTTATGCTTAAAAGATATTTATCAAACTTGTAGAACCCTGATGATGCAAATCAAGAAAATGGCAAAATATTGGATTTATAAATAAAACCAGTACAGAAATTTCAGTCAGTTAAACTGACTGATAAATACCATCACCCAATATAAGATATTGTTTAAGTCTTGTGTTATTGAAATTAACCGATTTGTAATTAAAACCAGTTAGAAAGTTTCAGTCGGGCAACCCGACTTACATTTACCCTTACCCTCAGTAAAATAAATAATTTTCTATTATACTGATATTATTACTCGATTTCGAAAGTGGGCGGAGTGGTACATTTGTATGGGAGGTACGAGAAGGGATGTGGTTAGGCTTCCAGATTTATTCTCCATAACTTTATCCTGTTATAGCTTTACTAATTACCGAATTTGAGAACGATTGCGTTGGGTGTACTGATAGTATTACTACACCCCTAAAGTGGGCGGAAAGGTACATTTGTATGGGAGTTATCAGAAGGGGCGTGTCTAGACTTCCAGATTTTTTCTCCAAAACTTTGTCCTGTTATAACATAACAAAAAACAGAATTTGGGCACGATCGTGTCGAGTGTATTGATATTATTACCTTATTTCTAAAGTGGGCGGAGTGGTACATTTGTATGGGAGGTACCAGAAGGGGCGTGTCTAGACTTCCAGATTTTTTCTCCAAAACTTTATCCTGCTTAAACTTTACCAAATACAGAATTTGGGCACGACCGAGTTAGGTCTTTTAATAATATTAATCGATTTCTAAAGTGGGCGGTACCAGATTTGTATGGGAGGTACCAGATGGAGCGTGGACAGAATTCCAATTTTTCTCTCCAAAACTTTATCCTGTTATAGCTTTACTAAAGAGAGAATTTGGTTCCGATCACGTTTAATTTATTGATATTATTTCACCATCTCTATAGTGGGCGGAAAGGTAGATTTGTATGGGAGGTACCAGAAGGGGCGTGGCTAGGCTTTCAAAATTTTTTCCAAAACTGTATCCAGTTATAGCTTTACTAAATACAGAATTTGGGGACGATCCCGTAGGGTGTATTGATATTATTACTCGATTTCTAAAGTGGGCGGAATGATGTATTTGTATGGGAGGTACCAGAAGGGGCGGGGCCATGTAGCCTATTTGCAATACCGTAAGTAGTTTTGAGAAAATAATAACTCGTGCAAAATTTCAAAACATTTGGTTGCGTCTTTCGAAAGTTATCGTGCGAACCAGCCAGACAGCCACCGGACAGACAGACAGACAGACGGACATGGCTCAAACGACTTAAAAAGGTCATGAATCGAATTTGGTTCAAAGAAACCTAGGGTCTAAAGTGACTCCTTATATGTGTTACATTTTTGGGTCGTATCAAATGATATATACCTTCATCCCTAAGGGTGATGGTATAAAAAACATCATACCCAAACCAAATGACCTCGAGCTTGAATAATTAAACACTTGATTACCAAAAACTGGTCGAAAAATAACCAAAGTATTACTATTAAAAATATTAAAAATATAAAAAATATTAAAAATATTGAAAATATTAATAATATTAAAAATATTAAAAATACTAAAAACATTAAAAATATGTAAAATAATAAAAATATTGAAAATATTAATAATATTAAAAATATAAAAAATATTAAAAATATTTAAAATTATTACAAATATTAAAAATATTAAAAATATTAACTCCATAACCGTCGCACCTACCGACTTCTGCGATAGAATACCGGTAATTGAAAGGAATATGATCAAGGACGCCATCAACGACTTTGATCCTTACAAATCACCCGGTCCGGACGACATTATACCCGCCGAACTTCAACAGTCGCTGGAGATACTATTGCCATGGCTGGAGGCTATTTTTAACGGCTGTGTGAAATTATCCTACCTGCCAATACGATGGAGAACGGCAAAGGTGGTCTTCATCCCAATGGCGCGAAAGCCATCACACACCAAAGCGACGGACTTTAGACCTATAAGTCTAACTTCATTCCTTTTGAAAACCCTTGAGAGAATCATGAACGACATTACCAAAAATTCGATTGGCCCGAATCTCCTTTCGAATGATCAGCATGTCTACACAAAGGGGAAATCGACCGAAACCGCACTCCATGCACTATTGTATCCCATAGAGAAATCGTTAGATAAGAAAGAATTTTCTCTAGTTGCCTTTATGGACATAGAGGGAGCTTTCAACAACATCGAACCCCTCTGCATCATGACAGAGCTCAACAGCCTACATATCAACTCACATATTAGCAAGCTGATTCGCAACATGCTAATAAAGAGAACTATCACCTCAAAGCTGGGAAATCACACCCTCACTAGAAGGGTGACTAGAGGCACCCCTCAAGTGGGAGTATTATCGCCGCTATTGTGGAATTTTGCCGTCAACGACGTTCTCAAACGGTTGTAGTCGGAAGGATGCACAGTAGTAGCGTATGCAGATGATATAGCCCTCTGCGTCTCTGGGGGAAGTTTATCTTGTCTCGAACAAAGGATGCAGGACTATATCAACATCCTGGCAAACTGGTGTGCCAGTAGAGGACTTAATGCGAACCCTGACAAAACAGAACTAGTACTTTTCAGTCGGAAACAGAAATCGCCCGCTACATCCAACATCTATCTGGGCAACAAACAACTCAACTTATCCGATACGGCGAACTACCTGGGCCTTATATTAGACAGGAAGCTTAATTAGAGACAAACCATTGAAAGCAGATCCAACAAGGCACTCATAGCTTTATATACGTGCCGTAAAGCTATCGGGAAAACCTGGTGATTTAAACCCAAGGTAACACTTTGGATTTACAATGCTATAGTGAAGCCAATACTACAATATGGCTCTATAGTTTGGTGGTACGCCCTCGACAAGAAAAGCAAATTTAGACAATTGGATCGTGTTCAACGGTCCTCTTGTCTCCTGATAACCGGATGTATGAGATCGACCCCCTCCAAGGCTCTCTAGACGATACTTAATCTACTACCACCTGATCTGAGCTGCAAATGCTCCGCTCTCAAATCGGCTATTCGACTAAACGATATTGAACATTGGGATCCTTCAATCGGACATTCAAAGATCCTGAACCATATCAACATCTCACTTGAAACTGACTACGTGCTCAATACACGGAAATCGAACATTCTCTACGAAATTAGAACGCCCTCCAGAAAGGAGTGGGCAGAGAATGAGAACGCAATGTATGGACCAATAAACATCTTTACCGATGGGTCCAAACTGGATGACAAGGTCGGCTATGGTATCTACTCCTCGGATCTAGGCCTAAGCATAAGATCGAGAATTCCAGACTTCTGCAGCGTTTTCCAAGCGGAAATACTTACTACGTGTGATCAACGTGAGAAGATATCACAGGAGGATATTCTCCTGTTCACGGATAGTCTAGCGGCGGTAAACACGTTGAAGTCCTGTGACATCAAATCAAAAGTGGTCAGTGCCTGTCGAAAATCTCTTAACGAGATATCCAGGAATAACAGAGTTCTGGTTACGTGGATACCCGGACACAGCGGAATCGAGGGCAACTGCAGAGCGGACGAAGAGGCCAGACAGGGCTCAGCCCTGCAAGAAAGCGACGTTGAATACGTAGCACTTCGCCCTATATCCACCTGTAAAAGTACCATTGGAAATCTAACGTTTAGAATTGCAAACGACAGATGGAAGAATGAAGAAACCTGTAGAAAGGCCAAAAAGACTTGGCCAGAATACAACGCGAAACGTACATCGTACCTGGTAAGTCTAGAGGGGGAACAGATAAGAAAAGTTATTACCTTCCTGACGGGACATGGACCCATAAGCAGACATGCGAGCAGAATGGGATTCGCAACGAAAAGCGAATGCAACTACTGCGGGAATAGCAGCAGTGAACCAGCCACCGACCACATTATATGTGATTGCCCAGCGCTATGCAGAAGGATGTATGAATGTATGACCGACCATCACTAATTTTTTCTTCCAAACATTTTTTCCGAACATACATACCCCATATATGTATGTTCAATGATTTGGTATAATTTTGCACAGTATAAACGCTTACACTGACTTGGATATGAATATCGACTAGGTAGGACAATTTTTCACTCCTCTGATAGCTCCCATTCAAAATTTCCTATTTTTGAGAAAATAATATTTGTTCTATAACGTCCAGTCTAAAAACTACTTCACATTCTTACAGACTATATTCTTCTTCTGCAAATAATTTAATTATCATTTTGTAACAAATATTACTTATATTAGTATAATAATACAATATATGTAAAATGGAATATTTCCACTTTTTTTTTAGCTGTCAAAATTTTTCAATTTCCTGTTAATTGTTTAAGTTTCGCTATACAAAGAATGCATCACATATATAAGCGACACCATTATCATTATCAGGAAATCAATTTCAAGAGATTTTTCCCTAGTTATTTGATAATGTTTACCTATTTGATAATATTACCCTTCTAAATACGTAGAATTTATAATCAAATTATTTTAACTGCTACTTAAGAAATGTTTCTAAGAATCTTGATAACTTATCGAGATTAGACATCAATACATATATACCCTTCATCATAAGTAGAACCGGGGGTATATTAAGGTTTGTTATTGGATTTGTACTAGTTATTACAAGATAATAACACGGGCCAAAATCAAATATCCTTCAGTTGTCCGTTAGGGTGTTATGATGTTATGGAAGAACTATTAACTATTAACTATTAACTATTAACTATTAACTATTAACTATTAACTATTAACTATTAACTATTAACTATTAACTATTAACTATTAACTATTAACTATTAACTATTAACTATTAACTATTAACTATTAACTATTAACTATTAACTATTAACTATTAACTATTAACTATTAACTATTAACTATTAACTATTAACTATTAACTATTAACTATTAACTATTAACTATTAACTATTAACTATTAACTATTAACTATTAACTATTAACTATTAACTATTAACTATTAACTATTAACTATTAACTATTAACTATTAACTATTAACTATTAACTATTAACTATTAACTATTAACTATTAACTATTAACTATTAACTATTAACTATTAACTATTAACTATTAACTATTAACTATTAACTATTAACTATTAACTATTAACTATTAACTATTAACTATTAACTATTAACTATTAACTATTAACTATTAACTATTAACTATTAACTATTAACTATTAACTATTAACTATTAACTATTAACTATTAACTATTAACTATTAACTATTAACTATTAACTATTAACTATTAACTATTAACTATTAACTATTAACTATTAACTATTAACTATTAACTATTAACTATTAACTATTAACTATTAACTATTAACTATTAACTATTAACTATTAACTATTAACTATTAACTATTAACTATTAACTATTAACTATTAACTATTAACTATTAACTATTAACTATTAACTATTAACTATTAACTATTAACTATTAACTATTAACTATTAACTATTAACTATTAACTATTAACTATTAACTATTAACTATTAACTATTAACTATTAACTATTAACTATTAACTATTAACTATTAACTATTAACTATTAACTATTAACTATTAACTATTAACTATTAACTATTAACTATTAACTATTAACTATTAACTATTAACTATTAACTATTAACTATTAACTATTAACTATTAACTATTAACTATTAACTATTAACTATTAACTATTAACTATTAACTATTAACTATTAACTATTAACTATTAACTATTAACTATTAACTATTAACTATTAACTATTAACTATTAACTATTAACTATTAACTATTAACTATTAACTATTAACTATTAACTATTAACTATTAACTATTAACTATTAACTATTAACTATTAACTATTAACTATTAACTATTAACTATTAACTATTAACTATTAACTATTAACTATTAACTATTAACTATTAACTATTAACTATTAACTATTAACTATTAACTATTAACTATTAACTATTAACTATTAACTATTAACTATTAACTATTAACTATTAACTATTAACTATTAACTATTAACTATTAACTATTAACTATTAACTATTAACTATTAACTATTAACTATTAACTATTAACTATTAACTATTAACTATTAACTATTAACTATTAACTATTAACTATTAACTATTAACTATTAACTATTAACTATTAACTATTAACTATTAACTATTAACTATTAACTATTAACTATTAACTATTAACTATTAACTATTAACTATTAACTATAATAAATTAGAAAATATTAATACTGGTAAATTTTAATAATAATCAGTTATACTGCCCTCCTGCCAGCCAGCCAAAACAACAGACATAGTTTAATCGTCTTAAAAAGACCTGAAACGAATTTGGTCTTAAGGGTGTGATATACACCCTTATTCCTACGGGTGAGGACATAAAAGGCTAAGTACATATTAGGAATTAAGAAGTATGCCATTATTTCGTTTTGGATCCCCACTGCTTCTATCCTACCAACCACTTGTATGCTAAATTTATTCGGAAGTTGATTTCAGACAGAGCCCCTTGAAGCTTTATCGCTTTTAAGATAACTTTGTGTACCCTACAATGCAATCGATTTTGTTGTTGTTGTTGTTGTGACGCAGTACCTATTCTTTTGGTACAACATAAAAACGTCATTATCGTCATTAAACGTTAAACTTTGAAGCTGGTGGCAAACGCAATTGAAATATCAACACAAGCAATAACCAAATAGATGGGCGCAATCAGTCGGACACGATCGCTGGTGGTGTAAAGAACAAACAAATAAACTTAACGGGCGCGAGGCTTTGAAATTATCCCACGAATTACAATTAACAATAACATAAACAAATAAACTGTAATATAAACATAAGTGAAGAAGATGTTCACCTTATAAAATAAACACAAAAACATGTGTTTGAGAAGAATATAAAAAAAATACAAAAACAAAACAAAAAATTCAATAAAAATATAAAAAAAAAATTTGCAATGCAAAATTATTTACAATAACAAAATAGATATAAAAATAAATTTTTTTTTTTATTTTTTTTTAATTGTTTATTAAAAAACTGCTATAATTTTTTTTTACAACTGTGCTTATACCTTTTTCATTAAACCATTGAAATTTTGAAAACAACAAAATATTATATTTTGTGAAAAATTTTATAAAATTTTAAAATTTATAATAAATTAACAAAAATCTAAAGTTTTAAGACCAATATAAAGTGTAAAAAGTGGTAATTCGCGTTAGTGTAAAATCTTTTACGATTAATCAAAACGTCCTTAAATTGATCGTTTACATTTAAAACCATAGACAAAGAATAAATATTTTGAAACGAATTTTTTTTCTTGAATTTTTTCAAATATTTCTAATTGTTCAATTTAAAACAAAAAAAAAACAACCGAAGTACATTTTCCTCCTGCTATGTACCATTATGTATAAAGTGCTAAAACGTCCTTGTGCTTATCGTCGAAATTTTGAGATATTACTGTTATTCTTTACTCTCATCATTGTGTGCGTTCTCTTTACGCAATTCGTTGTAAAATCGCTGGGAGAAGTTAATGGCAGACGTGGACAAGTCGACGTGGGTATGGTGCGGCAACTTCAGTTGAAATCCTTGTTACAGTGCCACGATCAACCCTTGAAATGGGAGAGATTACAGTATGGCAACTATTGGTTATATCGAAATTTCATACGTGGCCGTCTTAGTGTCAATATGGGCTGCTCACAGTCCATAAGCTATACTACAAATGGAGATTATACATTCATGGAGAATCTGGGAACGGTGGTGACACGGTGAGTGGAAATAAGGTGGCAGTGAACTAAAAGGGGAATGAATAGCGCGTATAAGTAACACTTGTGTAGTTGGTTTAAGTGAAAATACGTTTGTCTTAAATTTGTCTTGCGAAACTCTAGAACTCTAGGTACCTTAAAAAGTTTTGTAAATTTATACATGGGCAATTCCATTGGGACGGGTGTGACCATGTAACTCACATTTTTCGTTATAATTCATAATGCCAAGAATGTTGTTTTAAAACTTTTAGTAACAGGTAGACACTGAAAAAACTTGATTTCTGCTCAGAATGTCCATTAGAAGGCAACGACGGGTGTGACCTTAGGAATATGACTTTCGGGATAAATTCTGTAAAATTTTCCGTAGAAAGCGCACAATTATTGTGATGTAGGTAGTTGTTTATATTGTTTTTGATTGTGTTAAGTATTTACTGCTCGCAAAAAAACTACTTTTTCTTAATAAAAAAAACTTTTAAGAAAAAAAGACGGGTGTGACACCATTTTACGACGGGTGTGACCTAGTAAAATAAACTCCAAAAGTATGAAAAATAAAAGTTTTTTTTATAGAGTTTAATTATATAACAAAAATAAAGGTAAACATATAAGAAAATTATTTTTATCTCTATATAAAAATGAAAACGCATGAACCGATTCAACTAATTTTTAGTCAAAACGTACGTAATAGACCGACAATGGACGAAAAAATAGGCCACGCCATTTTTACGCCCACTTATTTTAAAGTATCTTAAATTCGTATAAAACGCTCTACAAATTTAATGTCTTCACAGACTTCGCTCTATAATTTTTCATGAGGAATATATAATAGGTTACATATTTTTAAAATTTCGGATTAAATGGGCGGAATAGGCGTGGCAAGACATTTTTTTTGAACTAGAGAGATAAAATTTGGTACACAGATAGTACTCGAAACTTCAGGTTCAAATTTTCTGACGAAATTTTTATTATCGATCAATGGGAGGAAAGGGCGTGGCCAACCTGTATTTAAGTCCTAGAAAGATAAAAATTGATATCTTTATAGTACTCTGCAACACAATTATGAGTATGCAGACGAAAATTAAATTTTCGGTTAGTGGACGGAGCGGGCGTGGCAAAACTGTATTTTAGCCCTTAAAAAAGAAAATTGTATACACAAATAGTACTCGGCAGAACTGGTTGAAATTTGCAGACGAAATTTTTATTTTCAATCAGAGAGCGAATGAGCGTGGATAAACTGTATTTTAGTCTTAGAGAGATAAAACTTGGCATATAGATATTATTCATTACAACAATTACAAATTTTCGATCAATGGGCAGAGTTGGCCTAAATTGGTACAATTTGGTACGAGTATACATATATTACTCGGCTTTTCAGATTCGTTCTTTAGAATGGGCGAGAAATGCAATTTAGTACACATATAGCACTTTGCATATCAGATATGAATATGAAGACAAAATTTTGATATTATATTTCGATAAGTGGGCGTGGCAAAAGTGTTTTAGAGCTGGAGCAATTCTTGAAGCAGTTGGATACACAGACAGTGCCCGGCACTACAGCTATGCATATGAAGGCGAACATTTTATTTTCATTCGAAAGGCGAAAGGGGACACGCAAAAACTGATCTTTAGGGCTATATTTCTGTACATATAGTACTTGGCAGAATAGATATTTGCAGACAGATCTTTTTATTTCGGTAAGTGAGCGGAGGGTGAAGGTAGGGTAAGGGTAGGAAGCGTAATATTGTAATACTAGCTTTCCCGGCTCGCGTTGCTTCACCCGTACTTACAATTAATCTTCATAAGACGAACGAACATCTCATTTATGTGATTGTAGCTATATCCCATTGTCTGAGTAACTGTATCGCTTTTGTCCCTTTTTATCCCTAAATGTACGAATTTCAAAGGATACATTCGTATCGCACAACTAAAATGGACTGGTACTCACTCAAATTCCAAAGGAAGCAAGCCCATATACGATGACAACTTTAGACGTTTGGTCTGGGTGATGGTATCAGTTTTATTTTTTTTTTGCATTTTTTCTCCTAAATAATCGTATTTCTAAAAACCCCATTTGGCGGCTCTCTAATTCTATAGGCAGCAATTCTAAATACATTTTCGAAGCCCAACCTTTAGACATTTGGTCTGGGCGATAGTACCAGTTTTATCCCTTTTTCGGTATTTTAACAACTAAAGTACGAATTTCAAAAAATTATTTCACATCGCACAACTTAAATATTCACTTCAATTATTGACTATACCTTTAGTCGTTTAGTATCAGTTTTATCCAATTTCGGCCTTTACCCCTAATAGGTAAGTCTTCGAAAACCGTCCTTGCTTCGTTCTAATTCTAAGCCCATATAAATTATCATAATTATATCATTAGCCGTTTGGTCAGGGCGATAGTAAAATTTTTATATCTTTTTCAATTTGTTTACCCAGAAATATCGAATTTAAAAAAAAACCTTCAGTCCAATTTGATATTGAGTTGGCATCATCGATTATAGCATTAGCCGATTGGTCGGGTCATTTTTACTCCTAAAAGTACGAATATTCAAAAATCCCATCTTATCTGACGTTTATTCGAAAAGGGGAAGAGCCTCCCAATTTCATTATCCTATCTACAGCCAGTAATCAATTTTAAATATATAGATTATGGAAATGTTATTACAATCGTTCTATAATTATGAGTATGTTTGTAATGAGTATGTAATTGTCTAAGTATGTTTTTATGTAGCCCATAATAGAGACCCTAGGGATTGTACTACACAGTAAAAATTTCGTTGCAATCGGTTTATTTATTTCGCCTAGATAACGATTTTTTCAAAAGGGGCGTGACACCGCCCATTTTCCAGCAAGATGTAATCCTCTTAATATCAGTAACATATGTAGCAAATCTCATCTTCATACCTCTAATGGCTCTTGAGTTAAGACCGATTGAAATTTCGGTTTGTGTAGGCGGTGCCACGCCCCTTTGCCTAATTATGTTTTTATGCAGCCTATGATAGAGGCCCTATGGACAGTATCACACATAGAAAATTCAATTGCAATCGGTCCATTTATTTAGTCTGTATTACTATTTTTGACAATGGGGTGTGTCACCGCCCACTTTCCACAAACAAAGTATTTTTTCTTATACGACCGATATAGGTACCAAATCTCGACTTCGTACCTATAATGGTTCACATAATACAGTCATTTTAAAATTCCAGTTGTATGGGGCGGTGCCACGCCCATTTTACCCCCTTTCAGTACGAATTTCCAAAGATCCCTTCATAGAGCGCACCTACGTCATAAAAGAAACCTGCATTTTAAATTTCACGGTTCTAGCTTTAGCCGTTTGGGCTGGGGAGTGATCAGTCAGTCACCCAAGCCTTTTATATATATGGATTGCACAACTTATAGCTGAGAGGCAATTCCGTGAAATATGTTATATGAAGTTCATATTTTTAATTATCGTCAATTATGCAATAGCGAAGCATTGCCGCATATATTTATTCGTTATCTGTAGTATCGTATACTTCATCATTAGAGTGGGTAAAGTTTTTTCTCGACCAAGAGGTTACCAATCTAATGCATTTTAAGAAAATTTGCCCAAGAAACCATAGGTCTAATATCAAAATCGAGCGCCCGGTTATTAACGAGAAACTTTTCGTATTGGGGAAAAAATCCTCAACAAACCCCGCAACTGCCCCGGAATCGCCCCTAGATGGCTCAAATAAGTGACCAACCTTCAGTCATTTTTCTCACCTAACATTTTTCCCAAACATACCTACCGCTCATCTCCCACCGCTCTAACGGCCCTAAAGCAGCCCCTAGAGAAGTCAAATGAATGACGGATCTCCAATTTTTATTTCATTTTTGGAACCCGAACAGTTTCTCAAAACATATCTACTCTCTATTTTCAACCCTTAAGGTGGTTTTCATAAAGTTTTTTTTATTTTTATAATTTTTTTAAATTAGCTCCATTTGCACCCTTGGTGTCTCCTAAAGGGCTAAAATGTATGAACGACCACAACTAATATTTCCCTCCTAACAATTTTCCCTAACATACCTACCCCATATGTTAACACCCTAAGGACTTAATTTTTTACCCAAATATTTAAAAACCAGTACAGAAATTTCAGTCAGGTAAACAGACTGATAAATACCATCACCCAATATAAGATATTGTTGGAGTCTTGAGTTATTGAAATTAACAGATGTTTAATTAAAATAAAATTACTTATTTATAATTTTTCCCCTACTTGTGGTGCAAAATCATCCAAAACTTTACTTATTTGAGTAGGACGTATAGGTGCCGGTTTGGAATTTATGTGAGAAATATAAATTTTTCAAAAAAAATTAATTTTGATAGGGAGTACCAAAAGGGTGAACCGGTAGAGTCCTTATTCATTCCTAACTAAAATTTTCATACGTACAACTTACGAAAAATTTGACTGAATTCAGTGTACTTACAAAAAAAGATATGTATGGGGTGAGTTCTGTCCATTGTATGGGAGGTACCAATAGGGGTGTGTCAAATAGTTAGGTATTCTTAGGTTTCGCCTCCTATCACAATATAAATTAACCGACCAATTTTCATTATCCCCCAAGAGTCCGTTTGGAAGTTATAGGAGAAATATTAATTTTCCAGAAGGCGTGAACCGATATAGTCCATATTCACTCTTGATTCATATTTTCATAAGCGTACAAATTACGCATAATTTGACTGAATTCAGTGTACTTACAAAAAGATATGTTTGTAAGACTATGGGGGTGAGTTCGGTCATTTGTATGGGAGGTACCAGAAGGGGTGTGTCAAATAGGTAGGTTTTCTTAGGTTTCGCCTCCTATAATAACATAAATTAATCGACCAATTTTCATTACCCCCGAAGAGTCCGTTTGGAAGTTATAGGATAAATATTAATTTTCCAAAAATAGGTAATTTTGTATGAGAGGTACCAGAAGGCGTGAACCGATATAGTCCATTTTCATTCCTCAGTCCCATTTTCATAAGCGAACATCATACTCAAAATTTGAGTAAATTCAGTTTACTTACAAAAAAGACATGTATGTAAAACTATAAGGGTCAATTAGGTCAATTGTATGGGAGGTACCAGAAGGGGTATGGCAAAGGTTTCGATTTTCTTAGGGTTTGTCTACTTTTGCAAGATAAATAGACTGACCAAATTTAAATAACCTACGATTGTCCGTTTGGACGTTATGAAAGATATGTAAATTATCCAAAAATAGATAATTTTGTATGGGAGGTACCAGAAGGGGAGGGGTTATTTTGCCCATTTACAATCCCATAAGTTCGTTTTGAAAAATATTAAAATATTCATACCGATCCGTTTAGGTTTACTTGAGTTATACTGCTGACCAGCCAGCCATCCAGCCAGCCAGCCAGACAGACAGACATAGCTCAATCGTCTTAAAAAGACCTGAAACGAATTTGGTCTTAAGATACTTGGGGTCTAACTCGTCTCCTTCAATGCGTCACACTTTTTTTAGTATCAAATGATATATACCCTCATCCCTAAGGGTGATGGTATAAAAACTGTTTTTACTTATCAAGATAAATTGAATATTAGAAAATGTTTGTCCATAATTGCCCTTCTTTTGTACATAATAATCGACTGATGTTTATTTAGAAGATGGAATTATATTTTTTTTGTATAGGGCCGATTTACGTGGAATTGCCCACATATTGATGTAGTACTGCAAAACTTAAATGTGACCATTTTGTTTGCTTTATATCAGCGATAGGCACCTCATAGCCTCGCGAGTCCGACAATAATCCATTTTTGTACACTTACACGATCGGGAATTCACACGTGTGCAAAGCTGTGTTTGGTTCAAAGCAGCCAGTGTATGGTTAGTCTCGGAAACACTTGCCAATAGGAAATGTCTTCAAGACGTTCTCAAGGATAAATGCATGACTATACTAAATATTTAATGACACGTAGGTGACCATTTATACAAATCGTCGACGAAATTTTAATACAAGTGTCCGCATAATAATGTATGACCCGCTGAGCGAAAAAGTCGGTGAAACTGTCGCTGTTGCCAATATAAGCGAACACATCACCCCCCATTATCATAGCAACGCATAGTTTTTCCTTAGATTTTGTTGATTGAGTTTAACATTAGTATTTTTCGCTTAGGTTGTCGTCGACGGAGTGTTTTGACGATAAGTACAACAATTTTGTCACAATGTAAACCCTTATAAAAATCTGAGTGAAAAATGAATATGTAAAATGAATGAATATGAAAATTAATATATCCCCCATTACTTTTGAACAAACAACTTCGTGATATTTAAATTTCATCATTAATAGTAGACAAATCTACAGAATACCAGAACTGGAGGCAAAGGTTCCGTATTCTGTACCTTCTGGTACCTTTCATACAAAAGAACGAATTCACCCTCATAGGAACTCCCATACCAAATTACATATTATGGAAAACTAATATTTCTGCCTTAACTTCCAAACTAGACAACTAGAGGATATTTATATTAGATCAGTTCATTTATCTTGTATTAGTAGACAAATCCTCTGAAAATCGAAACCTTCGCCTCACCCCTTCTGGTACATCCCATACAAATGACCGAAATCAACCTCATCGTTTTACATACATATCTTTTTTGTAAATATACTAAACACAGTAAAATTTTGCACAAGTTAACGTTTTTTGAACGTTGACTTAGGAAAAACAAAATATAATATGAAAACATTTTTATTTAACGAGTTTTTGTCTATAGAAATTTCGTCCTTTTATTGGACTCAAATAACCAATATAAAAATATCAATGCAGACTTTGGGCGTAGTGGATATTAGTCATTTTGTTATGACGACAATTTTTTAATTGCCTACAAGAAAACAATCAGTGAACAATAAATTAATAAAAGTAACTAAGTGATAGATAATTCCTATCTGTCTAACACCATTTCGAGAAGTAATTTTAACGTATTTAAACAAAAGAATGCACTACGTGATAGGGCACTCAAAAACAAAGAAATCAGATAAGCATTGACAACTGTCATATATACTTGAGAAATACAAAGATACAAAGTGTCATAATGTCGTATTAGATTTAACGATACGAGAAGAGTATGTTAGAGTACCCTTTGGAGACAAAAGTATATTTTAACTGTATAAGCGATTGAATCATAATATTCAAGCAGTCAATGCCTTGAACTGGACGTTTGAACTTTAAGAAATCAAAAAATCAAAATTTTCGGAAAAATGTATGCATTTTTATCAATCATTGTTGTCTCTTGCAAAAAGTGGTGGATAGAAAATTTATTGTGACCGATTATGTTATGACCTTTAAGAAGGTATACAAAGGATATGATGACAAACAGAAGCTTTTGGTATTACAATAACATAAGAAAGATACAAAAAGCAAATTTTTTTTTTCATTTCAAAAATTAAAATTAAAATTAAAATTAAAATTAAAATTAAAATTAAAATTAAAATTAAAATTAAAATTAAAATTAAAATTAAAATTAAAATTAAAATTAAAATTAAAATTAAAATTAAAATTAAAATTAAAATTAAAATTAAAATTAAAATTAAAATTAAAATTAAAATTAAAATTAAAATTAAAATTAAAATTAAAATTAAAATTAAAATTAAAATTAAAATTAAAATTAAAATTAAAATTAAAATTAAAATTAAAATTAAAATTAAAATTAAAATTAAAATTAAAATTAAAATTAAAATTAAAATTAAAATTAAAATTAAAATTAAAATTAAAATTAAAATTAAAATTAAAATTAAAATTAAAATTAAAATTAAAATTAAAATTAAAATTAAAATTAAAATTAAAATTAAAATTAAAATTAAAATTAAAATTAAAATTAAAATTAAAATTAAAATTAAAATTAAAATTAAAATTAAAATTAAAATTAAAATTAAAATTAAAATTAAAATTAAAATTAAAATTAAAATTAAAATTAAAATTAAAATTAAAATTAAAATTAAAATTAAAATTAAAATTAAAATTAAAATTAAAATTAAAATTAAAATTAAAATTAAAATTAAAATTAAAATTAAAATTAAAATTAAAATTAAAATTAAAATTAAAATTAAAATTAAAATTAAAATTAAAATTAAAATTAAAATTAAAATTAAAATTAAAATTAAAATTAAAATTAAAATTAAAATTAAAATTAAAATTAAAATTAAAATTAAAATTAAAATTAAAATTAAAATTAAAATTAAAATTAAAATTAAAATTAAAGGGTACAGTCGCGTGTGCGTGAGTCGATTTAGCTGACTGAAATTTTCTTACATATTTTTTTGTTTATTTCACCCATATCTAACTTTTGCCTTTTGTGTCTCTTACTTCCAGCTGGATGGGTCCCATTAGTTTTGCTCTGTTCGCCCCAGGTTATGATTTTAATACCACCATGGATTCAATACTTTACGCCCGTCACTGTCTACCCGAAAGTCAGCTAATACGTGACTATGTAACCTTTCACATATACTTTCCCAACGATCATATGCCGCCACAGCGATTACCTCTTAACGAAACGGAGGCCCTACAATGGCCCTACGATTGCGATCTTCCCCACGCTCCCTATGAAGATGTTCAACGTTCCGATATGTATAAGACAGAGAAAAATCTTACATATCCCATTAATGTGGGTCGCAATATAGCTCGCAAGGCAGCGAATACCTATTTTATATTTGCCTGTGATATTGAACTGTATCCCAACTTGGGTTTCATCGATCAATTCCTCAGCATGGCTGTCAACAATATTAGCTTAGTTGTAAGCCAAGGTAAGCCGCGCGTTTTCCCCTTGCCCGTATTTGAATTACAAAATAATGTCACCTTGCCGGATGACAAACGGCAATTGGTAGCAATGCTAAAAACCAAAATGGCCATACCATTTCATGAGTATATCTGCAAGACCTGCCACCTAGTACCGAAACAGGATAAATGGGTAAACGCCACCAACTTCACTATCGACAACCTAGAGGTGTTTACTGTGGGTAAACGCCAGGACAAATTCGTCTATTGGGAACCTTTCTATGTTAGCGATAATATGGAGCCGGAGTTTGATGAACGCGTTACCTGGGAGGGACAATCGAATAAACGCATTCAAAACTATGCCATGTGTTTGCTAGACTATGAGTATCACATTTTACATCCAGCGTTTTTGGTGCACTCGCCGGGTATTAAACGTACCGTCAATAAGACACGCATGCGCTATGTGGCACCAATGAATCGAATAATAGCAAATACAATTAAACCAGAATATAAGATATTATATGGGCAAAATAAAAAATGTAAGGTTTAGAAAAGAAACAAAAGAAAAGACAAACTAGGAAAAATTAAATTTTTGAATTTCCCTGTAAGCAAATTGTTGGGCGCTTTGGGTAATGCCTTGGCAGGAGGAGGAGGAAGAGGCTGCCAGGTATGATTCCGGCATGGGATATTGTAAGGCTGTGACTGTAAAAGAAAGTCGTTTGAAATTGCCGCATATTAGATAATTTTTATTTTTATATAATTACTATAGAAAAATATCTCTCTGTAATAATGAAGAAAAATAAAAAATTGTACAGTTAAAAAAATAAACAAAGAAAAACTATTTTTAATGTGGCATCCTTTTTTATGAATTATGAGCAGTAAGTATATAACAAATTAAAGAGTGCGACATTATTTGATTACATTTAAAAAGTAATAGCCGTTTTAGTTATAATTTCATAACGAACCAAAGAAATACTTCAAAAATTTAAGAAAAGTTGAATAACCACAGTACAACACATGATTTTGGGACTCAATTATGAGAACTGCACATGAAAGTAGCCCCAAGAAGAAGAAGTTCTGCATCATTCGTTTTGTCAAGTTACATGCCAAAATAATTTAATATCGATTTGAAGTTAGTAAGTATCACATAGGGGAATTTGTCACGTTTTAGGCTCTTGTTTGACATAACATAAATAAATACTATATGGTGGCGTATGATTATCATAAGTAATATTCCACGTTAATCATACGCCACGGAGTACAACAGTTTTATTGTAACTGCTACAAAATAAACCGAGTTCAAAATCATTTAATGAATGGAAAAGTGAAACTGTTGCTAATGTAGAGAAATGTTATATGAGAAGATCAAAGGAATTGTAATTCTTATTTTTTTTAAATTTGTTTCAGCTAAATCGGACTAGTGTTTCTCAAGTTATGTCAAACAAAAGAGCCTTAAACGTGATAAATTCCCGTATACGATACTTACTATCTTTAAATCGATATTAAATTATTATGGCATGTTACTTGACAAAACGAATGATGCAGAACTTGTTCTTTTTGGGGCTACTTTCAAGTGCAGTTTTCAGAATTGAGTCCCAAATCAATGGGCTGAAAACTGTTGTACTGTGTAATTTAAACCCCCGTATAAGACATTCTACAATCGACTAGATGCCTAACTACAAATCGATGGCTTAATATTAAAAGGGCGTATCTTGTATTTTTATGAAATTGAGTTTTTGCATATTGTTGTAATCGAAAGTAAAATACATGTTTCATACAAAAAAATTTAGTTATGTTAATAAATAAAGAATTTGTAGAAATTAAAAAAGCCTTAACTGCCAAATAACGTACACAATCGTTCCAATTTTATTCAGTTTTTTACCTCCTACTGTAAAGTATAAAAAAATTAAATACGCCTTTTTCATTTTTTGTCATCGAAATATGTTTGACAGCACTAACTGAAGAGACCAGAAAAATATATGACATTTTTTGTTTATTTTACTGATAACAAGTATTTATGAGTACTATGTCTTATTTATGGTGCTACTTTTATAGTGTTACTGTAAACTTTAACTATTGCTTAGTTTATCTTTAAATATGTGACTTATATGCAAAAGGTCGTAAAACGAATGTCAGCTTAACTAAGACAAATTTAAAAATTGCTTAGAAATTATGTTGTTGGATAACGGAGTGGATAAATATAACAAAGACCTTGACTCGAAATTGTAACTTAAACCTTTGAACTTGGTGGCAATTAGAGTCAAACTGATTTGTTTAGACAAGAAAAATTTTGAAGAAATAATACTTGATCGAAATAATGTATGATAGGCCCTTTTGCATTTCTGATGACGACATATAAAAATGAATTGTGGTTTGTTCGGATGCTTAAAACTTGAAAACGACAGTACCAAGTTAGACATTTCTTTTTGTGTTTATATTCGTAATCGCTACGCGAAGTTTTAGGAAACAGTGGAAACCTATCAACAGGTGGAGCTGTAGGCGGTGATAAATATTTTTTAGTTGACGTATGAGTAATATGATTAATATAGGCTACATAAATATTAATCATTCGTAGGGGACAACTCTAAAATCTATCTTTAAATAACTAGTGAACTCCCCGAGCCCCGACAGTTGTTCAGATCATATCTACCCTCTATCTTCAACGCTTAAGGTGCCCACATACATTTTTTTTTATTATACCCTCAACCTAAAAGTGTAACACATAGAATGAGTCACTTTAGGCCTTAAGTTTCTTTGAACCAAATTCTATTCATAAATTGTTAAGTCCTTGAGCCATGTCCGTCTGTGTGTCTGGCTTTTCGGCTGGTAGGCACGATAACTTTCGAAAGACACAACCAAATGATTTGAAACATTTCACGAGTAAATTTTTCTCCAAAACTACTAACAGTATTGCAAATGGGCTACAGAGTTTGAAAAAACTCAAAAATGTGCACAAAATGTATGCAAAACTCTTTTCATGAGAGTGTTTGAGATGCAAATGTGACACAAACTCTGTACCGTGGAACATGTTAACATGCAAACACATTAGTCCCTAGCCAGGAACAGATTTTCATGACCTGACGAAAACTCGTTTAATGCTTATTGAAGTTGTATAATGAAGATTAGTGACAGTCAGCCGGCTCTTTCTTGGTGGGTTAAACAGTGGGACCTCGTCAAACATGTTAAAAAAAAAATAAAAATTCAGTCATTTTCTCCCGGCTGAAACTTTGTCATATGATAGTTTATACGTTATTATTAAATAAAAATAAACGTCAGCTGGCCTACGTTGGTGGAATGATCGTCAGCTGGCGACTTAAAGGGTCTACTGTAGCTCAATGAAAATGTTAAATAAAACACGGTAATAATATCATAACTGTTAAGGTATTGTTCTGATCATTTTGAAATGTTCTAGACATTTATAGAAGAGGAGTCAGGATTTCAGAATTTTTCGGAGGCACCCTGTGTCGCCACAGTTTACAATACAGGGTGTCAAAGTTGACCACTTTGGTGCTGACGAAACTTTAAAAGCCTGATACTTTTACAATTATAGGCCGATTACAAAGATGTTTAACTTTTAAGAATCTTCTTTATAAGATATTCTCTATTATTCTATTATTAAGATATTCTCTATCAAAGTTTCAAAATGTAAATTTTTCATCCACTTTCTTCTGTGTTTTATTAATTTTTCGGCAATTTGAGGAAAAATACTATATCTGAAACCACCACTGAATTGGGTATACTTTCAAATGTGTGCACATCATGTTTGAGTGCTCAGGAAAAAATTGTAAAAAAGAGTTTTGTTATGTGTTGACTCTGTGTGCGGAGCATCTTCGATCATCAAACTCTTGTGTTTTGAGTTCGCTTGCGCATATATCGACGTGTTGAGCTACATGGCCACGCCCCTTTCATACAAATATATCATTCCGCCCAAATATATCCGCCCCACTGGATAAAGTTTTGGAGAAAAACAGTACTGATTTCTCTTGTTTTGTATTGTTGATCTGTATATGTAAATAATGAGTTTGGTTGCTAATAGAATTTGTTTTACAAGAGTACAGAAATTTCAGTCAAGTAAACAGACTGATAAATATCACCACCCCAATGTAAGATATTGTTTAATTCTTGATTTATTGAAATTAACCGATTTCAAAGTGCAACAGTGAAAAAAATACAAGAACTGAATAGTATAGGTTCGATTCTACGATTCTAAAATTGCCTGCTACATTATTGCCGAAAATAGTTTAGAGCTATCACGAAGTGTGAGTTAGCTGTTGGACAAAAACTGATGACATCTTTTTTCGAGGGGTTCGCAGATTTTGAGAATCTTTTGGGGTCCATAAAAAAAATCTCGCCAAACTGAGTATAGTAGAATCGAACCTATACTATCCAGTTCATGTATTTTACAAAAAGCTTTCATTTGTTGCATAGTCTTATTAATTAAAATAATAACATATATAATCTTATTGGCCTGCTTGTGAAGCGAAAACGGCTTTAGACTAAACTTCAGTGCAACTTCAGTTATTTATATGGGAGGTACCAGAAGGAGTGTGTCAAATGGTTAGGTTTTCTAAGATTTTACCTCATAACACAAGATAAATCCTTCAACCAAATTTCGTCATCCTTCCAGGTGCCCGTTTGGAAGTTATGAGAGAAATATTAATTTTCCCAAATAAGTCATTTTTTATGGGAGGTACCAGAAGAGGTCAACATATCTAGACCATATTCATTCCTGAGTCAACTTTTTGTTAGCGTACAACTAACGCAAAATTTGACTGAATTCAGTGTACTTACTTAAAAAGTTATGTATATATATATATAAGGGTTAATTTAGTCATTTGTATGGGAGGTACCAGAAATGGTTTGTCAAATAATTGGGTTTTCTGAGGTATTGCTCCTCTCACAAGATTAATTCTCTGACCAAATTTCATTAACCCCCAGGTGTCCGTTTTGATGTTATGGGAGAAATATTAATTTTGCAAAAATAGGTCATTTTGTATGGAAGGTACCTAGAGTATACAAACATTCGACTTATTCGAAACCCCGGTTTCGGTTTTGTTCAAAATTTACATTATTTCAAAAACTCGGTTTTGGAATAATTTATTAAAAAAAATCGGTAAACCGGTTTATTTCGGGTTATTGCATTGTGCACAAAAATAAGAAAAAGTATAACTCTTACGACGAATTTAATTTTGAAATGTTAAAAATTTCGGTTTAACCTAAAATGGATTTTGAAATAGGTCCGTAAAAACTATGTTTCATATCGTTTTAGTGCATTTTCGATACCAGACGTTTTTAATGAAATTATACGATGATTTTTTTTGTGGAACATTATAACTCTAATAAGGTCCCAAAAAATACATGGAAAACAACAACACGAAATTTAATCGTTTTTTGGGGCCTAACTTCATATTTTTATACCCTTCACCATGCGCATGAACAGAGTGAAGGGTATATTAATTTTGTTCTTCCATTTGTAACGCCCATAAGGAGGCGTGGTAAGTATGACAATGTATATATATAAATGATCAGCATCGAAATCTGAGTCGATTTAAAGATAACCGTCTGTCCGTCCGTCTGTTTGTCCCCGCGATTACAGCTGCAGTTTAAGAGATATCGAGATGAAATTTGGAATGTAAGCTTCTATCCTCAAAGCGGAGGTTAAGTTCTAAGATGAGCTCGATCGGTCAAAAAATACTCCCACCTCCCATACAAACTCCCACTTTTTGGGGTCTGTCCCTGCGATTACAGCCATAGTTTAAGGGCAATGACGCTGAAATTATGTACACTAAGCAGAGGTTGAGTTGTAAGATGAGACCGACCGGTAAAAAACTACTCCCACCTCTCATACAAAATCCCTCTTTTTGGGGGTGTCCGTATGTCAGTCCCCGCGATTACAGCAGTAATTTAAAAGCAATCAAGCTGAAATATTGTACGCAAGCTTTGCAGCCCTATATGGAGGTTGAGTTCTAAGATGAGCCCGATCGGTCGAAAACTACTTCCACATCCCATACAAACTCCCCCTTTTTGGGGTATCCCTACGATTACTGGTGGAGTTTAAGAGCAATCAAGCTGAGTAGTAAGATGAGACCGATCGGTCAAAAACTTCTCTCACCTCTCATACAAAATCAGTCTTTTCGGGGGTGTCCGTATGTCAGTCCCCGCGATTACAGTAGTAACTTAAGAGCAATCGAGCTGAAATATTGTATGCAAGCTTTTCTACTCTAAGTGGAGGTTGAGTATTAAAATGAGGCCGATCGGTCAAAAACACCCTTTTTGGGGTTTGTCCCTGCGATTCCAGCCGTATTTAAAGAGGTATATAGCTGACATTTTGTACGCAAGATTCAATATCTAAGCGGAGGCTACTTTCTAAGATAAGCAATGTCGGTCCAAAACTACTTCCACCTCCTATTCAAAGTACCTTTTTTTGGGGTGTCCGCGTAACTGCCCCCGCGATTATAGGTTAGGGAATATTGAGTTGAAATTTGATGTGTTAGCTTTAATCCTATAATAGGAGCTTACGTTGTAATATTAGCAATATCAGACGAATACTTCTCCCACCTTCCATACAAACTCCCCTTTTTGGGGGTATCCGTCTGTATGTCCCTATAGTTTATGAGCTTTCGGGCTGAAATTTGGTACGTAAGCTTCTGTCCAGAAGCAGGGGTTAAGTTGTAAGATAAGCATGATCGGATTTAAACTACTCCAATAAACTTATCGGTAAATCGAAAAAAATCGATACAAAATTATTGACAAAATGGATATGTGAAGCTAAAAGTAACATCCACTTCTCAGCAACTCCCCTGTTTTGTGGTACAAAGTTTAATAAAAATATAGTTGTATTGCAAATAACCTTTTTTACCACCATTTTTTCAAATGGTGAAGGGTATCTGAGCTTCGGCATAGCCAAAGATAACCGCCTTACTGGTTATATTTATTAGGATATATTTGCATAATGCAATAAGACCCCAAATGTTTGTGTAACTATAGACCCCAAAAAAATGTTGGGATATAATTACACAAAAATTGTGGGGCCTATTGTCGCGTTTTTGGGGTCCAATTTCGGGCCAGGCCAAATATTGTTGGGGTCTAATTTCCTTCGGCAAAGAAAAAGCTTTGAAAGAGGTAATAAACTAACCTCTAATAAACTTAATTAACTTGTATAGCATCTTGTATAAATTCCCCCATTAGTTTGAAGTAGTGTGCCCTTTTTGTCGGGTTTAAGTTAATGATTTTTTGGGCGATGTTTAAAAATAGGAATCATATATTTTGTTTGAAAGTTTGTTGTAGTTAAATTATTATTTTGGCAGATTTTTCATTTTCATTTGGGTGATTTTTAATTTTTATTTTTGGGTGATTTTGGGGTCTAATTTTATTTTCACTTTGGGGTGCATTTTCATAAGTTAGAGGGTAAAGCGATGGGAGCAAATTTTATAAAAAAAATATTTTTGTATGGGAGCCTCCTTAGGTGGTAATTTAAATTTTAACACACTAGGGGGGGGGGGATTCCAAGGTAGTTGCGGTCCTTGTTGTGGGTTTTTTCCCTTCCCCACCATTTTTGACCACGATGCGTAGACAGTGGCCTCCACTTAATTATTTTAATTTAAATGTTGTAATAAATCTTTTTAAATCTATTGATCCATTGATTCATAAATCTATTGATACTATGGAATATTTAAACTTATTTCAAATCAATCACTAAGTCAACAAAGTTACCGTTGCTTTGCGCCTTAAACATTGTTAAACACAACAACATAATGTTTAATAATAACCAACCATATGGTTGTTGTTACGCACATGGAACAATATGTATTTGTTTGATATTTAAGAAAATATACACAAAAAACAACATAATGTCAATATTAACGCAGTTATACAAAGATATTAAACAAACATCGAACTAAATATTTAAAATGAAGTTGACAAAAGTTGTGTTTTTGAAGCTACGAGTCTTAAAGTCAAATAATACATTTCAGTATTATACGACTGTGGAAAATAAACATGATTTTAGTCTGATATAATAAGCTTAAGACGATAATACAAAACGGAAAAGAACATATTTGAAAAAAAACGTCTACTCGATTTAGAAAACTAGTTAAAAGTTTTCTGTACTCTCACCTACAAAAATATGTATCATAAATTGCAAAGTCGTTTACATATACGCAATCCATATGTGTCTCCGCGAAGAATTGCTACGTTTATTATAATTTGTCTAGTTATTGGATTGTTCTATGTGTTGATCCAGCATAGAGTTGAAATAATTGACCTCAGTTCATCAGATTTTGTGAAAAATAATGATAACGAAGTTAGTGATGTAGTGGAAGATGCAATTGAACCATATCAGTTTGCACACGATGAGATTAGTTTGCACAATTCAAAATTGAAATCGTTGTTGAGGTGTCATGATCAACACTTGGTGATGGAGACGGTGCAACACGGAGATTATTGGGTATTGAAGAATTTAATACGTGGCACACTTAGTAAAGATATCGGTTGTGCTGACACCATTACCTATACGACAAATGGTGATTATACGTATATGAGACATTTGGCAACGTTGGTTACGCGGTAAGTAGTAAATCTAAAATTAAAATTAAAATTAAAATTAAAATTAAAATTAAAATTAAAATTAAAATTAAAATTAAAATTAAAATTAAAATTAAAATTAAAATTAAAATTAAAATTAAAATTAAAATTAAAATTAAAATTAAAATTAAAATTAAAATTAAAATTAAAATTAAAATTAAAATTAAAATTAAAATTAAAATTAAAATTAAAATTAAAATTAAAATTAAAATTAAAATTAAAATTAAAATTAAAATTAAAATTAAAATTAAAATTAAAATTAAAATTAAAATTAAAATTAAAATTAAAATTAAAATTAAAATTAAAATTAAAATTAAAATTAAAATTAAAATTAAAATTAAAATTAAAATTAAAATTAAAATTAAAATTAAAATTAAAATTAAAATTAAAATTAAAATTAAAATTAAAATTAAAATTAAAATTAAAATTAAAATTAAAATTAAAATTAAAATTAAAATTAAAATTAAAATTAAAATTAAAATTAAAATTAAAATTAAAATTAAAATTAAAATTAAAATTAAAATTAAAATTAAAATTAAAATTAAAATTAAAATTAAAATTAAAATTAAAATTAAAATTAAAATTAAAATTAAAATTAAAATTAAAATTAAAATTAAAATTAAAATTAAAATTAAAATTAAAATTAAAATTAAAATTAAAATTAAAATTAAAATTAAAATTAAAATTAAAATTAAAATTAAAATTAAAATTAAAATTAAAATTAAAATTAAAATTAAAATTAAAATTAAAATTAAAATTAAAATTAAAATTAAAATTAAAATTAAAATTAAAATTAAAATTAAAATTAAAATTAAAATTAAAATTAAAATTAAAATTAAAATTAAAATTAAAATTAAAATTAAAATTAAAATTAAAATTTTTTTTTTTTTTTTTTTTTTTTTTTTTTTTTTTTTTTATAAGAGGTAGGTAAAATCCCTTCGGATCATCAAATGTCGTCACATTTGGTATGTGGTGCTTCCACTAAAAACCTCATCCTCCTCCTGATAATTTCTCTATCCGGAACCGCGTATGCATTACTTCAGATAGAGACTCAGGGTGGTTTAGCCACGGTCATCTGTGGTCTGCGTCCAGGTGATACTCTCATCCAGATCAACCTTTTTTGTCTTAAGGACATACTCTGCATAATGTGCCACTTTCTTCCAGTTTTCTTTTCCTCGTAACATTTTTCCAACTATATTTTCAACAGTTACGGGTCCAATCTCCTGCTCCAGTTTAATTTTCTCGTTTCGCCACCGGCTGCAGTTGAAGAAGGTATGCTCTGCGTCGTCAACATCTCCGTCACCATATAAGCACCCTTGGCTTTCACTTTTTCCTATTAAAAATAGGTATTTCCGAAAATAGCCGTGTCCCGAAAGCATCTGAGTGACATAGTAGTTCACCTCTCCCTCTCTTCTATTGTACCACTCATTTATTCTCGGTATTAGTTTCGCTGTCCACCTTCCTTTTACGCTGCTACTCCATTTCTCCTGTAATTTCCTGAGTGTTTCTACTCGTAGCTGGTCTGTATCTACTTCGTTGCCTTGCCTTCGTTCAGCCCATGTTTTTACTCTCTCTTCAATTAAAAGGTCTATGGGGATTGTGCTGCTTATTATGCAAACAGCTTCCTGGGAGACTGTTCTGTATGCTGATGATACTCTTAGCGCCGAGGTTCTTTGTACAGCCAAAAGCATGTTCCACCTTCTCCGCGCTTTGAGATGCGTGCCCCACACTTCGCTGCCATACAGAAGCACTGAGTTTGTTGTATCCATTAGCAGTTTCCGCTTCAGTTGTGTTGGTCCTCCTACGTTTGCCATAAGTCTGCTCAGCATTCCGATAGTTTTCCCAGCTTTTTCGGCAGCATGATTTATCTGGTGGGTAAATTTAAGTCTGCTATCGAATCTAACTCCCAAGTATTTTAGCATATTTGCCGTCGTTATGCTGGTGCCTAGGACGTCAAAATCTACTTGTAAGGGTATATGCTTCTTTGTCAGCATAATCAGCTCTGTTTTTTCCGCTGCGAGACTCAGGCCATGTTGCTCCAACCATGTTTTGCACCGGATCATGATCATGTTTAGCTTTCTTCTGGCATCATCTGTGTTCCTGGCAGTAATGACAGCCGCTACATCGTCTGCATAACCTACTATATGACAGTTGTCGGGCATTTCCAATCTTAGGATTTCATCATACGTGATGTTCCACAGATCAGGTCCAAGTATAGAGCCCTGCGCAGCTCCTGACGTTATTTTTTTCGTTTTCAACCCACTCGTTGTGTCGTATAGTAGTGTTCGATCGCTGAGGTAGCTTCCTATGATATTTAATAAATACGTAGGGACTTTGAAATTCATTTTCAGTGCTCTGATAATGTCCTTCCATTGTAAACTGTTAAATGCATTTCGAACGTCTAAAGTCGCTAGCAGCACTATATTTTTTGAATAATTATTGGCTTGTTGAGCTTGTTCCACGCTCAAGACCACGTCTTCGAGAGCTCCAAGAGTAGACTTTCCTTTTCGGAAACCGTGTTGGCTTTTTGATAGACCCCCTGCTTTTTCCACCTCTGCCATGAGCCTTCTTTTGATCAGCTTTTCAAAAAATTTTCCGGTCACATCAAGCATGCAAAGAGGTCTGTATGCTGAAGGCTGTGTTGGATCTCCTTTTCCCTTACTTATCAAGACCAGCTTTTGCCGTTTCCATATTTCCGGAAACGTACAGTGTGCCCAACACAGGTTGAACATATTTAAAAGTGGTGTTGGACGTTTTTCAGCTATGCATTTAATAACCTCAGCTGGGATTCCGTCTGGCCCTGGAGCTTTATTCCCCTTGAAACTTCTAGCCGCTAGGAAGAGTTCATCTTCGGTGAAGGGAGGAGGGGATTCACTCGTGTGCTCGTATTCTTTCACAAGCTCCGTATGATCAGGGAAAAGAGTGTCCACTATATGCTTTGCAGTTTCGCAATCCATCGGCTCTGTTCCAGATTTGGCAATAAGTTTCTGAGTGACTATTTTATACCCGAGTCCCCAAGGGTTTTTATTTATGTCGTTTCTCAGTTCCTCAAGTTGGTTCGCTTTGCTCCTCTCTATTGCTAATTTCAAATCCATCTTGGCGTTCTTGTGAGCCGATTGTTCTGCTGTAGCCGGGCCTGTTCTTCTTGCTCTGGTGAATTTTCGTCTTGTCCTCAGGCAGATTTTCCTTAATTCGGCTATTTCTGTTGACCACCAGTGAACCGCTTGTCGTCTGCCTCTTCCTCGATTCCTTGGCATAGCTGCATCACAGCTTTTGACTATGCATCGCATTGTTTCCTTAACGACCTGAGAGACGCTCCCAGGTTGGAAAGAACTTTCCATGTGCCTATCAAAATTTTCGATGAGTGTCCCGGTAATTAGTTTGGACGCATTCCACTTCCTCGTTCCAAGATTTTTTCCGCGGTTTTCTTGGTTCTGGGTGTTTTCCTTCTTTACTGTGTAGGTGATATATTGGTGATCACTACCAGTAAATTCTTCCAGCACTAACCAGTTTTCAACTTGTGACGCCATGTTTTCAGACACAAGTGTTATGTCTGGAGTAGTTTCCTGACATCCGGGTCTCCTAAATGTAGTTGCTCTGCACGTGTTTGCAACTATGAGATTCAATCTTCCTGCCAAGTCAAGTATTTTCCGACCTCTAGAATTTGTAGTTGATTCGCCCCATTCGGTTGCCTTAGCATTAAAGTCCCCTGCGATGAGCAAGGATCCACCGATCTGTCTAGCTGTGTCTTCGATGATATTAAGTTTCCTTTCGAAGTCATCAATGGAATCACTGGGTGTTAAATAGCAACTCATCAGTGTACAAAACGTTGTCTTCGCATATACTAAGCAGTCGTTTCTGCCACTTTGTGTTATAATCGCGATGCTGCCGTTTGGTTTCCATATCGCCGCGGTTTTTGAACTGTCATCTAGCCAGATGCCAGTATTTTTCATTCTATATTGTTCGCTTATAATGACAATATCGGTCTCTTTTTCTGCAACGATCTGGTCCATTAGTGCATCCGCCGTCTTACTTCTATGCATATTTGCCTGAAGTATCCTCATTGATGTTGCTTCCTTACTACGCTACACTTTCCGGAGGCCGGTAAGTGGTCTAAGTTTTCGTATCCTGCTTCAAGGCATAGGCAACATTTAGGAGCTTGGCTGCAATTTTTCATCATATGGCCCGTTTTACCACATCTTATACATAGGCCTTGACCTCTTCTGTCTGGACCAGCACAATTCCACTGCTCATGACCTGCGCCAAAACATCTGAAGCACTTCTTCTGCATTATATGGCGTCTCACTTTCACACGGCACAATCCAATTTTCACAGACTCGATCTTTAAAAGCTCTTCGGCTTCTGTGGCTGGCATTGTCACGTACGCTTGCACTAATTCTCTGCTGTTCGGCTTTGAAATTCTGATTTTTATCTCGCTTCTGTTCATTGTAACGGCGTTTTCCATGGCCTGTGCTACTTCTTCGGTGGTCGTCAGGGCATCTAGGTCTCGGATAATTAGGGTAACATTTGTAGTACCGCTACGGACTTCGGCTGTGTCTTTCATTGCCTCTTTAACTTTGTTGAACATTTCCTGATTTACTCGTTCCCCTCTTTCAAGCTCAACCAGCACCGATCCTGTTTGAGTTTTTCTTACTGTTTTAACTTTTATGTCATCTCTGTTTCCATTCTCCCTCAGAGTCTTAAGAACATCCGCGTAGCTGTGTCCCTCTGTTGGTTTTATTATGAGTGCCTCCGGTTTGCGCTTTAGCGGCATCTTCCTTAATTCTTTCTTTCTCGGTTTTTCCCGGGCTGTTTCAGATACTTTCGTCTTCCTATCTTGCTTAGGTGACTTTCTGTACCTGACTGTCTTCCACTCTTCCGGTTTCTCTTCTTCCTTATTTTTTCTCTTTTTTGTCTCCTCTGTCCGTTCAGGTGGGCTCTCCGCAATTCTCTTGGCCGTACTCGTGAGTGGTGTCTCTTCCGTATTTCGTACCATATTCACGCACATGTTTGCTCGTCTCTCCTCTTCAACCTTCGTCCAGCTGGACCTGCTAGTTTCAGCGATGCAGATTAACTCGTCTATCTCCTGAATTCCTTCTCTGACATCCATGCTGATGTTCCTCTGCCTCCTGAGAGCTGCCTTAATTTTGACCAGTACCTTCTTCATATCTGCAATAGCAGAGGCTTCTTCCTTTCTCATTTTAGCAATGAAATCCTGGTTAGGAGAACTTCTGGTTTGTTGTGGCCTATCTGCGACAGGAGTTTCAGTCGTCACCAGCACTGCTTTCGGGGTCTGAAAGATTTCCTCTCTTATTATGCTAACAACGGGGCCAGCTTCAATTCTAGGGGACTCGGTTGTGGCCATCTGCGAGGCCATATCCTCTCTTTCCGGAGGAGTTCTCCCCAGTCTTCTTGTGGGCTCAAAAGGATTTGATTTTCCTTCATCGGTCTTTGGTTTCTTTAAAGTTTTTTCATTCATCATTCTTTCTGGGTCCCAACTTGGGGCCGTTATCCATGCTCGGAATGTAGCCGTCCTATATGACCCCGAGGGTCCCTATGCAAAGCAGTGAGGTCCTCGCAAGGGTTGACACGATACCTTATGAGAAATCGTGTTCAGAGCCAGGTCGACACTAATCGGGAGTCATCTCAACCGAACCTACAAAGTCAGCTTAGTGACTACGAAACATGGAGCGTTCCCCAAGCCCTGCCAAGGGTTTAACGGGACGGAAGGCAACTGCAACATTAACCTGGAAGCCGTTTCTCCGAAATTTCACTCTCGTGTACTAAGGTAGCAGACTGCCGAAGTTGCCGGCCCATATTCTTCATTCCATATCCATTATCCTGATTCATATGTCCTTATCGATTCCAAGTCATCAACGTTGTTTGCTAGCTTTTGATCCGCCCCGGGTATTTGATTTCCCCGGTACCAGCTATTTCTAGCAGGCATTCCCCTATCCGCCACCTGGGGAGGCGCCACGATGGAGGAACTAGCATCCCCACACGGGAAAATTAAAATTAAAATTAAAATTAAAATTAAAATTAAAATTAAAATTAAAATTAAAATTAAAATTAAAATTAAAATTAAAATTAAAATTAAAATTAAAATTAAAATTAAAATTAAAATTAAAATTTAAATTAAAATTAAAATTAAAATTAAAATTAAAATTAAAATTAAAATTAAAATTAAAATTAAAATTAAAATTAAAATTAAAATTAAAATTAAAATTAAAATTAAAATTAAAATTAAAATTAAAATTAAAATTAAAATTAAAATTAAAATTAAAATTAAAATTAAAATTAAAATTAAAATTAAAATTAAAATTAAAATTAAAATTAAAATTAAAATTAAAATTAAAATTAAAATTAAAATTAAAATTAAAATTAAAATTAAAATTAAAATTAAAATTAAAATTAAAATTAAAATTAAAATTAAAATTAAAATTAAAATTAAAATTAAAATTAAAATTAAAATTAAAATTAAAATTAAAATTAAAATTAAAATTAAAATTAAAATTAAAATTAAAATTAAAATTAAAATTAAAATTAAAATTAAAATTAAAATTAAAATTAAAATTAAAATTAAAATTAAAATTAAAATTAAAATTAAAATTAAAATTAAAATTAAAATTAAAATTAAAATTAAAATTATAATTAAAATTAAAATTAAAATTAAAATTAAAATTAAAATTAAAATTAAAATTAAAATTAAAATTACAATTAAAATTAAAATTAAAATTAAAATTAAAATTAAAATTAAAATTAAAATTAAAATTAAAATTAAAATTAAAATTAAAATTAAAATTAAAATTAAAATTAAAATTAAAATTAAAATTAAAATTAAAATTAAAATTAAAATTAAAATTAAAATTAAAATTAAAATTAAAATTAAAATTAAAATTAAAATTAAAATTAAAATTAAAATTAAAATTAAAATTAAAATTAAAATTAAAATTAAAATTAAAATTAAAATTAAAATTAAAATTAAAATTAAAATTAAAATTAAAATTAAAATTAAAATTAAAATTAAAATTAAAATTAAAATTAAAATTAAAATTAAAATTAAAATTAAAATTAAAATTAAAATTAAAATTAAAATTAAAATTAAAATTAAAATTAAAATTAAAATTAAAATTAAAATTAAAATTAAAATTAAAATTAAAATTAAAATTAAAATTAAAATTAAAATTAAAATTAAAATTAAAATTAAAATTAAAATTAAAATTAAAATTAAAATTAAAAATTAAAAATTAAAAATTAAAAATTAAAAATTAAAAATTAAAAATTAAAAATTAAAAATTAAAAATTAAAAATTAAAAATTAAAAATTAAAAATTAAAAATTAAAAATTAAAAATTAAAAATTAAAAATTAAAAATTAAAAATTAAAAATTAAAAATTAAAAATTAAAAATTAAAAATTAAAAATTAAAAATTAAAAATTAAAAATTAAAAATTAAAAATTAAAAATTAAAAATTAAAAATTAAAAATTAAAAATTAAAAATTAAAAATTAAAAATTAAAAATTAAAAATTAAAAATTAAAAATTAAAAATTAAAAATTAAAAATTAAAAATTAAAAATTAAAAATTAAAAATTAAAAATTAAAAATTAAAAATTAAAAATTAAAAATTAAAAATTAAAAATTAAAAATTAAAAATTAAAAATTAAAAATTAAAAATTAAAAATTAAAAATTAAAAATTAAAAATTAAAAATTAAAAATTAAAAATTAAAAATTAAAAATTAAAAATTAAAAATTAAAAATTAAAAATTAAAATTTAAAATTTAAAAATTAAAAATTAAAAATTAATAACTAAAAATTTTTAATTAAAAATTAATTGCTAAAAATAAAAAATATCAATATTAATTTTAAGTTTTAAATTTTAAAGTAAATTTTAATATATTTTTTAAATCATTTTCATTTTTATGTTACCAGCTGGATGGGTCCCATTAGCTTTGCCTTATATGCCCCTGGTTATGATTTCGTGGGCACCATGTACTCCATACAATATGCCCGCCATTGTCTGGCCGAGAGTGATGCCATACGCGACTATGTTACTTTCCATATTTATTTTCCCAATAATCACATGCCGGCAAATCTTTTGCCTATCTCAGAACAGGAGGCCCTCCAATGGCCCTACGATTGCCTAGAGATGGAGGCACCCTATGAAAACATTGATGTATCTGACATGTACAGAAGGACCACGAATCTTACATACCCTATTAATGTGGCACGCAATATAGCCCGAAAGGCAGCAAATACATATTTTATACTAGCTGCCGATATTGAAATTATCCCCAGTGTGGGTCTCATTGAACAATTTCTTGATATGGCGGTGAATAATATAAACTTGGTTAAGAATGATGAGGGACCCCGAGTGTTCCCTATGCCGCTGTTCGAATTGGATGAAGTGGCCACGCTGCCCAGCAGCAAAGAGGATTTAGTGATAATGTTAAAAGTAGGTTTTGCAATACCCTTCCATATGAATATTTGTGACGTTTGTGATGAGGTGCCCGAACAGGATGAATGGCTGCTGTTGAATGCCACCACTTCACTAGAGGTTGTAACGGTGGGTAAACGCTACGACAAATTAGCCCATTGGGAACCGTTTTATGTGAGTAACAATAAAGAACCTGATTTCGACGAACGGATAACTTGGGAGGGTCAAGTGAGTAAACGTATACAAAATTATGCCATGTGTTTGTTGAACTACGAGTATCATGTACTGCATCCGGCATTTTTGGTACATGCGCAGACTATTCAGACAATGGGACCAACACCGGAGCGCATGGAAAAGAAAGAAGAAACGATGGCATTTATTACACAGAAAATCATGCCCGAATATCGTTTACTATATGGCGAGGATGCAAACTGTACGGTCTAGGGGGAACTTTGGGGTGTTCGATGTAGTTTTAGTTTAGTTTAAGGGAATGTATGAAAAAAAGTTATGTTTGTTATTTAATAAAATATAAAATGGAAAAGAGTTTTTTTTTAACTTATACAACGTCATCATGTGGTAATGAAGTTTACGAACATAAAAAAATGATTTGGTTTCTGACGTTTGACCTAATATTAGAAGACAAATAAAACTGTAAGTTTACAGGAGTTATCTGACGCACCAGCCAGCCAGACAGGCGGACACGGTTCAATCGTCTTCAAAGTCCTGAAACTTATTTGGTCCCCCCATACTTGGGGTTCTACTCGTCTTCTTTAATGCATTAAATTTTTATAGTTTGAAATGATATATAAATACAACCCACTTTTTATTGGGAATATCTTTATTAGATATACATAAAACACAATAACTCAGCGATAAAAACTGCGAACCCCAAACCCATACCACTCAGCCATATTACCCAAATCCAATAGAAGTCATTTGCTCTAAAGGCTACATGTTTTTTTGTAGGGTTTGGATCACGTAATGATATCTGTTTCAATTTCAACATATCCGAGAAGGTACTCCGGTCCCAGGCCGTCCGTAAACCAAGATCATGGCAGCGATGTATAAGATAGTTCAGGGGTTCTTTGAGGGGTGAGTTAAAAGGTAAGACTATACCAAATTGCAACATCGTTAAATAATACATAGCTGCGGGAGCATGAAAAGCTTTTTGCGAATGGAACTTCTGTTTGAGATCCAACATTTGCCAACTGGGTGTTGTCATGAAGTACGCGTATGAAGTATTGAAATGATTGCGTTGCTCCACAACATACGTGATGTTTGGATGATATATGATAGCCCTGGCAGCGCTACTTGAGTTGTCTATTGTAGTGGCTTCTCCGGAGTACATAAGTATTTTAACGTTGCTTTGTAATAGATCATCATATGTATAGATTTGTGGGTGATACGGCGGAGAGGTGATCAAGGTGTTCATATTGCTAGCGAAAAAGGAATTGAAATTCAATCCCACCAATGCTATCAATAAGTACATGATTCGTAGATTAGTCCTTGCCGATGTTCTTGTGGCAAATGGCAAACCCAATACTCCGGGAAATGTTGTACTACTGACGATGACACAAAGACGCTGTAAGTAACCGCAGGCAAAGTAATCCATTAGTGAGAGCGCTATAGATAACACCAGACAGCTGATTAGTACACATTTGAAGAAAGCTCCCGTTAAGAGTTGCACAAATATCTCTCTATTTGTTAGAGGTTTAGCCCGTGGCACCATCAACACATAGTCACTAATTTCATAGGTATCCGTCATAATTTCTCCATACTTATCGAACTCATTTTCTACAGTCATAGGTATGTCCAACTGTTGCTGTATAACCATTTGGGTAATCTCAGAGTAATATGTAATCTCACACAATTTGAAGGAAGAATGCATTTCAAATGAGGCATTGAAACGTTCGCCAAATAGCAGTATTAAACGAGCCACATTACCATTTATATGCAAGTGACCTTTGGAATCCTCAAAGAGTAGATTACTGGGGGGTAATTGGTCAGGTAGGGTTATTAAGGTAATATTGTGCATATTATGCCAATGTATGGGAAAGTATTTAAAGTTGTCTATGTTAGCATCTCCTTCAAGGTGGTGAACATACCAATGGTAGTAGGGATATGGTTGAAGTATGTAATACTGCCGAGACATCTCATCACTGGCAGTAGTAAGAAAGTGCAACAGTACATTTGTCATGTTATACAAGTGACAAAGAGACGCTAACTGCAATGTGAACTGCTGCCTCTGCTAAAGATTTATATCCACAGCTAACAGCAAAATTCTAGTCTGTCTTATATAATTAAGAGTCTCTGCCGCATTATCGAGTATTTGGTCAACCCAACTGTTATAAACTATAAGCACTGTCAATATATCCGTATTAAATAACCGCTTGTAGGTGAATTTGCTGCCTTCTTGCAAAATAACTTTAGGCCTTCTTAGCTGATATATCATCTCCAATTGGTAATTCTTAGAGGACTCTCTTTGCTGTATGATTAGTATACTCTCATATGGCTTTTCTTTGTGAATATTATCCAATAAAGTAAGATACAAATCCACATTTGCAATGGTGGTAGTGGTGTTGCTGATATTAATTATGCTGCACTGATAGTGTAATATTACAAACGCCAGTGGACAAATAATGATTGGAATAGCTCGAGGCGATAGCAACATTGTGACTGAGTAACTGAGCTAGGAAGACGTTGTCAGTGATATGTATTAATATAAGACAAAACATCATAAATCATGGACGTTCGTACATTCAGTGTCAAATGTATGATAAATAAAGAAAATGACTTAGTAAATGTTTAAATGGCTTTTTAGGAAATTATCCGACATCGTTTAGTTCCTACGTCATCGCCATTGAAAGGAGGAACAAGCTTATAGGTGCAAAGTCACTGAAGTTGAAAGACATATTCAGCTGTTTTAAACGAAATGCTAAAGTGAGTGCACAAATGCATTCTTATTGTTGAGTTAAAGAAATTGATGGTCATTTTAATGCGTAAGATACTTTAAAGAAATATATGGAAAATCGGAGTACTGCAAGATATGACGCATTTAGGTAAAAAATGTCAATAATGCTATATGAATTAGTACATGTAACAAAAAGTCTAGTAGAAAGCCAAAATAACATATAGAATAAAAGTGGATAATGTAGGAAGATATAGAATGTAGAATATGGATAAGAGCGTTAAAAATACAGAATAGTCAAGTTAAAAAATATTTAAGGTCGATTGCTCTTAAACTTCGGATGTAATCGCGAGGAATGTGTGGAGAGTGAAGAGGTAAGAGGTAAGAGGTAAGAGGTAAGAGGTAAGAGGTAAGAGGTAAGAGGTAAGAGGTAAGAGGTAAGAGGTAAGAGGTAAGAGGTAAGAGGTAAGAGGTAAGAGGTAAGAGGTAAGAGGTAAGAGGTAAGAGGTAAGAGGTAAGAGGTAAGAGGTAAGAGGTAAGAGGTAAGAGGTAAGAGGTAAGAGGTAAGAGGTAAGAGGTAAGAGGTAAGAGGTAAGAGGTAAGAGGTAAGAGGTAAGAGGTAAGAGGTAAGAGGTAAGAGGTAAGAGGTAAGAGGTAAGAGGTAAGAGGTAAGAGGTAAGAGGTAAGAGGTAAGAGGTAAGAGGTAAGAGGTAAGAGGTAAGAGGTAAGAGGTAAGAGGTAAGAGGTAAGAGGTAAGAGGTAAGAGGTAAGAGGTAAGAGGTAAGAGGTAAGAGGTAAGAGGTAAGAGGTAAGAGGTAAGAGGTAAGAGGTAAGAGGTAAGAGGTAAGAGGTAAGAGGTAAGAGGTAAGAGGTAAGAGGTAAGAGGTAAGAGGTAAGAGGTAAGAGGTAAGAGGTAAGAGGTAAGAGGTAAGAGGTAAGAGGTAAGAGGTAAGAGGTAAGAGGTAAGAGGTAAGAGGTAAGAGGTAAGAGGTAAGAGGTAAGAGGTAAGAGGTAAGAGGTAAGAGGTAAGAGGTAAGAGGTAAGAGGTAAGAGGTAAGAGGTAAGAGGTAAGAGGTAAGAGGTAAGAGGTAAGAGGTAAGAGGTAAGAGGTAAGAGGTAAGAGGTAAGAGGTAAGAGGTAAGAGGTAAGAGGTAAGAGGTAAGAGGTAAGAGGTAAGAGGTAAGAGGTAAGAGGTAAGAGGTAAGAGGTAAGAGGTAAGAGGTAAGAGGTAAGAGGTAAGAGGTAAGAGGTAAGAGGTAAGAGGTAAGAGGTAAGAGGTAAGAGGTAAGAGGTAAGAGGTAAGAGGTAAGAGGTAAGAGGTAAGAGGTAAGAGGTAAGAGGTAAGAGGTAAGAGGTAAGAGGTAAGAGGTAAGAGGTAAGTGGTAAGAGGTAAGAGGTAAGAGGCAAGAAGAGGGTTTAGAGAATAAAAGCTTGCATACACAATTTCAGCTTAATACTCTTTAAACTCTTTAATTTAAAAAATAGGGACTTGTATGGGAAGTGGAAGTTATTTTTGGCCGATCTTGCCCATCTTGGAATTTAAACTCCGCTTTCATCCAAATTTCAGCTGGATGTCTCTTAAATCACGGCTGTAATCGCGATACGATCACGGTCGACAGAAATAATCTTATTCTGTTTTTATACGTTTTTGTTTTCAAATAAGACAACACGTACACATTAGACCATACCACACTCACAGGCAAAAAATTAAAGTTCGCCGTACACATTCGGATACAGTGCAAGTTCGATTTTCGCGGCTAATTAAAAACAGAAACCAGTCACGAAAACTGAATTTTCGCTATAACAAAACCCAACAAAAACTTTATATAATTTTTAAAATAAGAATTGTTTTTATTTAAAAAATTAATTTTTATCTGGATTTCAAGGTCATTTTGATGTCAAATTAAAAGATTATTTTCATCATTTATTTATGCATCCGACGTTTTGCTGGGATTCTTTCCAGCTTCTTCAGGGATAATTTTTTATTAAATATATAATTTTTGTCAGTTTTCTTTACATATTTGTCAAGTGTTTGTAATTTTATGACACCACTACAGCACAACATAAAACACAAAACTTCAAATAATTGCAAACATTATTAAAAAATAGGACAGTAAAAATCTCTTACGGCAAATATTACAGTTGGAATATAACTAGTTTTTATTGCTATTTTTTAAACGTTTAAACGTTTATTTAAACGTTTTTAAAGAAATTGGAAATTTTGAGTTGCTTTTTTCGCAAATTATATTAAGATATAATACCTGAATCACATTTTCCAAATTTCATTGCACATTGGTCAAAAATAGAAATTTTCTGGCCGAAATTCAAAAAATATAATTTCCAATTCATAATTTTTTTGTTTATATATAAGTTAAACACTCTAAATAAGAAAAAAAAACGTGTCCATGTCATCATTTAAAATATTAATGCAAAATATGGTGATGTAAAACTAACGAAAGATTTTTATTTAAACAGTAAAAATATAATATTTTTTGCAAGCATTTTTTGAAATTTTAAAAAACTTAATTTCCATTGGCACCCCATGAATGAGGTATGGGACAGCTTGTCGCGTTGTTGTGAAATAACACACTTTCTATTTTTAGATTCACAAAAAACGGCACCTACTTGTTTATCGACGAATGCGAACGTCACTGAGAAGCTCTTACTAGACACGCCGATTGACTCGACACTTAATACTGCGAAGTTGCTGTCAACAACATTCGAGGGGAGCCGACAATGAAAGAACAATTTATTTTGAGATGACTGGAGCCAGGGTTAAACCTGCGATCTCCCGCATGGTAGTCGCGTGTCCCGAAATCAGCGAACCCTAAAAACCGCCTTAGTACTATGGTTTATGCACATTACAAGTCTCCTTCATATTGAGGCCAAATTTTTCACAGATCTGACTAATATGCATTGTATGCTTATGTTTATCGATAATAAATTTATACCAGGACGTAACTAGAATTTTAACTTCATTTTTGATATTAAAGTTTTTTTTAGTTTGAGTTCCAAATTTGTTGCCATTTCGCCAATCAAGTACGTGAGTTTTTTTTTTTATAATTTAATTTGACAAAGTTGATAGTTGTTTTGATCTTTGGGTCAAACATTGTCTCGAATTTTAAACAAAAAATTGCATTAAACAAATAGAAATTGCGATTTAATTTTTCAATTCCTTTTTGTTCCCTACTTCTATCTCTCAGGCCTAGTGTCAGAAAAAATACGGGTTTAATGGAATCCCTCTGATTGAATCTAATTAAATCAAATAATATCGTGCAAATGACAAATGTTTCGGTCTTCTGAAGTTTTGCCTACTATTACAAAATAAAAAACAGAGAATATTCTAATACTCTGCAGCTTTCCTTTAAGAAGTAAAGAAGTTAAGGACGATATATTGATTTTCCAAAAATACGCAAAATATTATGTAAGGTACCAGAAGGTGTGGGTCTATTCTGCTTATTTGCAATCCCGTAACTATATTTCGGAAAATATTAAAAGCACTGATACATTTTTATAAGGATCAGTGGAGGTTTACTCGATTTATCCTGCCCACTAGCCAAACAGACAGACGAATATGGCTCAATCGCCTTAAAAAGTCCTCATATACTTTGGGTTCAACTTGTCTCCTTTAATGCATTAATTTTTTTCTCGTTCAAATGATATATTAACACACCCCACTTTTTATTCAGAAAATTTTCAGACATACATAAAACAAAATAACTCTGCAATAAAAACTAAAAACCCTACACCCAAACCAATCACCCATATTACCCAAATCCAATAAAAGTCATGTGCTCTTAAGGCTGCATGTGTTCTCGTAGGATTTGGATCACGTAATGAGATCTGTTTCAATTTCAACATATCCGAGAAAGTACTACGGTCCCAGGCTCTTCGTAAACCCACATCATGGCTGCGATGTATAAGATAGTTCAGGGGTTCTTTAAGGGGTGAGTTAAGTGGTAAGATAATACCAAATTGCAACATTGACAAATATGCCATAGCTGCGGGAGCATGGAAAGCTTTTTGCGAATGGAACTGTTGTTTAAGAGCCAACATGCTCCAACTTGGTGTTGTCATGAAATATGCGTATGTAGTGTTGAAATTATTGCGTTCTTCTATAACATGCGTGAGGTTTGGGTGATATATGATACACCTTGCAGCGCTGCTTGAGTTGTCTATTATAGTGGCTTCTTCGGAGTACATAAGTATTTTAACGTTGCTTTGTAATAAATCATCATATGTATAGATTTGTGGGTGATATGGTGGAGAGGTGATTAAGGTGTTCATATTGCTAGCGAAAAAGGAATTGAAATTAAGTCCCACCAATGCTATCAATAAGTACATAATTCGTAGATTAGTCCTTGCCGATGTTCTTGTGGCAAATGGCAATCCCAATACTCCGGGAAATGCTGTAACATTGAGTATGAATCCAAGACGTTGTAAATGGCCACCGGTAAAGTAATCCATTAGTGAGAGAGCTATAGATAACACCAGACAGCTGATGAGTAGACATTTGAAGAAAGCTCCAGTCAAGAGTAGCACAAATATTTCTCTATTTGTGAGAGGTTGAGCCCGAGGCACCATTAGCACAAGTTCACTAATTTCATAAGTATCCGTCATAATTTCTCCATATTTATTAAAATCATTTTCCACAGCCATAGGTATGTCCAACTGTTGTTGTGTCACCATTTTGGTAATTTCAGTGAAATATTTAATCTCACTCAATTTGAAGGAAGAATGCATTTGAAAGGAAACATTGTAAAGTTCGCCAAATAGTAGTATTAAACGGGCCACATTGCCATTTATATGCAAGTGACCCTTGGAATCCTCAAACAGTAGATTACTGGGAGGTAATTGGTCAGGTAGAGTTATTAAGGTAATATTGTGCATATTACGCCAATGTATGGGAAAGTATTTAAAGTTGTCTATGTGAGTATCTCTTGCAAGGTGGAGAACATGCCAGTGGTAGTAGGGATACGGTTGAAGTATGTAGTAATATTGCTGAGACATCTCAGCACTGGCAGTAGTAAGAAAGTGCAACAGTACATTTGTCATGTTATACAAGTGACAAAGGGACGCCAACCGCAATGTGAAGTGCTGCCTTTGCATAAGATTTACATCCACAGCTATCAGTAGAATTCTTGTCTGTCTTATATAATTAAGACTCACTGCTGCCGTATGGAGTATTTTGTCAACCAAACTGTTATACACTATAAGCACTGTCAATATATTCGTATTAAATAGCCGCTTGTAGGTGAATTTGCTGTCTGCTTGCAAAATAACTTTAGGCCGTCTTAGTTGATATATCATCTCCAATTGGTAATCCTTTGGGGGCACTCTTTGATGTATGATTAGTATACTCTCATATGGCTTTTCTTTGTGAATATTATCCAATAAGGTAAGATAAAAATCCACACGTGCGCTGGGAGAGGTGTTGGTGATATTAATTAGACTACACTGATAATGTAAAATTATAAACGCCAGTGTAGAAATGATGATAGCAAAAGCTCGAAGCGATAGCAACATTATGACTGAATAACTGACCTAAGACCAGTGAAGACATTATCAGTGATATGTATTAATACAAGTCTAAACATCATAAATCATGGACGTTCGTATGTATATTCAGTGTCAATTGTATGACAAATAAAGGAAATGACTTAGTAAACGTTTAAATGGCTTTTGTATGTATTTACAATTCCCATCCCATTCCCATTGAAAGGAGGAACTAGCTTATAGGCGCAATGTCACGGAAGTTGATAGACATATTCAGTTATTATCAACGAAATGCCAAAGGCAGTGTATAAATTTAGTCCTATTATTGGGATCAAAAATTGATGGTCATTTTAATGCGTAAGACATTAAAGACAACATAAAGAGAGAGAAGAGAGAAACTACTACATCTAAAATGTATGGGATATCGAAGAAATGCACTGGACGTTTTTGGATACCCTAGGCGGTTACATGCAATATTTCTATTTTAAGCTAAAGTGTGGAAAAATCTGGGAATTATTAAAATGTAATTCTATCATGAAGAGGTTAAAATATGAAGAAATACCATTGAGTCCGCTGTGCTAACTTAATACGGTCTATTGTGGAAAATGTAACATTGTACGTATGAGTGATACGATTTCAATAAAATATATTAATCATACGCACCATGTTTTGATGATGTTTCACAGGCATAAAAGAAGATTGTGTCCTTTATTTGAATTAAAAAAAATTACATAACTTCCTTAAATAAAATTTGAATTTTCCAACAATATAGTTAAAACTAACGAATTTGTAGTTTATTTATTTAATAAAACAAAGTTAATTTAATAAAGCCACACAATAAAACAATTGCATATCTATAATATCCACAACTACATAAAATTCATTAAGAAATTCTTTAAAAGCATTAATTTCTTTTGAGTTTGTTCAATTTCTCTTGGCTTTCGTGGTTGATGATTCGATTTTAAGAAGTTGATGGAAGTGTTGTGACGCAAAACAAACTCTGAGTTTAATATATAGAAATCATAATTCAAAGATTCCAATAGGTCCAACTAAATAAAGAAAAAAACAAACAATTTGTGTACATGCAATTTTGTTTGCTTTGTTTAGAACCCACTTGTACACTTCGATCGATTTGACTCTCACTGGTATAAATCTCATCATAGAATGGCTCTATATCATTAACACTTATATAGAATGCCAACCATGGTCCTTTGCGTTTAATTTTATCAAAGATGCCAGTTTTCAAATTCACTTCCGATACTAGCCATTCATCTAGTTGGGGTATCTTGTACAATGATGTGGAGTTCAAGTAGCTTTTTAGGGATTCGTCGTAAAGGACAGTCCTCCTTGCAATCGGGTATAAAGTTGTATAAAGTTGCAATCGGGTATAAAGTTGTCATAGTTGATCTCAAAAACGGGTAATACAAAAACTCTGAAATGTTGGACAAAATGAGGTAAAAAGAGATAGATATAAATAAAGAAATTAATTAGGAGACAAATATAGACACAAGGAAAAGGGAGAAACACAGAGAAAGATATTGAAAGACAGAGAAAGGATAACGAAGAGAGAGGCATAAATAGAGAATAGCATAATGAGAAAATAAATTATGAAAAAGGTAAAAGAGAAAATATGAAAATATGAGAATATGAAAATATGAAAATATGAAAATATGAAAATATGAAAATTTGAAAATATGAAAATATGAAAATATAAAAATATGAAAATATGAAAATATGAAAATATAAAAATATGAAAATATGAAAATATGAAAATATGAAAATATGAAAATATGAAAATATGAAAATATGAAAATATGAAAATATGAAAATATGAAAATATGAAAATATGAAAATATGAAAATATGAAAATATGAAAATATGAAAATATGAAAATATGAAAATATGGAAATATGAAAATATGAAAATATGAAAATATTAAAATATGAAAACATGAAAATATGAAAATATAAAAATATGAAAATATGTATATATGAAAATATAAAAATATGAAAATATGAAAATATGAAAATATGAAAATATGAAAATATGAAAATTTGAAAATATGAAAATATGAAAATATGAAAATATGAAAATATGAAAATATGAAAATATGAAAATATGAAAATATGAAAATATGAAAATATAAAAATATGAAAATATGAAAATATGAAAATATGAAAATTTGAAAATATGAAAATATGAAAATATGAAAATTTGAAAATATGAAAATATGAAAATATGAAAATATGAAAATATGAAAATATGAAAATATGAAAATATGAAAATATTAAAACATGAAAATATGAAAATATAAAAATATGAAAATATGAAAATATAAAAATATGAAAATATGAAAATATGGAAATATGGAAATATGGAAATATGGAAATATGAAAATATGAAAATATGAAAATATGAAAATATGAAAATATGAAAATATGAAAATATGAAAATATGAAAATATGAAAATATGAAAATATGAAAATATGAAAATATGAAAATATGAAAATATGAAAATATGAAAATATGAAAATATGAAAATATGAAAATATGAAAATATGAAAATATGAAAATATGAAAATATGAAAATTTGAAAATATGAAGATATGAAAATATGAAGATATGAAAATATGAAAATATGAAAATATGAAAATATGAAAATATGAAAATATGAAAATATGAAAATATGAAAATATGAAAATATGAAAATATGAAAATATGAAAATATGAAAATATGATAATATGAAAATATGAAAATATGAAAATATGAAAATATGAAAATATGAAAATATGAAAATATGAAAATATGAAAATATGAAAATATGAAAATATGAAAATATGAAAATATGAAGATATGAAAATATGAAAATATGAAAATATGAAAATATGAAAATATGAAAATATGAAAATATGAAAGTATGAAGATATGAAAATATGAAAATATGAAAATATGAAAATATGAAAATATGAAAATATGAAAATATGATAATATGAAAATATAAAAATATAAAAATATAAAAATATGAAAATATGAAAATATGAAAATATGAAAATGTGAGAATTTGAAAATAAGAAAATATGAAAATATGAAAATAAGAAAATATGAAAATATGAAATTATGATATTATGAAAATATGAAAATAGGAAAATATGAAAATATGAAAATATGAAAATATGAAAATATGAAAATATAAAAATATGAAAATATGAAAATAAGAAAATATGAAAATATGAAAATATGAATATATGAAAATATGAAAATATGAAAATATGAAAATATGAAAATATGAAAATATGAAAATATGAAAATATGAAAATATGAAAATATGAAAATATGAAAATATGAAAATATGAAAATATGAAAATATGAAAATATGAAAATATGAAAATATGAAAATATGAAAATATGAAAATATGAAAATATGAAAATATGAAAATATGAAAATATGAAATTATGATATTATGTTATTATGAAAATATGAAAATATGAAAATATGAAAATATGAAAATATGAAAATATGAAAATATGAAAATATGAAAATATGAAAATATGAAAATATGAAAATATGAAAATATGAAAATATGAAAATGTGAAAATGTGAAAATATGCAAATATGCAAATATGAAAATATGAAAATATGAAAATATGAAAATATGAAAATTTGAAAATATGAGAAGATGAAAATATGAAAATATGAAAATATGAAAATATGAAAATATGAAAATATTAAAATATTAAAATATGAAAATTTGAAAATATAAAAATATGAAAGGGAATGTGATAGATGAAGAGGGAAAAATAAAGGGGGGAGAAGAAGAAATTGGGATCGAAATAGGAAAAGGGAGTGTAAGATAGAGTGAGATAGGGAGAATGAAGTGAGAATAAATAAGAAAAAAACAGATATATAAAGATTTACGAGAGCGGGAAGAAAGAAATAGAGAAGGGGATGAAAAATATTAAAGCAATAAAAAGAAAAACTGTATAGAGAGGGAGAGAGAGAGAGAGAGAGTGAAGTGAGAAAAAAACAGAAACAAGATAAATAAGGAAGGATGTCCGAGAGATAAAGATGGCATAAATCGTCAGCTGAAATGGAAATATCCCTAATTAACAGATAAATCAAAATCGATGTTTTGATTGATGATGTGAACCACATCTAAACGGCAAGTTCTTTTCTGCATTTCATTTGACATTTTTCAATTTTAGACTAACTCAATTTGAACCATGGAAAGATGCCGAATCAAGCAATGCGTTAAATTTATTCACGCTTATTATGAAAATGGGCGTTCACAACAAAATGCATACTGTGCACTTCGTGATTTTTTCGGACAATTAAATCGCTTAAATGTGCGTACAATCGGAAAAATCGTTCAAAAATTTGGGCACACTGGGTCTGTAGAAGATGTGAAAACTCCAGTGCATGCGCCTACAGCTCGTACTGCAAAAAATATTGCTGTTGTTCGCGATAGTGTGGCTGAAGAGCCGTCCACCTCGTCGTTGATGAATATTATGCATAAAGACTTGCATTTACACGCTTACAAGGTGAAGTTGACTCAAGAACTAAAGCCTCTTGACCATTTCAAACGTTGTCAATGGTCAGACTGATGGCAAGAAATGGCAACAGTGGAAGATCAATTTTCGAAGATAATCATCTTCAGTGATGAGGCACATTTTCACTTCAGTGGATTCGTCAATAAGCAGAATTGGGAAAATGATAATCCAAGAGTGATTGTCGAAATACCAATGCACCCACAAAGAGTGACTGTTTGGTGTGGTTTATGGGCTGGCGGCTTAAACGACCGTATTTTTTCCAAAATGAGGCCGGTCAGGCAGTTACTGTGAATGGTGTTCGCTATCGTGAGATGATAACGAACTTTTTATGGCCCGAATTGGAAGATATGGATGTGGACGATATGTGGTTTCAATAGGGCGGTGAAACTTGCCACACAACTAACGAAACAATGGCTCTTTTCCGCGACAAATTCAATGGCTGTGTTATCTCACGTGGTGGCGATGTCAATTGACCGCCAAGATCATGCGATTTGACACCGTTGGATTTCTTTTTTTGGGGTTATTTGAATGAAAAGGTGTACGTCGATAAGCCAGTAACAATTCAAGGGCTAAAGGATGAGATAATTAGGCACAATAACGGCATAGAACCTCAATTATGCCTCAGCGTCATCGAAAATTTGCTAAGGGGAGACAAACATGGACAAAAGGAAGCGGGAGAAACATAGAGAAAGATATTGGAAGACAGAGAAAGAAAACTAGAATGAGAGAGAGACGTAAATGACGTAATGATAAAAAAAGAAAAGAAATAATAAAATAGCCAGAGAGCCATAGAGAAGAAAAAGGGAATCGAAATGTTGAAAGGGAATGTGATAGATGGCCCGGGAAAAATAAAGAAGAGAAGAAGAAATGGGTATCGGAAAAGAGAAGGAAGAGAGAATAAATAATAGAAAACCAGACAAATAAAAATATACCAGAGCGAGAATGAAGAAATAGAGAAGGGGAAGAGAGTAAATTAAGAAATAAAAAGAAAAACCAGTACAGCAATTTTAGTCAGGTAAACTGACTGATAAATACCATCACCCAATATAAGATATTGTTTAAGTCTTGAGTTATTGAAATTAATAGATTTTTAAAATAAAATTACTTATGTATTATTTTTTGTCTGCATGTAGAGCAAAAACATACAAAATTTTATCTATTTGTACAGAAGGTACAATAAGTGGCAGCACAATGTGTCAATGATCGCTTACCTTGGCAAAATTTGTCTGAATTCAGTGTACATACAAAAATGATACGTATGTAAAAGGGGAAATATCCCATATATTTATATGGGATGTACCAGAAGGGGTGTGTCAATTACTTAGGGTTGCTGAGGCTTTGCCTCCTATTACAAGATAAATTAACTGACCAAATTTTAGTATCCCCCCAGGTGACGGTTTAGAAGTTATGGGAGAAATATTAATTTTCCAAACAAAGTCATTTTGTATGGGGGTACCAGAGGGGGTGATCCGATATATTCCATATTCATTCCTGATTAAAATCTTCATAACCGTACACCTTACGCAAAATTGTACTGAATTCAGTGTACTTACAAAAAAGATATGTATATGAGACTTTGGGGGTGGGTTCGGTCAATTGTATGGGAGGTACCAGAAGGGGTGTGTCAAATAGTTAGGCTCTCTGAGGATTCGCCTCCTATCACAACATAAATTTATCGACCAATTTTCATTACTCTCCAAGTGTCCGTTTGGAAGTTATGGAAGAAATATTAATTTTCCAAAAATAGGTAATTTTGTATGGGAGGTACCAGAAGGGGTGTGGCAAATGTTTCGGTTTTCTTAGGGTTTGTCTACTTTTGCAAGATAAATAAAGTGACCAAATTCAAACATCCTCTAGCTGTCCGTTTGGAAGTTATGGAAGAAATATTAATTTTCCAAAAATACGTAATTTTGTATGGAAGGTATCAGAAGGGGTGCATCTATTCAGTCCATTTACAACCCATAAGTTCGTTTTGAAAAATATTAATACTGGTTAATTTCCATACCGATCCGTTAAGGATTACTCGAGTTATCCTGCTGACCAGCCATCCAGCCAGCCAGACAGACGGACATAGCTCAATCGTCTTAAAAAGTCCTGAAACGAATTTGGTCTTAAGATACTTGGGGTCTAACTCGTCTCCTTTAATGCGTTACACTTTTTTTAGTATCAAATGATATATGTATACCCTCATCCCTAAGGGTGATGGTATAAAAAAATAGTTCAGGGAGAAGGCCGGCTGTGGCATAGTGGTTAGAACACGCGACTACCATGCGGGAGATCTCGGGATCGACTCCCACCTCCACTTATCTACATTTTTCTTTCATTGCCGGCCCCCTCGATGTTGTCGACAGCAACTTCGCAATATAAGTGTCGAGTCAATCGGCATGTCTAGTAGAAGCTTCTCAAAAAGTCACGTTCGCATTCGTGGAATAACAAGTAGGTGCCGTTTGTTTTGAATCTAAAATATAGCTCATTCATGGGGTGTAAAGGGAAATTAATTTTTTTTAGTAACGGCACATACTTGTTTATCGACGAATGCGAAGCTTTTTACTAAACGTGCCGGTTAACTCTACACTTATACTGCGAAGTTGCTGTCGACAACATCGACGGGGCCGGCAATGAAAGAAAAATGTAGATGACTGAAGGCGGGGATCGAACTTGGGATCTCCCGCATGGTAGTTGCGTGTTCTAATCATCATGCCACGGCCGGTTATAATACAGTGCAACAAATTTTTGGGGGCGTTATACTTTTTTTACGGAATGAAAGCTTTAGGTGAGTACATTAAAATTCCGGGATTATAGATCCCCCTAGGTCGAACAAATTTTTTTTTCGTATGGTTCGGTGAAGTTTTTAGTTCAACTTAAAAAAGTATTGAAATAGGTCCTAAAAAATATGTTTCTTATCTTTTAAGTGCATTTTAGGTATCCAATTTTTCAGTTTATCGTAAAAAAAGTTTGAAATAGGTCGTAAAAATTTATGTTTCAGAAGTCAGATGTCTTTAATGCAAATTAAAGAGGCTTTTTGAGGAATATTTTAGCTCTCTATCTCTTTTCCTTAAGTGTCCTTTTTGTCCTTATTTCAAAAAAAGTGAGAAAAATTGCCTTCAAATAGGACTTTAGAATATTCACATATTCTCTTAATGTTGTAAAATTGCATTTTAAGGTAATTTTCTGACTTTTCACGGGAAAAGTGCCTTCAAATAGGACGTTAGAGCATTCATATTTTCTCCAACATTTCAATGTTGTAAGATCCCATTTTAAGGTCCTTTTCTAACTTTTCACGAAATATGACACGAAAGTCACGTAAGATCGAATCCGTCCTCCCGAAATTTTAGAATACTCACAATATCCCCGCAAACTAACCTTCATTTTGTGTGGCATACTTTATCGTAAATGTGATAGTAGAACCAACAAAAACCTGTTTACAAAGTAGAGCTACTACTACTATCACATTTCCACCACCAATTTGTCCCACGCTCGGTAAAATAATAAATATACCATCGACATCCAGGAAATTTTTCACACATTTTTTAAATGTTGTTGTCTTTAACTTACGTTTTCTCCGGTTGTTTAAGCCTTAAATTAGCCACCATGTTCAAAAATTGCTCGGGAACTCCAGGACTAGGGAAAAAATCCATATCCATTGATAGAATGTAATAAGTCAACGATGTCTCGCGTCCTATATTACGGGCCAAATTAATAGGATATGTTAAATTTTGTTTAAGGCGATAATTTAACTTGAAATCAAACTCTTTTCCCTCTGAACACAGAGAAGGTTTCTCAAAGAATTTCTTCTTTGTTGAAGGTATAAAATAGGGAAGATAATTCTGATGTATCAGCAGATTGATATTGACATACAAACGTATGTCAGGACCACTTGAGGTGCAGTAATAGAGATGTGATAGATAATCTTTGGCTCTGGTAAAATCGTCACCATTTGTAAAGAGCGTCAATGAAATTGGTGCTTGCCATCTAAAGAAATTAAGGAAAAGTTAATAACGACGGGAATTATAGAAACATTTAATTTACATCACACCTTTTTAGTATATTTTGTAAATACTGCAAATCCGCCCATTCTCCCTGCAAAATCAAGGTGATACTCTCATTACCTCGGTATTCCTGTTCGGCTCTGATGTAATTATAAAGAATCCAATAGTTTTCATGTTGTCTCATATGAAAGCATTGAGCTGGAGATATAAAACGAGCTGTGGTTTCTTGACATACTTTTGATGTTGGGTTTGAAATGTGACTGTTATATTCAAGGGAGCTAGTGGGGTTTATGCGCGGAGTCCTTAGTAACCACCAGGTTAAACTAAATGAGAGCAGACTAAGTACAGCTAAGACGGCAATAATCCGTTGTTTTTCGTTACGTCTCATGATATTTTTTGCTCCAGTAAAGAGAAAAGTTTCGAATGAAGTTTAAACGTCGAATAATATTTGAATAAACTTCAAACGTCGAATGATATGTGAAATTAAAAAATAATTGAAAAGTATATGACCTTAACAAGCTGAATATGTAGAATTGTTTTCGAAAGTTTTTTGAGATCTGTAACTAAACAAGAACGCCGAGAAAAGCGTCACATATAGAATTGAAAGAAAACACAGCAATTGTGGGACTTAAAGTTTCTTAAAGGACATTATTCATGTTGGCATAGTATTTGCGTCATTGAAAAGGTCTTTTCGTAGAATAAGAACTTTTTTTTAGTATTTAGTCTTAGTTTTGCCGGCAATTTACCAATTATTCAAACCATCTATAGGATCTACTGAAATCTTATTAGTTTCCCTTCTTACATCTTCTTCATTTATAAAAAAACATCCATAATCTAGCAGCTTATAACTTACATAAGTTTATTTTAAAAAAATTGCAAAAAATAAAAATAAAACGCTGAAAATTACAATAAAAGTTAAAAAAATTAACTCTTTCTGATGTATCCCCTTGCCCTAGTATTTCCAATTTGAACCCATATAAGTATTTTTCTTATTTTCTGCAGATATCGCCGGTGCCAACTCTGACCACTGCCAGTGATTATAGTCCACCGAATCATTGTAATTATTAGCATTTGACGGTTGTACGCCTCTTGATGCTGCATTGATTCCCACCGTAGGCCAATTGGATTTTATCCATTTTCTATCATTAGGATTACTTTTCGGCACGACTGTAATAATCGGTTGCCTGTGCTGCGCTATGGTATTTGTATAACCACCATATCCTCCGTTGGTCATGTTGCGCATTTTCTGATCATCAATGTCACGACTTACAGGTGTTATTAGTACTCTAACATTTTCCGTAACCATAGGATTGTAGGTTTTTGGTATAAGAGGCTTAAAGGGATCATCGCCGTATATGGATTTGTAGCGTTCCGAATTGATTAAGGTTATAATTTGATACATAGCCACAATGGTGGCCCAATTGTAGCCAAAGTATACTGTATAAGGAAGAAAAAGAGGAAAAGTGCTGGATGATAAGGATATTACGCGATATAAGGATATTTGGGTATGAACTTACATATAAGAAAACCACCTCCCAGTGTGGCTGTAATCAACACTCCCAAATTGAATTTGTTCTTACACACTGACATCACTAGGATATGCATAATCAGACAGTAGATGACCCGACAAAATTCAAATATAGCCAAGGGTACGAGAAAGTATTTTTTAATCTGGAACAAAAGATAAATAGGTAATAAGTTTTTGAGTAAGCTGATTAAGTTAGTTAGTGAAAGAGCTAAATTGAGTAAGCTGAATTGTAGTTTGAGAAAAATGGGGTGTGGAGTCAAGGTAGAGAGTTAAAAAGTTACACAAAAAAACTCCTCGTTAAATTTCATTGAAGACATCTTATATCCAAAAACAATCAGAAATAAAGATACTCTGAATATTTTAGGTCGCTGTTCACACTTACTTAAACTTAATTTCCCTTTACACCCCATGAATGAGGTATGGGATAGCATCTCGCGTTGTTGTGAATTAACACGCTTTCTATTTTTAGACTCACAACTAACGGCACCTACTTGTTTATCGACGAATGCGAACGTCACTATTTGAGAAGCTCTTACTAGACACGCCGGTTGACTCGACACTAATACTGCGAGGTTGCTGTCGACAACATTCTAGGGGAGCCGACAATGAAAGCCATTTTTTTTTAAGATGCCAGGAGTTGAACTTTTGATCTTTCGCATGGTAGTCGATTCTAACCACTATGCCACGGCCGGTCCCCGCTGTTCACACAGTTCTTTGAAAAAGCGACAAAATGATTAGTAGTATATCGATTTTTGGACTAAGAGGACCTCAAGTAGAATTTTCTAAGTAACATTTTTGTAGAACATTTGAATGTTGTAAAGTCCCATTTTAAGGTAATTTTTTTACTTTTCTTGAAATAAGGACGAAAAGGACATACGAAGAGCCGAGATAGACGTCGTACATGCTTCACAAAAAATCCGCATTACATGTTGTTAAGGATATCGAAAATGCACTAAAACAATATAAAACATAGTTTCTCAGTATCTACTTTAAGCTCTATTTTAGGTTAAACTGAAAATTTTACCGTGCCAATATGAAAAAATTAACCTAGGACGGATCTGTCCTACCGGAATTTTAATATTCACACCTAAGACGTGTGTAAACGGAATTATTTCGCCTCCAGACAATTACCTCTATTTTTCTTCTTCTTCTTCTTTAATGACAGCAACAACAGAAATTTATCCATCAGTAGCCGCACGTAGAAAAGTATTAAAAGCGCTTCGGTCTTATGCGCTCCGTAGATAGTTCGTCACCAAAAGCTTAGACAACCGCTCTTTCACCTGGTCCATCCATTGAAGTTTTGGTCGCACCCTCCTGCGCCGCTCATCTAGTTAATTGCCGACGACTTTTCGAGCCGGAGCATTTCCGTCCATTCGTACAACGTGACTAAACCAGCGCATTCGGTCTATTTCAACGCGCATGACTATGTCGATGTCGTTGTACAGCTCCAAGTAAGGGTGCCTGTTCTGAAACCTTATCATTTTACCATTTGGTAGAACTTTCAGGCTTCACCTCTATCCCTGCACTTTTCGATATCTCGGATCTCACTTTTCTTCTATATAAATATTTCCTCATGAAGTGGTGTTTGACCTCTCTTCCCTTGGCTAACCCAGTGGTATGCAGCTTTGCGATGTCTAGTTATCTTTGCGTTTGGTTACCTTGGCTGCAACACGGTTGTGATCCGAGTCAATTTTTTAAACGCTCATCACACGCATGTCCATAATGCTTGAGACATACCTTCCATCGATTACCATGTAATAACTCTGATTTCTTGTCTTCTTCTTATTCTTTAATGACAGCAACAACAGAAATTCCATCCATCAGTAGCTGCATGTAGAAAAGTATTCCAAGCACTTCGGTCGTAACACCAAGCTTAGTTAACAGCTCTTTCACCTGGTCCATCCATCGGAGTTTTGGTCGCCCCCTCCTGCGCCGCCCATCGAGTTTAGGTAGAGCAAGACAGGTAGTATCAGAGTCTGGTAGAGTTGGGTATTTGTTCTTCGAGAGAGCGGTTTGTCATTAAATCGCTTGGTTAGCGCATAATAGCAGCGGTGTGCAATCAATTATCGTCTTTTGATTTCCAGGCTGACATTATTATTTTTGTTTATGGCGGAGCCAAGGTAGACAAAATCATCTACCACTTCAAAGTTATAGTTGTCAACGTTCACGCAGCGTCCCAGACAAGTGGACTCTTTGTTCGCTGAAACAAATGACTTGGTTTTGTCCTCATTTATCACCAGACCCACTTCAGCCGATTACTTTTCAATGCTCGAAAAAGCCGCAGTAACATCCCGCAATCCACGGCCAATCATAACTATATCATCGACATAAGATGGTACCATTCCTGTTTACTGCAGCCTTTCGCCTGATCATCTCCATTACGATGTTAAATATAACGCAAGACAGACTATCGCCTTGTCTAAAGTCTCGCTTGGTAGAAAAGGGCTGTGTTAGATTTGTGCCTATTTTCACTGAAGACTTCGTGTCAGTCAGTGTCATCACGCAGAGTCGAATTAGTTTTGCGGGGATACCAAACTCAGCCATAGCATCCAACAATTTCTGTCGTATCGGACTGTCAAATGCAGCTTTGTAATCGATGAACAGATGGTAGGTATCGATCTGCATTTCTTGGGTATTCTCCAGGATTTGTTGTAGCGTGATTTACCAGGTCTGAAGCCACACTGATAAGGTCCAATCAGGTTCGCCAGGAGGGGCTTTAGTCTTTCACATAACACACTAGACAGAACCTTGTATGCGATGGGTAAAAGGCTAATCCCGCGATAGTTGGTACACACACTAGAATCGCCTTTCTTATGCACGGGACATAGGACACTCAGATTCCAATCATCGGGCATGCATTCCCTGAGCCAAATCGTGTTTATGAGCTGGTGCATGCATGTTACCAGGTCATCGCCGCCGGCTTTAAAAAGCACTGCCGGCAGTCCATCGGCTCCCGCAGCTTTAATATTTTTAAGCCGGGCAATTGCGGTGCTGATCTCGTTTTGGCTCGGTGGTGGACAATCTACTCCATCGTCGATGATTGGTGCGATTTCGTCACTTATGCTGCCTTCGGGAACGAGAAGAGATTGAAAGTGTTCCCTCCATTTTTGCAGCACACTCTGAGTGTCCGTGACCAGATTTCCGTCTCTGTGCTTACAGGTGGGGATCCCTGTTCCAAAACCTTTACTTTTTACCTTTTGGTAGAACTTTCGGGCCTCACCTCTATCCCTGTGGTTGTCGATATCCTGGCTCTCTCTTTTCTTCCACAGACGCTTTTTCCGCCTGAACAGGCGTTTCATCTCCCTCCTTTTCTCTTTATAACGCTCCGTCACCGCACGCGTCACCATTGGCTGAAGTTTTTCCTTGTATGCAGAATCCATTTCCTCAGACATTTCGCGACATTCATTATCGTCCAGGGCTTGTCTGAGCGTGGTTTTTCATAACCCAGTCGTTGCGGCAGTAGTCATAGAATTCGCATTATGCTGCCACTGTATATCGGGAACATCAGAATTAAGTGGGTTGGTTCGAAAAAACTGAGAGAGTTGGTTGGAGTAGCATTGGCTATCTCAGTGGTATGCAGCTTTGTGATGTCTAGCTTCCTTTGCGTTTGATTAAGAGTGTTTTTAGCTCTACTTAATCGTGTGCGTACCTTGGCTGCAACTAGGTGGTGATCCGAGTCGATATTTGCACCGCGCATCACACGCACGTCCATAACGCTTGAGACATGCCTTCCATCAATTACCACGTGATCAATCTGATTTCTTGTATTTTGATCGGGAGATATCCAGGTTGCCTTGTGGATATCTTTATGCGGGAATCTGGTTCCACTCACAACCATGTTTCTTGCCGACGCGAAACTTACCAGTCTGAATCCGTTATCGGAGGTGTTGTTGTGTAGACTGAATTTTCCGACTGCTGAACCAAGAGCATCTTCCCTTCCTATTTTAGCATTAAAATATCCCAGAACAATTTTAATGTCATGTGCAGGGCAGCGGTCATATATATCCTCCAGGCGCTCATAGAATGCATCTTTGATGTCATCGTCTTTGTCTTCCGTCGGGGCGTGTACACAAATCAGCGTAATGTTAAAATATTTCGCCCGGATGCGAATGGTGGGTATACGGTCATTTACAGTGTTAAACCGCGAGGCCAGGTGTCGAAGTCTCTTGCCGACTATGAAACCACATCCAAATTCGTGTCTTTCTGCATGGCAGCTGTAAAAGATGTCACAGTTCTTCCGTCGTGTGCATCCCTGTCCCGTCCATCTCATTTCCTGTATGGCGGTGATGTCAGCCTTGTATTTGTCGAGGACATCCGCCAGTTGGATAGAGGCACCATCTCTGTATAGAGTTCGGACATTCCAGGTGCATATCCTTAAATCATGGTCCTTATATCGTTTGCGGGAGTCGTCAACATTTGGGGGAGTTCTTGTTTTTCGTTTTCTTCGAGTTTTCATAATAAATTTTTGTTTAAGGAGAGTGGCTTATTAGGCCACCGCTCCCGATCTTAGTTTCTTGGGGCTGCCAAAGCCACTAAGAGAACCTGAGTTGAGTTTCAGTAACTTCTGTTACCTAGTTCCTAAGACGCATCGGTGGTAGCATGCCGATTAGGTTACTCAACATTTCGCCTTCTAACTCTAGCCAACTTCGAAGCGGTTGCTTTAAAGTCATTGCCCAGGGAATACTTGGTCTAAGACCGGAAGTAGTTAGCTGCTTGGACAGTGCCCACAAAGGAATCGATTCTGGTCACTCCCAAGTGAGTGACAATCAGTAACTTTCCACCTCTAGGCAAAGTCCCATTCCCAAATAAATAACAATCAGAAAGATTCAAATTAGAAAATTTCCCCCCTGGGTATCTGGGGCTAAAATACGGTTTGGTCACGCCCGCTCCGTCCACTGATGCAGAACACATATACGTGTTGCCTTGTACCATGTGGATGTCAAGTTTTATCCTCTAAGGCTAAAATACAGTTTTGCCACGCCCATTCCGTCTACTGATCCAAAATTAAAATTTAGTTTGCATATTCATATTCCTGTTGTGAATTATTATTTGCGCACCAAATTGTATCTCTATGGGGCTAAAATACAGTTTGGTCCCGTCCGCTCCGCCCGTTGATCCAAAATTTAAATTTCGTCTGCATATTCTTATTCGTGTAGCCGGGTACTACCTGTGCTTCAAATTTTATCTCTTTAGGGTTGAAATCAGAGTACGTAAAAGAGCTCTTGGCATTTAATTTACTTTTCGGCACAAAGTACTTTTTTTTGTACCAGAGTACTTTTTTGTACCAAAAAGTACTTTTTGTCATAAAAAGTACTTCGGTACAAAAGAAAGTACTTTGTACCAAAAAGTAATATGAACCAAAAAGTTTTTTTTGGTACAAAAAAGTACTCTGGTACAAAAAAAGATTTTTGTGTACAGAAGTGTGCTTTTGGGTCAATAAAAGTACTTTGTGCAACAGAAAAGTGCTTTTGGGCCAATAAAAGTACTTTTTGACATAAAAAAGTACTTTGGTACAAATGAAAGTACTATGTACCAAAAAGTACAAAAAAAGTACAAAAAAGTACTTTTTGGTATAAAAAAGTACTCTACAACAAAAAAGGTCTTTGTGCAACAGAAAAGTGCTTTTGGCCAATAGAAGTACTTTCTGGCATAAAGTAAGTAGGTATTGGTACATAATTTTGGTACTCGCGAACCAAGAGCCACAAAATAGGCTCTCTCGCGAGTCAGCTCTCTCGCGAGCCGAACCGAATATGATAGCTTTATAGGGCGCATATCCTTTTTTTGCTAGGGTATCAACTAATTAGTATGTGCGTCTTCTATAATTATGACACTTTTCTTCACCCCCTCCAATTACTTGTGTTTATCAACTAGAATATTTGTTTAGCTGTTGATAGACAACAAGTGTTTAAAGTCAACAATTCACTAAGCAATTGTAAAAATACAAATAAACAAAAACAAAATACGCAAATGTTGAAACCTAAGAATGCAGGAAATTAATTAATTTATATGATGTGCGGACTAGAGCAGCAAATAAAACACTTGTAAACGCCAGTGTAACTACGTACTTAGAAATGTCTCGATATGCCTACAATTATCAGCAAAAACCATATCTATAACACTCGTGTGTGAACAAAAAATAATAAACAGACTATTTTTTATTAGTTGCAATTAAACTATGCATACAATATTTCCGTCAAAGTGTTTTGTATGTCGTGTGCGTATGCTATAATTATGGTGTGCATAGAATAGAATATGTATAAATAATTTTAATGCCTCAGATATTGTTTTTATGGTGCATTGCTGTAATATGCCATCTAATATTCAAATTACCTTCCATGTGCCATAGAAAGCCAATAGGCTGGCAGCCATATGGGAGAATAGATACAGTTGTATTAGTATCAAAAGTGTATCGCCATCTATAAAGAAGGGGAGAGAGATTAGAAATTAGTTTTAGCATTGAATGATGTAAGATATTTTTTTGTTTATTTCAGCTGCACACTTACTATTGTTAAACATATCGATAAACTTTTCCACTATGACTTGTTTGCGAAAATGATCATCATCATCGAATAGTTCTACCAAAAACTTTAATATATCCAAATGTGTGACAAAGAAGATAATAGAGCTTATAAAAGTTGAAAGCTGAAAAGAAAAAGTAATAATGCAATTTGTTTTTAATTGTCTATATGGAATGTTTGCTCATTTCGGAAAGTTTTGTTGTTTTAATTCTCTGGTACTTAATGTTGCCTGTAGACAAGTGGTTGAATTTTGTCCGTCGATATTATATGCAGTGACGTTAAATCAACGTTTGCCGATCAATTTTTACAAATAGCGTCATTATTCAATTTAATATTTAAAAAAATTTCTTAAACAATAATACTTTTGTTTTAAAAAATGTTTTTCAAGTTTTTCTTCTGGATGTTATAAAACTGTGGGATTTGAAATTAATAAAGAGCGATTCCCACATGATGCCGCCACTTGCATATGAACCAATATTCTAGTTTTCAATGTAGGATACAATAAATGTACGTTGTGGTACACACAAATTATTTCGTGGTAGATTAAAAGTTCTTCTGTACTTTTTGGTACAATATATGTACTTTTTTGGTACAATAATAAATGAAATTTCTGGAACAATAAAAATACTTTTGGTACAATAAAAGTGCCTTTTGGTACAATATAAATACTTTGTGGGACAATAAAAGTACTTGTTGGTACAATTAATGTTCTTTTTTGTAAAATAAAAGTACTTTTCGGTACAATGAAACTACTTTTTGGCACTATAACTTTACTGTGTGGAACAACAAAAGTACTTTTTGGTACAGTAAATGTACTTTTTCGTACATTACTTCAAAATTTTTTTTTAGCACAATAAAACTACTTTTTGGCACTATAAATGTACAGTTTTTTTGGAACAATGACATTCCTTTTTGGCACTATAACTGTACTATGTGAAACTACAAAAGTACGTTTTGGTACAATAAATGTACTTTTTTGTAAAATACATAAAAATTATTTTTTGGCAAAATAAATGTACATCCTGGTGCAATTAATGTTCTTTATGGTACAATAAATGTACATTTTGGTACTTACAAATTATTTCTTGATACATTAAAAGTCCTTCTTGGAGCAATAAAAGGACTTTTTGGTACAATAAATGTACTTAAAGGGGCAAAACAATTTTTTTGGTATAATAAATGTGCTTTCTGGAATAATAAAAATTATTTTTGGCACAATACAGGACTTTCTGGTGCAAAATTACTTTTAGTTCAATAAAAATACATTTTGCACAATAAATGTACCTTCTGGTACACTAAAATTACTTTTGGTACAATAAAAGTACTTTTCGGTGCAATAAAAGTATTTTTTGCTTAAAAAGTGTACTTTCTGGTGCGACAAAAGTACTTTTTGGTACAATAAAAGTACTTTTTGGGAAAATAGTAGTATTATTTGGCGCAATAACTATACTTTCTGGAACGATAGAAATACTTTTGGTACAATAAATGTACTTTTTGGCACAGTAAATATACTTTCTGCTAAAATAAAAGTACCATTCAAAGTCCTTCTTGGAACAATAAATGTACCTTGCGGAACATTAAAACTTCTTTATGGTACAATAAATGTCCTTTTTGTGAAATAAAAGTACTTTTTGATATAATAAAAGTATTTTTTGCACAATAAAATATAAATAAATAATAAATTAAAACTAATTTTCGGTACAATAAAAGTACTTTGTGTACAAAAAAATTATTTTCTGTTGCAATAAAATTACTTTTGGTATTACAAAAGTATTTTTTGGAATAATAATAGTACTTTTTGAAACAATAAATGTACTTTTTGGAACATCAGTACATTTGCAATGAATAAAAAATATAGATGACTGGAGGCGGGAATCGAACACGGGATCTCCCGCATGGTAGTCGCGTGTTCTAACCACTATGCCACGGCCGGCCCCAGAGGGGATATGCTATGGATTATGAAAAATCACTCTTAGACGAGCCCTGGTACTATAAAAAATGTTGCGTAATGTCTGAGAAAAAGGATGCTGCATTTAAGGTGATGCGGTGATGGAGCAATATAATGAGAAGAGAAGGGGTATAAATCGTCTCTCCAGTTCGAAAAAAGTCTATGGAAGATGATTTGGCTAAAGGAACGCATTCCCGATGATTGTCATCTGAGTGTTCTATGTCCTGAGCTTAAGAGAGGCGATCTACTCCAACTATTGTGGGAATTACCTTTTACCCCCTCATATACAAGGTCCTGCCTAGTGTATTATGTGAAAGACTAAAGCCTATCCTAGCCAAACTGATTGGACCTAATAAGTGTGGCTTTAGACCTAGTAAATTCACTGCCGACCAGATATTTACACTACGACAAATTCTGGAGAATCGCATGCATATCGACACTTGCCAACTACATTTGAAAGTTCGATACGACAGAAACTATTAGATTCTGTGGATGAGTTTGGTATCCCAGCGAAGGAGATACGACTTTGCAAGGGGACACTGACACGTAGTCTTTTGTAAAAATTGGCAAAAATCTGACAAAGCCACGTTCCACCAAGCAAGGCTTTTGACATACCTTATACCTTAAAAATAGTTTTGTGCTGCTCGCGTATGCGGATGATATAGATATCATTGGCTGAGGTCTGAGGGATGTTGCAGCAAACTTTTCAAGTTTTGAAAACCAATCGGCAGAGGACAAAACCAAGTCATTTGTTTCAACAAACATAGAGTCTACTCGATTTGGATGCTGCTTAAACGTTGATTTTGTCTACCTTGGCTCCGCCGTAAACAAAAATAATAATGTCAGCCTGGAAATCAAGAGAGAAGCATCGATCAAGAGACGAGTATTGAGCGCAATATACGCTAAGCAAGCGAATACATCGTTTGCCAAAGAATGCAGAATGTTACTGCAGTCTTTTCAAGCATTGAGATGCATTCGGCATAAGTGCGTCTGGTGATGAATAAGGACAAAAAATTTGGTATGACGTACTATTTATATACGGAGTGCAAAAGACCAAAGAGCTTTGAATTCGTGTCTACGTACGGCAATTAATAGATGAATATCAGTTATTCTTGCCACATACGAGTAAGAAGGTGCCGTGCAATAAAACCATAGGTAAGAAAGCCATATGACCTTGCGAAATAACACCATATAACACCATATGACCTTATTACCACAGATGAAGTAAAATAAACCCATTATTGTACCTTTAGTAATTTTTTGCAGTCGGTTGCAGTCGTCGTAGTCTGTTCCGCTACTCTTTCTCTGTCTCTTTTCAATGGTTGATAAACAAAGTGTTGAGGGGTTAGAGATGCTTGAATAAGCTTGATTGAAATTTGTATTCTAATAAATTCATTTAATTTCAAGTAGCTGCAATTGCACAATCAAGGTATTACAAATCAAACATAGTAGTTAATCACATCTTCTATATATATATAAATGGTGGCAAAAATGTTTAGTAATTCATCAATCGAAAACGGCTAAGCCGATTTTGCTCAAACTTTTTTTCAGTTGTTCGCTATTGCCAGAAGAAGGCTTATGTGAAAGAAAATTTTGGAAAAATCTTCCGGAAAAGTCGGAAAATAGGAAAAAACGAAAATTGCCTTTTTGTATGGAATTTTGTGTGCAGTTGTTACAGAATGGCTTTTACAATAGAAAAATAGAAAATTTTTGCTAAAAAACTAGGAAAATTCCGGAAAATTTTAACAAAAAATAATTTTTTTTTCACGAAACTTTTAATTTTATCGTATGATTGAATAAATTTGGACGATGTTACTGTGAAAAATTTCGAAAAATTAATCCCAAACGACTTTGCGCATGAAAAAATAGAAAAATTCTTGGTGGTAAACTCGGAAAATTCCGGAAAAAACTAGATTTTTTCTACAAAATTTTGCATTGTATCGCTTGATTTGATAAAAATCGCAAATTGAATTTTTGTTTAAAATTTTGTGTGCAATTGTAGTGACTTTTCAAATGGAAAAATAGAAAATTGTTGTTAAAAATTGCTTAAAAAAAAGCCAAAAATCTTGTTGGAAAACTCAGAAATAACTCGATAAAGTGGGATTTTCGACGAAATTTTGCATTGTATCGCTTGATTTAATGATTTCAGTCGATTTTAAAGTTGGAAAATTTGTTATGATGCTTGGAAAATTTCGGATTATTGTGAAACTTATTATGTTAAAGGACAAAACGCAAACAATTTCTATATCTTATGCATGAGCATAACGCATTGGTCCGATTGTACAAATCCGCATTGAATACAATGCATTTTGACGACCACAAAATCATTATCAGAGCTGACAAAAGACCCTCTGGATGCCATGCAAGACAATTCAATGCACCCACTATAAATGAAGTCGCAGTGGTGATTGTTGGGAAGAATGGGGAATCACGCGATATTGTTCTCAAGCGTTGGGATGGTGGACAACTGACGCCCGTGAAAGAGACTCATCGGTCATATGATCCACTTCATTAACCGTTGATGTTCTGTCGTGGAGAGGATGGCTATCACCTCAATGTTAGTCAATAGAATGAAAGAATTGTTTACAAGTCATCACTTCTTTTTCATTTTCCATTTAAGTTAGAATTCGTATTTCAGGAGAAGAAACTAATACAATGGTTAGCTCAATGAATTTTTATGCGTATCGATTGATGATTCGGCAAGATGTTGACAATCATCTGTTTAGATATCGACGGTTATTTCAACAGTACTGCATTGACATGTACGTCATGGTCAAAACGGAGCGTCTCAATTTCACCGAGGCAACTGTTTCTGCTCCAGCGAATCAAATAAGTACATTGTTTGCGATCATCATAGCCACGTATCATCTGCCAAATCCGAGCACATTGTGGGACAAATACAAGGACGAGATGGCTGACGACATTTTGCACAGAGTTCGCACGACAACATCGAATTTCGATATTGAAATTAACTTCTGATCGAATACATGTGCGGAGGCAGTTGACCGAACGATGAAGGATTTTTGAGGTGATTCAAGACCGTATGGTGGGGCTATGTTATTGCTGCCCGGAGATTTTCTTCAAACGCTTCCCGTCATCCCAAAAACTACTGCTGCTTATGAAAATAATGCATGTCTGAAATCGTCGTCTTTGTGGCTGCATGTCAAGAAGTTGAAATTGACTACGAACATGAGAGTCATGTTGCAAAATGACCTATCGACTACTGAATTTTAAAGACAGCAACTGGCGCTTGGTAATGGCCAAATTCCTATTGATGTTTGAACTGTATGAAGGCGTGCCCAGCTAATTTTTGCGAGTTTACATCGTCGAAAGAGGAACTCATCACCAAAGTTTAAAAATCTAGATTGGATTAGTGAACGGGCCATACTACGAAAGAGGAACAACTCATCACCAAAGTTTTCCTCGGCATTATACAAAATTATAAAAATCTAGATTGGATTAGTGAACGGGCCATACTAGCATTTAAGAATAAGGACGTCGATAGCTGGAATGTTATTATTTAAAGTAGAATCGATGGAGAACTGCATTAATAAAAATCCGTTGACAGCGCGATCAACGAAAATGAGGCGACCAATTATCCGACCGAATTTTTTAACTCCCCAGATGTGCAAGGAATTCCGCCGCATAATTTACAGCTGAAGGTGGGATCGATCATAAGCATGTTGCGCAATCTGAATCATCCGAAATTGTGCAACGGTACGCGGTTGTCCGTCAAGAAACTGATGATCAATGTGATTAAAGCGAATTTGTTCCTTATCCCACGAATTCCTATTATTCTAACCGATCTTCCCTTCCATATTCAAGCGAATTTAACTCCCCATTCGATTTTCAATCTCGAATTTTCCTGCTTTTCCCAAGGTCAGCTGCACGTTGCCTGTGCGCATTGTTTATCAGATCGCCCTTTACTGATTTCGATTAAATTCAAATAAATCACATTAAAACTTGAGCTATCTGCGTTTTACTATTACCCTGGAGCTTATCTGTAGGCGTTACCTTAGGATCGAGACGATGTTTGCCGGGTCCGAAGTTGTATGGCAGATCAACGTTTGCCGGGTCAGCTAGTATATATATATATATTCATGTTATATTTATGTTCACTTTGGTGATATCTCACTGGTTTAACTACTATAGAGGAAATGGGTTGTCAGTTTTCTCAAAGTACCTGTTCTTATATTAGTGAAGAGATTATGTGTCACCAGACTGTTTCTAAAATATTAAAGGAGTGTATATTTTGTTTTTTTATTGATTTAATTTGTAATACGATAAAGTTAATATTCGATTTTTTTTATTTGTTTTCTGGGTTAGACATTAATATTATGTAAAGGTAGCAGTTAAATTGAGATACTATCTAAAATTTGCAAACTATTAAGGAATTGGATCTATTCTACACAAATTAAAAAGTGTCAGTCAGGGTGTCATTTTAGCTTAAACAAAACATACCAGTACTTTTCCCATACAATAGTTATGGAACATGCATCTCTTCATGCAATACAGATAACCGGTTCCGTGACTGGTGCTGCACCTGTTCATTTGCCGTTGAGTACTCCATAATGTTATTTAATTTGCTCGGCTTTGTATAGCCAATATTCTATCGTCTTTGAACTTGACTCACGACACGATAACACAGTACAATACATAATTTTGGGAATCAATTCTGAGAGCTGCACGTAAAATAAGCCCCAACAAGAAGAAGTTATGCATCATTCGTTTTGTCAAGTTACATGCCATAGCAATTTAATATCGATTTGAAGTTAGTAAGTATCGTATAGGGGAATTTGTCACGTTTTAGACTCTTTTGTTTGACATAACTCTAGAACCAGTAGTCCGATTTAGCTGAAACAAATTTAAAATAATTAAGAATTAAAATGTTCATATAAAATTTCCCTACATAAGCAACAGTTTCACTTTTCCATTCATCAAATGATTTAGACGTATGATTTACATGGAATCTAACTTATGATAATCATACGCCACCATATAACAATATAATAAAAGTGCCTAAAACGTGACAAATTCCCCAATACGATACTTACTAACTTCAAATCGATTTTAAATTATTATGGCATGTAACTTGACAAAACGAATAATGCAGAACATCTTCTTTTTAGGGATACTTTCACGTGCATTTCTCAGAATTGAGTCCCAAAATCATATGTTGTACTGTGTTATAGTGCCGTGAGTCAAGTTCGAAGACTACAGAATACTGGCAGTTGGGCCCAAATCAATGAGCTGAAAAATGTTGTAGTGTCTAATCTAATATCGAGTTTGCTTTCTGGTCAATGTTTAGTATTTTTTGGCGTATCTTGACTACAGCTTGATATTTCAATATGTCGACGTTTCCCCATATTTCTTATATGTATATGTTGCTGGCTTGGACACGTTGTACGAATGGACGAAAACGCTCCGGCTCGGCAGGAGGGAGCGACCAAAACTCCGATGGATGGACCAGGTGCTGGAACTGTTAAGTAAGCTCGGTATGACCAACTATCTACATAGCGCAAAAGACCGAAGCGCTTGGAATGCTTTTCTACGTGCGGCTACTGGTAGATAAATTTCTGTTGTTGCTGCCAGTAAAGAAGAAGAAGAAGAATATGTTGCGTCAGGATTTCATTTTCATTGTTACTGTTACTGATCATCTGCTTTCGTTCCCAGTATTCGTGTTCATAATACTCATACGCCACATGTGGTAAGCAATTATAATTAATCATACGTTGTATCAATGTGTAAAAGTAACTTTATATTGATAACGTATGTGAATCTTTATATATAAAATTCTATTGTACGTGTGTTGTGACTGAACTCCTCCTAAATGGCTGGACCGATTTGCATAAATTTGTTTGTATGCGTTTGGGTGGCGTCCCCCCTTTGTCCAATTGGACAAAGGGGCGTGGCACCGCCCATATAACTTGAAAATCAAAAGGGCTATATCTCATGAACTATCAGAGGTATGAAGATGAGATTTGGTATATATGTTGTTGAAGCAGTATAATTTTAAGCCAAGGTGGAAGTGGGCGGTGCCACGCCCCCATTTCAAAAATCGCTCTAACGGCTTTTCTAACACACCGATTGAAACGAAAATTTGGTAATTTTGACCTGTTGATAGTCCCTGTCTATAATACGCTGTGATTGGATAAAGGGGCGTCGCACCGCCCATACAACTTGAAAATCAAAAGGTCTATATCTCATGAACTATCAGAGGTATGAAGATGAGATTTGGTATATATGCTGTTGGAGCCGTATTAATTTCAACCGGGTGGAAGAAGGCGGTGCCACGCCCCTTTTAAAAAATCGCTTTGCAGGCTTTTCCAATAGACAGATTGATACGAAAATTTTACCAAGTGGTACTGTTGACCTGAAGATAGTCCCTGGCTATAATAGGTTGTGATTGGTTGAAGGGGCGTGGCACCGCCCATACAACTTGAAAATTAAAAGGGCTATATCTCATGAACTATCAGGGGTATGAAGATGAGATTTGGTATATATGTTGTTGGAGCAGTATTAATTACTGCCAGGTAGGAAGAAGGCGGTGCCTCGTCCCTTTTTCAAAAATCGATCTAACGGCTTTTCTAATAGACCGATTGATGCGAAAAGTGGTACTGTTGACCTGTAGGTAGTCCCTGGCTATAATTGGTTGGGATTGGATAAAGGAGCGTGGCACCGCCCATACAACTTGAAAGTAAAAAAGGATATATTCTCATGAACTATCAGAGGTATGAAGATGAGATTTGTTACGTATGTTATTGTTGCAGTATGAATTACAGTAAGGGTGGAAGTGGGCTGTGCTACACCCTTTTAAAATTAATAGTTATAACTGTCAAAATTCCACAGTATATTGCAGTTCGCCTAGAGATATGAATAGTAAGGTGGGCCAATTTTTTGCGGCAAGAATTACAGTAAGGGTGGAAGAAGGCTGTGCTACACCCCTGTTAAAAAAGTAGTTATTACTGTCAAAATTCAACAGTATATTGCAGTTCGCCCAGAGATATGAATAGTAAGGTGGGCCAATTTTTTTATTCGCAAAAATCGTAACCAAAATCGAAAATCGATGAATTGTTAGAAAGTTTCATCAATAAAATTTGTGTCTAAAATCAATTCCTAGCTCGCTTTGGGAAGCAGGAAGATTTTAGATAGAGATTTTTTTGTTTTTAAATGAGCACAAACCGAAAACTTCTGCGTATAACTGATTTTCCAACAAACTAAATGAAGTATTATAAAAGCAAATCTATGTATTGGTTAAAAAGTTATGGCCTCTGAGTGTTGACATACAGAAAACAATGTCAAAGATATACCATTCTCTTCGTCTTGGTATCCAAGCATCGAAATAGTAGGTACAAATTAGAGCCGGGGCCCATAGGTCTGAAGATTTCAATAGTTGCTAAAATAGTTGTTAAAAAAAAGTTGCTAATGAACAGGATATTTGGAACTCAATAAGTAAAAAGTGCCGAGGCTATGCCCACGCACTTCAATATTTAACTTTTTAACTATATCAAATGATAGTCCGTACACCAGGCAATTTAGGACACACGCAGCCTAAAACAGTGATTTGTTTTTAATTTACTTTACAGATATGATTTTTTAATTACTTTTCAGGAGAGCGAATCGGTAATAAATCCTATAGATAAAATGTTCGCCAAACTTATGGAGCCCTTTGTGAAGTTTAGGGTGCATATAGTCATTCATCTGAGCAGCTAATAGAAGCCATCGACGACGCTGTAGACGTAAGTGTGACAGGGGACTCGTATTTATCGAACCGACGCCGTTCTCAGCAACTCGGTCTCTGCAAATGCCGAGGAAAGATCTTAGTCTACATTCATATAAAATCCAACTGGTAGAAGAACTAGAGCAAGTGGACGATCAATTGATTTTTTTTATATATCATGTCATTGCACATTATTTGAAGGAGAAATGGTTCCAACACGACAGCATAATATGCCATGCAGCGCGTGAGAACATCACTTTGTTAAGCCGTTTGGTTGGTGACCGCATTTTCTCAAAAATGGTAATACGAGTACAATATATAGAGAGTATTCGGGTATATTCTTGGTCCGTGTGAGAAGAAGACATGGCAGAGAAGGTTTTTATAGCTAAAAGCATGAAGCTTCAAATGAAATTTTCATTTGCGGTCAATAGGAGGAGAAGCCATAACAAAAGTGATTTTTACGCCCAAAGACATAGTTAGTATACAGACGGTTCCCGCTACTGCAGATAAATATAAAAATTGAATTTTGATCTTTAAAGAAATTTCTGTTTCCGATTTGTGAAAGAAGTGCTTTTTCTCCCTACATACAGACAAAACTTAATCTGCAATCTTTTTACTATCGTGATAGAGCATATCATATTTAGAATTTAAAACAATAAAACTTAATTAGTTAGCATCCATGTTAAGGAGTTACTTGAAATTAGTTACATAAGTTAATAAACTCAACATATTATTCTCGAGCTTAAGTGCCGTTTTAAAGTCATTTGTAGACCTATATGTGAAATATATTACAAGTTAATATGCAATAGCGAAGCATTGCCGGGCCCACTAGTATATTATAAATCATACGTTGTTACAAAAGGTAATGTAATGTTCTTTAGATTTTCATATTTTAACTGTGTCAAACATGTTGAATGCGTGACTTAAATAATGTTCCGTATAGAAGATAACTTTCAATCGAGGAAAAAAACTTTTTAAAATATCAATACGTTTTTCCATGCATACTTATAACACAGAAGATTTGCCCAGAATGAATTGGCTTAATATGATGCATAAGCAATCATAATGAGTAAATAATATTAACTAAGCTCATTGATTTCCGTCACTGAGTCTATAATGCTCATACGTCAAATGATACGAAGTTATTATTAATCATACGTTGTGACAAATTGTAACAAGTTGTCTTTTAGCTTTTCAATATTTAAATGCGACAGACAAGTAGAGAGTGTAATTAAAATGACGTTTTCCCCGGACCACATCACAAAATTTTCACTATAAATTAAAAGTCCCAAAATCTAATAAATATTTGCTCATTAGTAATGCTAATAAGATTATGACAAACATTTTGATTCAACACATTTTCAACACTTACAAATGCAAAAGAAGAAATCACCATAACGCCTAAACGTACAGAACAGTACAGCAAATAGGTTTCCATCCAAAGCATATTGGATGGTTGTATAGTAATTAACAAAAACTAGGAATCAATGAAATTTGTTGCCTTTCACACTGTATTGAACTACATTTTTGTGAATTTCCAAATCTCAAAATTTAACTCTTCTATTCGATTATCAGTATAGGGATCCGCTTAATATTTTTTTTTGTTACTACTTTTAACGCTCACGCAGTTATAATAAAACTGACAATTGATATTGGATGTGTTTTTTTTTCTTCTAGTCACTGGAATTATTGGAATAATCAACCCCTATATTAACGTTTGGTTGACAAAAGTCAGACATATGTATGTAATTTAACTGCGTGTGCAGCAATTAATGTTATTAGAGATAAAGATCTACTGGTTTGGCTATAGGAAATTATATTATGGCAAACAAGAAAATCCTTTTACGTTACTCATGCAACAATAAAGCTTTTTGTTGTACATATTGTACTAGTTGTTGTTGTTGCATTTAATATATGTGTTTTTGCAGACGATTTGTTGAGGTTTTTACTTCCCTTACTCTAGCTGTTGCGGTTTTGGTTTATTGAACACTAGTTTATGATTTCGGAAATTAGTTCATGGCTTTAACTTTGAAAGTTTATGAACCTATCAACCTTGACATGTTATGGTTATTGTCTATCATACAAGTCATTCTCATGGGTAAGTTGCAATGAATTAAGTAAGCTGACATAATTATGTATATAAGAGGATGTTAGCAATGGTTTAAACGATGGCACATCGTTAAGTGGTATGTAGTACGTTTGATGGTAATGGAACAATTCACGTAGTCTTCATATTAGTTATATTGCTCATACATCATCAGATAATCTTCTAATTAAAAGCAATAATGCGTTATTTTATGGCAAGGCATAAAAGAAATTTTAAAAGATCTTTCAAAAAGCGGATTCATTTGTTATGGTAATGACTGCCCTTTATATACGATAATATCAGTAATATTTGAATTTGACCGGCATGATAGTTAGAACACGCGACTACCATGCGGGAGATTCCAGATTTAACACCTGGCTCCAGTCATATAAAAAATGTTTTCTTTAATTTCTTTCACGATTAGGAAAAGTGTGGCATCGCACGAGAAATCCTGTAGATAAAACTAATTGGAACCGTACCGAAAGAAATAATCAATACTACTGGCCGATATTTTAGATAATTAAAGTCCCAAAATAAATACAAAGGCGTCGGGATCACTTGGCAAACCCAGAGTGATCCGTGCCAATTGCACTTCAAGTCTACTTACAGAGCTCCGTATTCGTGGTGCTACTGCTGACGGAGTACCTCTACGTGGTGATACCTGGACAACACCAAATTTAGGTTAAGATTGGTAAGGATCACTCTGAGCCATTCAACACAGAAAGAGGTCTTAGGCAGGGTGATAGCTTGTCCTGTACACTACTTAATATAGTTATGGAGAAGGTGATGAGAAAGGCTGGTGTCAACATGTCAGGCACCATATTTCACAAGAGCCACATGCCACTAGCCTATGCCGATCATATAGATATCATTGGTCGAAATCTGCGGGATGTTAATGCAGTATTCTCATCACTAGTAAAAGAGTCGGCAGAAATGGGTTTAGCGGTCAACGAGGACAAAACAAAAATAATGATTTCGACGAACAAAGAGTCCTCTCGATGGGGACGCTCGGTGAACGTTGACAATTATTGTTTTGAGGTACCTCGAAATTAAGCGAAGAATAGTGCTAGCCAATATATGTTTCTAGGAACTTCGGCAGCACTTTAGTAACACCACCTTATCTCGCGATACTAAGAAACAGCTAAACCAGGTAAAAAGTATTTCGGAAAATATATTGACGAATCTGTGTCGACGGCGAGTTTCGCCATTGGATGAACCATGAGTTGTATGAGCTTTACTACGACATTGACTAAAAGAGTCAGAATCCAACGACTATGATGGTTGGGACATGTTGCCAGGATGGATGTAAATGTTCCAGCAAGAAAGCTGTTTGAAGGTGAACCTCAAGGACGGCGCAGACTAATTAGACCCAAACTTCGTTGGCACGAGTTAATGTTACCCCGAAACTACTTACTTAAAACTTAATTTCTCTTTACACTCCATGAATGTGGTATAGCTTCTCGCGTTATTGCGAATTAACACGCTTTATATTTAGATTCACAACAAACGGCACCTACTTGTTTATCGACGAATGCGAACATCAGTATTTGAGAAGCTTTTTACTAGACATACAGATTGACTCGACACTCATACTGCGAAGTTGCTGTCGACAACATCCAGGGGGCCGGCAGAAAGAAAAATGTGGATGACTGGAGTCAGGCTCCCAAAACTACTTACGGAATTGCAAATGGGCTTCATGGCAATGGCCCTTCTGGTACCTCCCATACAAATATGTAATTCCGCCCACTTTAGAAATCGAGTGAAAATATCAATACACCCAACGCGATCGTACGCATATTCTGTATTTAGTGAAGCTATAGCAGGATAATGGTTTGGAGAAAAAACCTGGTAGTATAGCCACGCCCCTTCTGGTACCTCCCATACAAATGTACCATACCGTCCACTTTAGAGATGGAGTAATAATATGAATACACCTAACGTGCCTAAATTCTGTATATAGTTCCGGTAAAGCAGGATATAGTTTTGGAGAAAACAACTGGAAGTCTAGCCACGCCCCTTCTGGTACCTCCCATATCCCTATGGTGCCACCCACTTAAGATATCGATTAATATTATTAATACACCCAACGAGTTCGTGTCCAAATTCTGTATTTAGTAAAGCTAAAGCAGGAAAAAGTTTTGGAGAAGAGAATGGCAGTCTGTCCCCGCCCCCTTTTGGCCAATGGGGACGACCACTGCGCACGTCCCCATTGGCCAAAAATAAAAAAATAAAGTCTAAATTCTGGGAAATACTGTGACAACACTAGATTCTGCTCTTTCAAATTACTTATGTTTTTGCTTTATTCCACCTGTCCTTTTTAAAAATAGCTGCCAAGAAGGACTATAAAAATAATTTTGTTTCGCAGCGTGAGTAACTTTCAAGTCAAGGTCCAAAATAAAACGTAAAAACCTCTTTAAAAAAAGATTGCTTAAACAATGGAAGATTTAAATATTGTAAAGAAAGATATTAACTATTATTTAAAAGAATTAAAAACTTCTCAGCATGCTGTGTCTATTTTATTAAATTAATTTATTAGTTGAGCCTATTTCAGTACTAACTAGTGTATAGACTTTAATTTCACTTAGAGTTTTAGTTGCGAAGTCGATCGAAGTTGACAACCAAATTTGTTGTAAAATGTTTACCAATATTTACAGATTATATGATGTAAATTTCAGCTGCCGAAATTTGCGGATTGTTGAGTTATCTTCAATAGAACAAAGCGGCCTCACCGTTTTCGATGTCATTTTTTTGATTATGTACTCTAAGAGAGGTCCTTGAATCCTTTGTCCGACATTGACCAAACTGTAGATTTAGTCATAGATTGATGGAATCTATGGATATGCCAACTTTGGGGCGCCTACTATGAAATTTAAATTTTCAGGATCTAAGAGAGGTCCTTGAATCCTTTGTGCGACATTGATCAAATTTTAGATTTAGTCATAGATTGATGGAATCAATAGTTATGCCAACTTTGGTATGCCTACTATGAAATTTAAATTTTCAGGACCTAAGAGAGGTCCTTGAATCCTTTCACAGATTTTAACCAAATTTTAGAAATTGGTGTTATTAAAAGAGACTGTGAGATGTGCCAAATACTATTCACCAATGAAAACTCCTTCTATTTTTGGCCGCTCTTTGTATGAAACGGGTAACCACTGTGCTCTGAGGGTGAGGGTATGTGTAAATCGGTTTTTCCGATTGTAACTTTCTCACTGGTTTTTTCTTTATTTAATTTATCATTTTCAATAGTTTATTCAGTATATAACATTTTCGATTTAATTTATCATTTTCAATAGTTTATTCAGTATATATTGAAGGCAGAGTCAAAGACTTTCTTATTTATTTTGCAATTGCATGGCGTGAAAGAGTAATATGAGAAGTTCTCATATTTGAGTAAGTTAATGCGCTTGTTTTTTTTTTTGTTTTTTAGCTTCTCCTAGACATGCTAATCGACTTGACCACTGGAAAGTTGCTGCCTAGTATCTATTGGAATAACATTAATTTGTGTGAATTTGAAATGAATGAAGTTAAAGTTCACTATAAAATTTGGGTATTTCTTAAAAAAAAAAAATTAATCTCCTAATAACGAAATTAATTAAACGACCTTAATATTTTTTTTAGGCATTATTTAATTTTGTACCGTCATTTGTTTTGATTAGAAAATATAAAATGTATTCATTTCGAATAAAAAAATAACTTTGAAATAACAGTTCAGCGTAAGCTTTTACTGTAACGCCATCTGTGAAAAACAAACCAAACAGTACAAACCCATACAGGTATGTATTTAACTAAAAGCTTTAAAAAGCTTTAGGCTTACCGTTTTAGATTTATAAGATTTTAAGATAAAAGATTTTACAAAGAAAGAAAAGATAAGAACAACATTTATTTTTGATAGGACTAGACATAACAAACAGAGTAAAAAAATTAAGATGGACCGTATATAAGGTGTTCAAATCACAAATATATCTGATATTCTGAAACATGTAATGTAATACATATACGTTGTTTGTAAAATCCACAAATGAACAAAATATTATATGAAAACCTTATACAAAATCTTTTTTTGTTAGTATGTATTCGGTTAATCACAGATGACCTACCAAAAGTGTTAAAAAAGCATGTAGCCATATCATTACATTCTTACAAGTTAATTTATTTATTTATTTGGTCAAAGCTATGCAAAGAAAAGTTTCTTATATAAAGCATAGCGGTTAAACAAGAAATACATATAATATAATTTTCAGAATTGTAAAATTAAAAATAATAATTAAGAAGGAATTGACAATTTATGATTTAGCGATTTGGACTTAAAATCTAATTTTAATTAATACTCGTACTTAATAAAACAAAACTTAAAATTAATTTGACTATTGAGTTCTAGTTAATAGTTAATGAAAAACAGATATTTTTAAATTAGCATAAGAATTTTATAGTTTGATTTAGAATTCTTGTTAACTGCAATTTACTGATAACATTTTTAAAGTTCGAATTTAAATTGCCTGTCCTTGGTAAGTGTTTATATGTTTAAAGGTAGTTGTTTCCAAAGACCGGGACCGGACGTGGCATAGTGGTTAGAACACTCGACTACCATGCGGGAGATCACAGTTTCAACTCCTGGCTCCAGTCATCTTAATAGAAAAAAAAAATAAATTTTTCTTTCATTGTCGGCTCCCCTCGAATGTTGTCGACAGCAACTTCGCAGTATTAGTGTCGAGTCAATCGGCGTTGGTAGTAAGGCTCTATGAAAAATGCGCCAAATACAAAAAACCAAAAATTACCCAAAATAAAATTGGGCGAAAAAAAATGAAAAATGACCCAAAACTCAAGAACGAAATTTTCCCCAAAAATTATGAAAAATACCCCACAAAAATATTCTTCTAAACAAATCCAGCGTTATTAAAAGACGAATGCGGTGGGGGGCATACTTCGTTATCAGTTTCTATACTCTCTCTTTAGCATTGTTAAAAGACGAATGAGGTGGGGGGCACGCCCCCCGCCGCATACGTCGAAGTTAGTATCGTAACTATCTCTGTCATATTTCATAAGTAGAAAAATAAAGTGAGGGAGATTTCTTTATCATCTGCACCATGCTTTTTTATTTTTTATTATATGGAAAAAAAATTGGGGTATTTTTCATACCTGCAAATTTGGGTCATTTTGCATATGAAAAATGACCCAAAATTAAAAACGAAATTTTACCTAAAATAAATGAAAAGTTCCCCAAAATTTATGGGGGACTTTTCATATGAAAAATTCCCCAATTTTGTATGGAATTTTTTTTAGGGTAATTTTTCGTTTTTTTTTGGCATTTTGCATTTGGGGCATTTTTCATAGAGCCGTCTAGTAAGAGGTTCTCAAACAGTGACGTTTGCATTCGTCGATAAACAAGTAGATGCCGCTAGTTGTGAATCTAAAAATAGAAAGCATGTTAATTCACAACAACGCGAGAGGCTATCCCATACCTCATTTATGGGGTGTAAAGGGAAATTAATTTTTTGTTTTTTTTTTTGTTTCCAAAGACGTATAGCGTTAATGAAAAAAATAATTATCAAACAGACTCTTGTTATGACTTATTTGATTTCCTTTGGTTGACCTTGCAAACCTTATAAACTGAAAAAGGTATTGTGGAGTTTTAGTGGAAATTATTCTGTGTAAACTTGTTTATGTTCTTAATATACCCTCACTCTACGGGTAGGAGGGTATATATCATTTGATAGGACAAAAAGTGTAACACATAGATGGAGTAATTTTAGTCCCTTGGTTTCTTTGAAACAAATTCGATTCAAATGTTTTTGAGCCGTTTGAGCCATGTCCGTCTGTCTGGCTGATACGCACGATAACTTTCGAAAAAAGGCAACCAAATGTTTTAAAATTTTGCGCGAGTTAAGATTTCTCAAAACTACTTACTTCTACTTACTTCTGGTACCTCCTATACAAGTACGGAATTATGTATTTAGAAATCCCACTTTAGAAATCGAGTAATAATATCAATTCACCCAACGAGATCGTACCTAAATTCTGTATTTAGTAAAGCTATAACAGGATAAAGTTTTCGAAAAAACTTGGCATTTTTTTCGTACCACTTCAGAGATAGATTAATAGAACAAATTGGAAGGCTAGCCACACCGCATTTGGTACCTCCCACACAAATGTACCACTCCGCCCACATTAGAGATGGAGTAATAATTTCAATACACTCGACACGATCGTGCCCATATTCTGTATTTTGTTAAGTTATGACAGGATAAAGTTTTGGAGAAAAAATTGGTAGTCTATAGTCGCCCCTTATGGTACCTCCTAAGTCTAGCCTCCCATACAAATGTACCACTCCGCCCATTTCACAAATCGAGTAATAATGAGTATTTAAAATTAAATATTAAATATTGATTTTGTGTAGTTGGAAACATGATCACTTGGCGTATAACTAATTTTTCGAAATATTTGGCATACCACTACGTGGTGGCAAATATTGTACAAGTAAGGAATATCACCTTTTTAGGTGTTTTGATTTTTCAGATTTTTGTTTTTAATATTAAAATTTTAATAAACAAATGTTTTCAATTCATATATGAATTAAATTTTAAGTTTGAAGTATGTGATGATTTACAAAATGGCAAAATGTCTTGCATAATTTAAATTGCACGCTCTGCGCAGATGTTGCCCCGCTGAACTTATATTACTTTTTTTAAAAATTTTTACACAAATTATATTAATACAGATTTCTAAATTAAATGATAATGCAAATGGTTACAAGGTTTATATATACAAGGTTAGATGACGTAGTTGGTGACAAACGTCAAAAATAACTTGGCTTCCAACGCTAAATCTGCCCACTATTAGCTAATATAGTTAAGATTTCAAGTGCAAAAATTTAAGTATTGCTGCGATTTGACAACCCTGTAATTAAATTGACTTTGACAGATTTGTGAAGAAATAAAACAAAGCGAAACGTCAAAAACAGCTGATGGGATGACGTAACCTCTGTAAGATCTGAAAAAAGGTAATTGTGTTCGGTGCGGAAACTTTTTTGCAATATCGGAAAAAAATAAATAATGGGATATTTTTTTATGCTCTATTCGACTATGCTATGCCACTTTTCCAATTTGCAAAAATTGTAAAAAGTTTTATGCCTAATAAACAGGTTTTTTTTTTAGCTCATAAACATATCTCGTAACTTATCCATATTCAAGCTTAGGAACCAAATAGAATTAGTCAAAAGCATACGTATCTGGAGAGGAGTATATTGTTGCTAAATGTAAGAATTACAAAATGCAACGTTTATTTCCTTACGGCTGAAAATATGCGATCCCGCCAATCAAGTTTGTTGTTAAAAACGACACCTAAATTTTTGTAACAATTTTGATTAGAACGCCCGACTTTTTTATATCGATGTTGTGCTGTTCTAAAAGATCTGTTGGCATTTTGATTTTGAGGGATTCAAACGTAGCCTCAGCTCAGGTATCAATCCTTAGAAGATCGCCATTAATTTTACGTATGTCACCATAGAAGTCACTCTTACTCACTTATTTACTTAGCTGGCACTTTTTTGCAATCCGCTTAGAAAAATATTATAAGCGCTTCGATCTTCTGCGATTCTTCTTCAGTTAGCCACACCTAGTTCTGTAAAGTTATCAGTAAACTGGTCTTACCGACGGAGTTTTGGTCGCCCTCTTTTACGCCGTCCATCGAGTTCATTGTCAAAGACTTTTCGAGCTGGAGCATTTTCGTCCATGCTTACAACATGATCTAGCCAACGCCACCAACGAATACTGCCAGATCCTATTCATCCGCTTGTGTCATAACCCAGGATTCTGAACCATACATCAAGACAGGTAGAACCAGTATCTGGTATAGCTGGAGTTTTGTTCGTCGAAAGAGGACTCTGTCATTATATCGCATGGTTAGTCCGTGGTTGCATTTATTTACAAACAGGATTCTTGTCCGGATTTCTAGGCTGACATTATTTGCTTTGTTGGTGGCGGAGCCTAGGTAGTATCTACCACCTCGAAATTATAGTTTTTAACGTTCACGCAGTTTCCCAAACGAGTAGATTCTTTGTTCGTTGAAACTAATAACTTCGTTTTGTCCTCGTTCACTTTTAGGCCCATTTTCGGCGATTCCTTCGCTGAGAAGGCTGCAGTCACATCCCCCCGTTTTCGACCGATGATGTCAACGTCATCAGCGTATGCGAGTAGCATGTGGCTTTTGTTGAATATAGTGCCACTCGTGTTTACTGCAGCTTTTCTCATTATCATCTCCATCACAATGTTGAAGAGATCGCACGATAGGCCGTCGCCTTGTTTTAAGCCTCGTCTGGTAAAGAATGGCTCCGTAAGGTCCTTGCCGTATCGGTACGTTTCGATTTGCCGAAGTGTGAATATCTGGTCAGTTGTTACACTGATAAGGCCCGATCAGGTTGGAGCACACTTGGATTACCTTTATTTTAGCACAGGACGTAAAACGCTTAGATTTCAAACATCGGGCATGCTCGTTATCAGCTCCCTGGGTGCCATTGGGGAGTAAAGTGAATCTTGCATCTCAAGCCGACTCGCAACCTATATATGTGTAGACCTAATATGGAACATTATGGCACACCTCTTAAAACCTCAAGAGGTTCCGACCATACAACGACAGATTGTTATCTTGACGTTAAATATGACTGCAAGAATTTTATTGTTTAAAGTTAGAGAATAAAAAAGATTCAAGTTTAATGCATAATATATTATGGTCGACACTGTCCAATACTTTCGTATGATCAAGCAATATGAGAAATGTTATCTTATTCTGATCCATGTTGGACCTCAGGTCCTCTGATACCTTTTGCAATGCTGTAGTGCAACTATGACTGAATCTAAATCCTGATTGTATAGGTGAAAGTAAAAAATAATCCTCCAAAAATTTTCTTATTATATTTGTTTATTAATAACGCTATCAAATAATTTTGACATACATATATGGCCGTGTTCGCAGTCTTTCACATTACATTTGTACACACTAATTTGAAAAAATTGGTTTGAAATTAGTTAAATGTTAATGTTTTATGCATGGAAATTATAAAGCTTAACAGTGTGCACATTTTCTTAAAATAAATTTTTTTCTAGGTCCTATGGTTTTCATGGTATAAGCAGTTAAAGTCGGTCTTTCACATTACAAATTTTGGAAGTCACTTTTGAGGTAGGCAGATACTTTCTAAAAGTTCTGCTCTTATAGACAACGGGTTGTCTCCGTACTTTTGGAGATAAAGGTTGAATAATGGAGAAAGGAAATTGCATTTCAACGGTTTAAATATGTTGCTTAGAAAACTCAGTACGACTAAAAATATCAAGTCTTTCACATTACATCGAAAGTCTTTCACATTACATCGAAAGTCTTTCACATTACATAGTTCAAATTTTTGCATTTAAAAACGATTTTTAGTGCTTAAAATGCTTCTTAAAGAAATTTTTTTACAACCAAAGACCAATATTGGGTCATGGGGCTAAGGGATCGTAATAAATATCATGGTTTGGTAGGTGGAGGTAGAGCAATTTGTGACAGGTGGGACAAAACCATGTTTTTATCAGCTTTTTATGGCAAAAAAAAGAAAGGTGTCAAAAAATTCGAAAACAGCATGACAATATTTAAGGGCGGGCCCACACCTGGCCGTGTTCGCGAAAATTTTTTGGTGCGTATGAAATAAGAAGTGTCTAAAAAAATTTGGCAACACAGTTTTTTCTAGTAAGCTTTAACGTTTTAAGTCACCATCGTTCCGCATGCCAAATAAAACTACATTCTTTTGAAAACGGTTATATTTGCGGAATTATAAAAAAAATGCAAAAACAAAGTTATTCAAACTCTATTTTTATTTTGTTTCTCTTTTGATTTTTATTTTTTTTTATTTTTTAAGATTGATTATATCCTTCTTTGGAAGTTGAAAAAATGCGGATATTGCCGGACTCTTGCTGTATTTGATGGGCCGACGCAATATCACGAATATTTTTTGTGTTAAAAAAAAATCGGCAACATTTAATTTATTGTTTATTTTACAAAAGTCTTCATCAGTGACTTCTTCGACAGAAATGGTTGAAGGTGTAAGGTTGAATGCATTTACGTAGTCTTTGCGACGTCTTTCTACAAGAGACTCACGATCCTTTCTTGGCATTTCACTTCCCTTCAGTTTACGGTTTCCTCTCAATTTACGCATAGCTTCTGCCCTCTTTCTTTTGTGTTCTTCGTATTTACCATTCATTTTTAGCTTTTCGATGTAATTTTTATTTTTTTCTGCAATTGTGAGTGGATCCTACCAAAAAAAAAAAAAATTATGTGTTTTTTTTTCAAGTGGTCTTTCACATTACACACATTTGATGTCAATTTAAACTGAGAAACCAGCATTAATCTTTAAAAATACCACCCATTCCAGATATTAGGAACTCCAGCTCAGAAAAAGTTATGTTTTCATAACAAAACACCAGCGTGCAACCACCGTTATTAAACTTTTCCAATTTTAGTCTTTCACATTACACCTGAATTGCGCAGATTTCATTGCCATCAAATGTGCATTTAAAAATTTTTTTTAATTTTTTTTTTTGGTTTCAGCACTAAAACAATTCTTTATTTATATATTGCAAAAGAAAACAATGCAAATTTCTGAGCAAAATAGGTTGTTTTTACCTTTTTCTGTGAGCTATCCATTTTGTTTTACATCTCAGTATAAAGCTTACTAGAAAAAACATGCCAGGGTTGCCACTGTTTTGCAATTTTCGACCAAAAACAGATTTTTCCAGATTTATTAGACACTTCTTATTTCATACACACAAAAATTTTTTGTAAAAGTCACAAAAATTTTTTTCCCCTCTGGTTGACATTTTCGCGAACACGGCCATATGACAAAATTGTATTTGGGCAATAATCTTTACTTGTTTTTGGATCTGTTATACTTTCGCGAGTTTCTATGCGCGAGGAAAATATGATTTCATTATGATGTTATTGAATACATGCGCAATGTACGTAATCAGATATGAACATAGAATTCTAAAAAATTAAGGATCAGGGTCAACAGCATTAGATTTTATATAGTTCACTTCAACTTCAACTATATCATCACATGTTATTTGAGTAAAATTAAATAGTAATTGAGGATCATTTACGTTATTCATGTTACTATAATAATAACTCAATGAAGTCGGAAATGGTTTATTAACAAAATTATTATTTAAATTGTAAACATCAGCGTTGCAACTATCGTTAGTTTTCTTTTGGGCTGAAATTTGGTATGTAAGCTTCTGTCCAGAAGCAGAGGTTAAGTTCTAAGATAAGCATGATCGGATTTAAACTACTCCCACATCCCACACAACTTCCCATTTTTGGGGAGTTACAAAATTCATAAAAATAAGCTGCAACTCACCAACTCATAAACTTTTCGGTAAATCGTATAAAATTGATACAAAATTACTGACAAAATGGATGTGTGAAGTTAAAAGTAACGTCCACTTCTCACCAACTCCCCTGTTTTGTGGTACAAAGTTTAATGAAATATAGATGTAGTGCAAATAACCAGTTCGAAGCTCAGATACCTTCACCATTTGTAAAAATGGTGCTTAAACTGGTTATTTGCACTACATCTATATTTCATTAAACTTTGTACCACAAAACAGGGGAGTTGGTGAGAAGTGGACATGGCTTATATACTTCATGAAATTTTGAAATTTTTAATCTTTTCCAACGTTACACTTTCTCTGCCTCTCATGAAATTGCCTATCAATAAATGATCTCAGATAGATAATACTTTTATTTTGAAAAGATATTATTGACTTCTTCTTGCAATGAACATCATTTTGTTGCACAGTGTAATACAAATATAATTTTACTTTGTCTTATATAATTTTATTAGCACGCTTCCCATTTTACAGCTACTTAAAACCTAAACCTACAATCCACCAATAACTGCATGCACATTATATTATACCATTTTCCTTATTCTGTTGTCAATTGGTTAATTCTGTTTTTGCGCAATAATAATAAATGTTAACAAAATGCCATTGCCATTATGCATAACTATTTTTATGGCATTTTACAATTCTGTGTGCATTTGAAATTCAACACAACATTTGTGTGTACATCCTTCGTTGTGTATGTGAGGTGAGCGTGGGTGTAACTAAGTTTGCTTCGAACTGTAGACAATCTTGCCTCGAATGTGCATTCAAATGCACTTCCTCAGGCAATTGTCAAAATCGTTAAACCATTCATGTGATAATTCTCGTCTTTTCGAACCCAATTTTCCCCAGAGTGAATGCAATTTGTTATTATTGTTGGCAATTTCATTTTATTGTTACACCATAAAAGTGTCACACAATTGTGAAAATATCTAAAGTTTTTCTCACAAGTTTTTTTTTCTCTGTCAACCATTCCATTGAATCCTTTTTTAGTTGGTTGGTTGGTTTCTTTGCCTTTTCTTAAGCAGCCGTTTTGCAAGAAACTAGTATAAGGAGAAGGAATACCAAGAGGAGGCGAATGAACGAACGAAAAATTTGTTGCAATTTATGCAAAACATGTTGTAAAGACATTTCCGTTTCGTAGCAGATACAAGGATCGAAAATGGCTGAAATGTGACAACGATTTGTTGAAACAGATGTTGGGAAGAATTTTAAAGTGAATTTGCTGCTGCTGTTGTTGGTTTTCTTTTTGACTATTTTGGTACGAACGATGGTAACATTAGCGTTTGTGGTAAAAAAAGGAGAAATAGATAAAAACGCTAAAAGTTTTTAAGCGGATAAGCGAAAAGACATGAATTTAACAATAAACTATTTTTTGTCGATATTATATGATTAAATTATAAAGACGTGACTTAAATTACCAAGGAAGGTTTATGCAGAAATTGGTGAGTTTAATAGAATGTTTAACTGTTTGAATTGTGGGGAAAATTGATGCACTCATCCGTACTGTTGATTTACGGGTGTGGAGAACCCTTTTTTTGTGGATTAGATTAAGATGGCACGACATTAAAATTGTTCTGGGAGACTTTAATGCAAAAATAGGAAGGGAAGATGTTCTTTGTCCATCGATCGGTAAATTCTGCCTGCATACCGACACGTCAGACAACGGGTTTAGGTTGGTTAGCTTCGCAGCGGGAAGGAACATGGTAGTGAGTGGAACCAGATTCCAGCACAAAGATATCCACAAGGCAACTTGGCTATCCCCCGATCAAAACACCAAAAATCAAATTGATCATGTGGTAATTGATGGCAGGCATGCATCTAGTGTCATGGACGTGCGTGTGATCCGTGGTGTTATATTGGCTCGGATCATTACATGGTTGCAGCCAAGGTGCGCACAAGATTGAGCAGAGCGAAAAACGCACGTAACCAAACACAAAGAAAGCTGCACATCGCGAAGCTGCAAACCCCAGAGATAGCTACTGCCTACTCCAACCAGCTCTCCCAACTTTTACGACACAACGCCTCTACTTCTGACGTTCCCGATACACAGTGGCAGCATTCCACTGGCAACCGCCGCAACAACCGTGCTAGGATATGAAAAGCGGCGCTCAGACGAATCCTGGTACGATGAAGAATGTCGCATAGCGTCTGAGGAACAGGATGCTGCTTATAGGGCAACGCTACGACAGTTTAGATTGCCCACCACCAAGTCAAGCCGAGGTAAGAAGAGCAATATCGCGGCTGAAAAACAACAAAGCAGCCGGTGCCGACGGTCTGCCCGCAGAGCTCTTTAAGTCCGGTGGCGAGAAGCTGATAACGAGCATGCACCAGGTCCTGCGCACGGTTTGGCTTAAAGAGTGCTTGCCCGACGATTGGAATGTAAGCGTATTATGTCCTGTGCTGAAAAAAGGTGATCCAAGTGTGTGCTCCAACTACCGCGGGATCAGCCTTTTACCCATCGCATATAAGGTCCTGTCGAGTGTGCTATGTGAAAGACTAAAGCCAGTGTTATCCAACCTGATCGGGCCTTATCAGTGTGGCTTTAGACCTGGAAAATCAACAACTGACCAGATTTCCACACTTCGGCAAATCATGGAAAAGACCCAAGAGAAACAGATCGAAACGTACCATCTTTTCGTCTACTATAAAGCTGCCTTCGACAGCCCGATAAGGCAGAAATTACTTGAATCCATGGCTGAGTTTAGTATTCCAGCGAAGCTGATACGTCTTTGCGGAATGACGCTGACTGACACGAAGTCTTCAGTGAAGATTGGCAAGAACCTTATGGAGCCATTTTATACCAGACGAGGCCTAAAACAAGCCGACGGCCTATCGTGCGATCTCTTCAACATTGTGATGGAGATGATAATGAGAAAAGCTGCAGTAAACACGAGTGGCACTATATTCAACAAAAGCCACATGCTACTCGCGTACGCTGATGACGTAGACATCATCGGTCGAAAACTGCGGGATGTGACTGCAGCCTTCTCAGGTATACAGAAGGAATCAGCGAAAGTGGGCCTAACGGTGAACGAGGACAAAACGAAGTTATTAGTTTCAACGAACAAAGAATCTACTCGTTTGGGAAACTGCGTGAACGTTGACAACTATAATTTCGAGGTGGTAGATAATTTTGTCTACCTAGGATCCGCCATCAACAAAGCAAATAATGTCAGCCTAGAAATCCGGAGAAGAATCCTGCTTGCAAATAAATGCTACTGCGGACTAAGCAAACGATTCAATGACAGAGCCCTCTCTCGACGAACAAAACTCCAGATATACCAGCTACTGGTTATCTTTCTGGTAAAATTTTCGGGCCTCACCTATATTCCTGTATCGCTCAATGTCCTCGTTCTCCCGTTCCTTCATCTGACGTTTTTTTTTTCGCTTAAATAGCTGTCTCGACTGTTTTACTGTTTCCTTGTGCCGTTATTAACAGCCAATTGGCTGTAGCTTTGCTTTATAAGCAGCATCCTGTCCTCAGACGCTATGCGATATTCTTCATTATACCACGAGCGCCATTTTTCATATCCAAGCACGGTTGTGCGGCGGTTGTCATGGAATGCGCGATATGCTGCCACGGGAACGTCAGAAGTAGGGGCGTTGGGTCTTAGTAGTTGGGAGAGATAGATGGAATAGGCAGTGGCTATCTTTAGGGTTTGCAGCTTCACGGTATCCAGCTTTCTTTGTGTTTGGTTACGTGCGTCATTCGTTCTGCTCAATCTTGTGCTCACCTTGGCTGCAACCAGTTAATGATCCGAGCCAATATTAGCAGCACGGATCACACGCGCGTCCATGATACTAGATGCATGCCTGCCATCAATTACCACATGATCAATTCGATCGGGGGATAGCCAAGTTGCCATGTGGATGCCTTTATGCTGGAATCTGTTACCACTCACTACCATGTCCCTTCTCGCTGCGAAGTTAACCAGCCCAAACCCGCTGTCTGACGTGTCGGTATGCAACTAAATTTACAGATTGATGGACAAAGAACATCTTCCCTTCATATTTTAGCATTAAAGTCTCCCAGAACAATTTTAATGTCGTGGCCAGAGCAGCGGTCGTATATTTCCTCTTGGCGCCCGTAAAATGCATCTTAAATCTCATAGTCTTTATCTTCCGTCGGGGCATGAGCACAAATCAGCGTGATGTAGAAATATTTCGCCTTGATGTGGATTGTGGCTATTCGATCACTAACAGGATAGAACACGAGACAAGATGTCTGAGATGTCTCTCACCAACTACAAATCCACATTGTAATTCCGGCATGGCAGCTGTAATAGATGTCACAAGTTTTACGTCGCGAGCATTATTGTCCTGTCCATCTCATCTCCTGGATGGCGGTGATGCCAGCCTAGTATTTTCGGAGGACATCCGCTAGTCGGGTAGTGGCACCTTCTCTATAGAGAGTCCGAACGTTTCAGGTGCATATCCTTAAATCATGGTCCTTATTACGTTTGCGGGGGTCGTTAACATTTGGGGGGTTTCGTTTGTTACTTTTTCTTTGTCGTGTTTTCTTACCGAGTAAAAGACCTGAAGGCGGGTAACTAGCCCAACCATCAGTGTTCGTCGTTTACTATCAGCCGCTATTCATGATAAAAAAATATCACGAACAACGTTGTCTTGGTGGCAGTACAAGGGAGGTTGTGAGTCGGCTTGAGATGCAAGATTCACTTTACATCCGCAACGGCACAAAATTCGTCACTATTTATGCATAAAAAGTGACGAAAGTGGTGCCATCGGCCAGATCACACACACCTAAGGCTGCAATCACAAAAAATTGGGACACCCATTCATCTTTTGAATAAGAAGTGCGATACAAATTAACTTTTCGTAATTTGTATTATTAGGGACTAAAGTAACACAGTAACACACAGTACAAGTATACAAATATGGGCAAATGTTCACCTTATAGAGTAGTTCGGCCACAAGAATAAGTTTTTATTCGGAATTTGTACTTTAAGGGATAACAAAAGAGACAAAAGTTATATCATCGTCCAGAGTGAACTATTTAGGTACTTCTACTTCTCTTCTTGTTTATCAGTAGCAACAGAAATTCATCTATCAGTAGCCGCACGTAGAAAAGAATTTCAAGCGCTTCGGTCTTTTGCGCTCGGTAGATAGTTAGTCACACCAAGTGTAGATAACAGCTCTCTCACCTGGTCCATCCAACGAAGTTGTGGTCGCCCCCTCCTGCGCCGCCCATCGAGTTTATTTCCGAAAACCTTTCGAACTGGAACATTTTCATCTATTCTTACAACGTATCCAATACAGCGCATTCTGTTCATTTCAACGCGCCTGACTACGTCGATGTCGTTGTACAGCTCATATAGCTCATGGTTCATTCGACGACGATACTCGGCATTAACAAAGACGTGTCCGAATACTTAATTAGCAAAGTAACTTTCTTTCGAAGACTCCCAGATTGACCGCTTGTGTCATTACCCAGGATTCTGCGCTGTAGAGCAAGATAGTTAGGATCAGTGTCTGGTACAGTTGGATCTTTGTTCTTCGAGAGAGGGCTTTGTCATTAAATAGCTTGCTTAGCGCGTAGTAAAAGCGGTTTGTGATCAATGCTCGTCTCTTGATTTGCAGGCTGATATGATTATTTTTGTTTACGGTAGGGCCAAGGTACAACAAATCATCTACCACTTCAAAGTTATAGTTGTCAACGTTCTCGCAGCGTCGCAAACGAGTAGACACTTTGTTCGTTGAAACAAATAACTTTGATTTGTCCTAATTTTTTCACCTGCCGACTGCTTCCCAATGATCGAATAAGGCCGCAGTAACATCCCACAGTCCACGGTTAATGTTATATATGTCATCGGCATACACCAGCAGCATGTGACTCTTGTTGAAGATGGTACCAGTCCTGTTTGTTGCGGCCTTCTGCGTGCTTATCTTCATTACGATGTTAAAGAGATCGCAGGGCAGACTATCGCCTTGTCTTAAGCCTCGCTTGGTAGAGAGTGGCTCAGTCAGATTTTTTTTGCCAATTTTCACTAAAGACATCGTGTCAGTATGTGTCATCCCAGAAAGTCGTATCAGCTTCAAAGGAATACTAAACTCAGTCGTAGCATCTAATAATTTCTTTCGTATCGGACTATCGAATGCAGCTTTGTAATCGATGAACAGATGATAGGTGTCGATCTGCATATCTGGGGTCTTCTCCAGGATTTGTCGTAGTGTGAATATCTCTTCGGTCGTGGATCTACCAGGCCTAAAGCCATATTGCTAAGGTTCAATAAGGTTCTTTAAAATGGGCTTTAGTCTTTTACATAACACACTAGGCAGGACCTTATATGCGATAGGTAAAAGGCTGATTCCGCGATAATTTGTAAACACACTTTCGCCTTTCTTAAGCACATGGCATAGAACACTCAGATTCCAATCAGTGGGCATGCATTCCTTGAGCCAAATCATGTTTATGAGTTGGTGCATGCAAGCTCTGTCGGCAGCTTTATTATTTTTCAAGCTGTGCTATTGCCGTGCTGATCTCGTTTTGGCTCGGTTGTGAAGAATCTCCTCCGTCGTCGATGATTGGCGCGTTTACGTTACTTATACTGCCTTCGGGAACGAGAAGAGAATGAAAGTGTTTCCTCCATATTTACAGCACACTCTGAGGGTCCGTGACCAGATTTCTTAACATAACGTAGCGATGTTTGACATATGCTCTCCGTATGGGTTGACTACGCAATGGGGTGCCACCGCAGAACCACTCTAATCCCACTAGTATATGGGTGGTTACCCCATCCCAAAATATATGCGGTAGAACTTCATTGCTGTTTACAAGCAGATCCTTAACATAATGTAGTGATTTTTGACATATGCTCAACTAGATGTACCAGTAAAATGCCAATCCTTTTATGTTAATTTCACGAAGTGTTTCTGTTTATAACTATTTGAGTACCAGTAAACATCTTCAATCAGAAAACAACCCTTCCTCCTGTCAACTTTGACAAAATTGACCTAAAATAAGAATTACACGTGTGTGTTCGAACAACATTAAGACAGTCTTTTAAGGATAACCCATTTATGTTAACAGTACCCCCTTGACATCATTATCTGTAAGGTGGCCATAAAGTTCTTAAGGTAACATTAGTAACAACCTGATAGGGTTGGGGTATAAATTATATTATATAAGTACGGTAATAAATCTGCATAAATTATGTAATTGAAAATTATGTTTTATATGCTAATACGTAATGACGTCGCTTAAGACATTATGCTACCCACATATATTTCAAATAGGTATAAATAATCGTAGTTTGTATGACAACAGCATCAGTGAACTATTCACGGGTCATCGATTAACAACAGAGTTTTATTAACAAGGGCCAAAGTCATCCTTCACAAAACCAACCGTAGACCAAAAACTCTATAAACACTCTAAACACAACACTTACGAACAGCACTTTCGATAAGATCAACATGAAAACCTTTATTAATTTGGCTAAATTCTTTAGTTGTATAATTGTGACACTGCTGCTGCTAAGTCCGGAGAGTGCGGCAGAAAAACGCTACTGTGGCGATGCCTTGATCGAAGTCTTGGAGTTTTTCTGCGTAGACGGTCATAATTTAAAATTATCCGATACGAAAAGATCTGGTAAATAAATATGAATGAAGTACTTAGAATGTATTAACTAATGATTACATTTTCTAATTGATTTTATTACAGTTAGTTTGCCTGCTTACGACATTGATTCTGAGGCGAAAAATAACATGAGGCCTTATGCCTCGATGTTTATGGAAAAAATGTATGGTGAAGCTGCAAACTTAATGACAAAAACTCGTCGTCGTCGCCATGGTATCTATGAGGAATGCTGTCTTAAAGGTTGTAGTCTTCCGGAAATTACGTCCTATTGTTTGTAATTAATATGACTACACATCTTGAAAGATCATTTCACTGGCTAATGATATCGTATAGTATCATTAAAACGCACTCATATGTACTAAGCCTACTACTAGCCTCTAAGTCTTATGTTTAATCTAATAAAGTGTATCTGCTGAAACTATGCTTACCTACTTAATTTCCCTTTACACCCCATGAATGAGGCTTCTCGCATTGTTGTGAATTTACTCGCTTTCTATTTTTAGATTCACAACTAACGGCACCTACTTGTTTATCGACGAATGCGTCACTGTTTGATAAGCTCTTACTAGACATGCCTATTTACTCGACACTAATACTGCGAAGTTGCTGTCGACAACATCGAGGGGGGCAGCAATGAAAAAAATTATTTGTTTTAGATAGCTGAAACCAGGTTTTGAACCTGGGATCTCCCGCATGGTAGTCGCGTGTTCTAACCATCATGCCACGGCCGGTGGACTTCACCTCTATTGCTGTAATTTTCGATACCCTGGCTCTCTCTTTCCATGGATGACTTTTCGCCTGAAAAGTCGTGTCATCTCCTTCCACTTCTCATTATAACGCTCCGTCACAGCCTGCTTTGCCATTGGCTGCAGTTTTGTCTTGCATAAAGCTCCCATTTCTTCAGACATAACGCGACATTCCTCATCGTAACACGGCTTGTCTGAGCGTAGTTTTTCATAACCCAGTAGGATGGTTTCGGCAGTAGTCATAGAATTCGCAATAGCCCAGTGATAAATGAAATGAAGTACATACATATGTAGTAATCCATGACATCAGTATGCCATTATAGGCGATCGATCTAAGTACTAAGTAAAATGTAAAAATATTGTCCACTCATATAACTCCAATTGAAATAGCACCTACTGACATACGTAATCAGGCGTGCTATCAAACTCAATTAAAACTCCGCTTATAGCGTAATTACAACTGAAATGTCACTTACTGACATCGTCGCTTACTTTGCAAGCGAGAGCGCACTGATTAAACGGCCTATGACTCTTCTATGCTAAATTTAAGGGGGAATATAAACTAGAGAATCATCACTGATTGCTACTTAATATAACTGACATCATGGGTATTTTTACCACTGAGTAGGGGTGTTGATGTAAAGTAATTGAGACAGTTGAGTGGAGTGTGAGAGAGTTGGAGTAGGCATTGGCTATCTCGGTGGTATGCAGATTTGTGATTTCTATATTCCTTTGCTCTTTGTTTCGAGCTTTTTTAGCACTATTTAATCGTGTGCGTACCTGGGCTGCAACTAGGTGGTGATCTGAGTCAATATTTGAACCGCATATCACTCGCAAGTATATGACCTTTGAGACGTGTGCCTTCCATCGATTACCACGTGATCAATCTGGTTTGTTTTGATCAGGGGATACCAAGGTTCTTCTTCTTCTTTACTGGCAGCAACAACAGAAATTCATCTATCAGTAGCCGCACGTTGAAAACCATTCAAAGCGCTTCGGTCTTTTGCGCTCCGTAGATAGTTCGTCATACCAATCTTACTTAACATTTCCGTCACCTGGTCCATCCATCGGAGTTTTGGTCGCCCCCTCCTGCGCCGCCCATCGAGTTTATTGCCGAAGACTTTTCGAGCCGGAGCGTTTTCGTCCATTCGTACAACGTGTCCAAGCCAGTGCATTCGGTCTATTTGAACGCGCTTGACCACGTCGATGTCGTTGTACAGCTCATGATTCATCCGACGACGGTACTCTCCGTTCCCGATGATGGGTCCAAATATTTTGCAGAGTATTTTTCTCTCGAAAACTCCCAGAATAGATTGATCCGCTTGTGTCATTACCCACGATTCTGCGCTGTAGAGCAAGACAGGTAGGATCAGAGTCTGGTTGAGCTGGATCTTTGTTCTTCGAGAGAGCGCTTTGTCGTTAAAGCGCTTGCTTAGCACATAGTAGCAGCGGTTTGCGATCAATACTCGTCTTTTGATCTCGAGGCTGACTTTATTATTTTTGTTTATGGCGGAGCCAAGGTAGACAAAATCATCTACCACTTCAAAGTTATAGTTGTCAACGTTCACGCAGCGTCCCAGACGAGTGGACTCTTTGTTCGTTAAAACAAATAACTTGGTTTTGTCCTCGTTTATCACCAGACCCACTTCATCCGACTGCTTTTCAATGCTCGAAAAAGCCGCAGTAACACCTCGCAATCCACGTCCAATAATATCGATATCATCAGCATACGCGAGCAACATGTGGCTATTGTTAAATATGGTGCCTTTCCTGTTTACTGCTGCTTTCCGTATGATCATCTCCATTACGATGTTAAAGAGATCGCAGGACAGACTATCGCCTTGGCTCTGACAGATTTTTGCCAATTTTCACTGAAGACTTCGTGTCAGTCAGTGTCATCCCGCAGAGTCGAATTAGTTTTGCGGGGATACCAACCTCAGCCATAGCATCCAACAATTTCTGTCGTATCGGACTGTCAAATGCAGCTTTGTAATCGATGAACAGATGGTAGGTATCGATCTGCATTTTTTGGGTCTTCTCCAGGATTTGTCATAGCGTGAATATCTGGTCGGTGGTGGATTTACTTTTTACCTTTTGGTAGAAATTTCGGGCCTCACCTCTATCACTGTAGTTTTCGATATCCTGGCTCTCTCTTTTCTTCCACAGACGCTTTTTTCGTCTGAACAGGCATTTCATCTCCAGGCTGTTAATATTACCTATTTTAAATCTATTAAATTTCTTCTTAAGAATATTAATAATAGTATCTTAACATTCAGATAACATCCATGAAAAAAAACTTTATTTCCCTTTGCACCCCATGAATGAGGTATGGGATAGCTTCTCGCGTTGTTGTGAATTAACACGCTTTCTATTTTTAGATTCACAACTAACGGCACCTACTTGTTTATCGACGAATGCGAACGTCACTGTTTGGGAAGCTCTTACTAAACACGACGATTGAATCGACACTTAATACTGCGAAGTTGCTGTCAACAACATTCGAGGGGAGCTGGCAATGAAAGAAAATTTTATTTTTTTTTTTTTCTTTTAAGATGACTGGAGCCAGGTTTGAACCTGCGATCTCCCGCATGGTAGTCGCGTGTTCTAACCACTATGCCACGGCCGGTCCTATATAACACCATATCGGCAATAAATTGATGGCGGTATTTAGTCTCTGCACGCCATGTCTCAATTCAATTACTCTGGCATTATCTCTTAATTAGCAGAATTCGTGTTTCAATGTCAAACAATTTTACAACATTATTACACGGAAGCTATCGATTTAAAATGAATTGAATTCAAGTGAAACTCATGTCTCGATATACAAAGCTCATGCATCCATCAAGTCAATGGATTTTCCCACGATATGTTTCTTTAGCCTCAAGAAATAGCTATACAAACCTCCTCTCTTCAGCACACCTTAACATTTACATTGCTGTACAAACCTCCTCAGTTCCCCACACCTATACCATTACATATATGATCCCATGTAACGTATTAGTAGTAACTTTGTTAAGTGGTTAATCAAATAAATCTTAAGCCATGCATATAAATGTTTATGTTATATTTAATATTAATCATACGTCACCATAAACCAAAGAGCCTACAAATTTAAATATTCTATATGATTCACTCAACGCAAAATTTACATAAATAATTTGCAACCGACAAAGAAAATGGCAAGAGAAATACAAATCCCTATTTATTATGCCTGACAATACGTTTAGGGCTTAAACAAGAATGCCTTCCCAGCGCAAGGAAGCACAAGCAAAGTGTTGTAAAGAGAGAGGGAGAGCGAGAGGGTCACAAAGCGAGGTTATTTACCAACAGCTAAACGACAACAATTTATGGGAGGAAAAAAAGTTGTGAATAAAATATGTTACCTTTTTACGTGCCATTGATTATCAACAGCATCAACGTCATGATGTTGCAAATAGAGCCCAAGACGTACAGAGAGAAACTATAGCATTAGTAGCAGTACCAGCATACCAGCCACCAGAAATTGCCTCGACACAAAGCTACAAATATGACTACTTTATTTAAATACCTCCATTGTAGCTAGAGGAATCCAAGTAAACGTTCGAGCTCGGCAGATACTGTCAACATGTTGTCATTGTTGGTAAAACGTATTTGTACATGAGGCACGTGCTATACCAGTCAGCCAGCCAGCCAGCGCATCGCCCCAACAGATGACGGCACGGCTCACTGGTATTAAATGTGGGCTTAAAAAGTTGTTAAGAATAAATTTGCCCAACAAAACCCACATTTATGAACTCATTTCGACCTATTCACATATTCACAAAGAGTTTATGAAATAAAATACACAAGCGCTACAATGAAGTCGGTGAACGTGTTTGAAAGATACAGATCGAGAGCAAATATTTAAACTGTGTTGTAACAAAAATGTATTTAACACATTTTTTCGCACGCATGGAAAAATAAATATATTTAGTTGGCTAATAAGGCAAACAGTACGCGAAACGAGGAAGGAATGACAAAAGATGCTAATTTGAAATTTGCGGAAGACATTCTTTATGGAGAAGAAAGTAACATTACATGGTTTCCAAGGGTATTCCAGGATTTGAATGAAAAATATGAAAATAAAAAACCTTATTACGACATAGAATTAGTTAACAATATTCAATGCCAGACATCATTTGTGTTCAAGCAGCAGAATCCTATTGTCATAGAACTCCATGTGTAACAAAGTTTTAAGCTTTCAACATTGTCATACCACCCTCGCCTGGCTGCTAAGTCCTTCCTACGTGACTCGTAATTATAATGTTAATAATGAGAAGACAGTTTACAACCGGAAGCAAACATGTTATGACTTAATATTGAGCTTTATTCACGTTAAACACACATAAAATTGAAAAAATAAAACACATCCGTTTTGGAAATAATATAATTAGAAAAATAAACCCATTTGTTATTAGACCCTCCCTCCTTAAGAATGCTCCTACTCATTTCCGAGTACTCTATATGGTAGGCAAATGATGCTCAGATCTGGGAAATAGCGTTGAATTCTTATTTAAAGGTTGCAATTTCCCATAGTCCTGGGTGTGATGACTATGATGATGATGATGGTGATTAGCAGTCAGTAAAGGAAGTGAGGTATTTGAAGTCTGCAAAGAATTGTCACAATAAGAAATTAGCTATAAATAAGAAAAGAGAGAGAGAGAAAAAGATATATAAACAGTTTCCTTACCTTTGATTTATCTCGTCCTGTAGAGGCTACTACCGCTGCCTGGGCGGCAGCTTGGGCAGCCGCTGCTTGTGATGTTTGCAATAATGATTGTTGTGTTTGTTGTTGCTGCTGCAGATGCTGTTGCTGTAACATATGTTGCTGCAGCAGCTGTTGCTGTTGTCGCAGTGTGGCCGCTTCTAGACTACTGACGCCTTCCAGTTCGCGTTGCTTGGCAATATAATCGTCGAAATATGAATGTTTGACGAGTTTTTCACATGACCATCGTTTGGCGGGATCCTTATCCAAACATTTCTAAGGATGAAAAATATTAAAAATTTAAAAAAATAAATTAAAAATAAAAAAAATACTGCAAATTTGAACAATATTAAAAATACTTAACATATTTAAAATATTAAAAATATGAAACAACAAATATTAAATATATTAAAAATTCCAAAAAAAAGTATTAAAAATATTAAAAATTTTAAAAATATTAAAAAAAAGTATTAAAAATATTAAGAATATTAAAAATATTAAAAATATTAAAAAATATTAAAGATATTAAAAATATTAAAAAAATATTTAAAATATTAAAAATATTTTAAAATATTAAAAAAGTAAATATTAAAAATATTTAAAATATTAAAAATATTTAAAATATTTAAAATATTAAAAATATTTAAAATATTTAAAATATTAAAAATATTTAAAATATTAAAAATACTAAAAGTATTAAAAATATTAATAGAATTAAAATATTAAGAATATTAAAATGATTAAAAATACTAAAAAAAATTAAAGATATTAAAAATATTAAAAAAATATTAAAAATATTAAAAATATGAAAAATATTCAAAAAATATTAAAAATACTAAAAATATTAAAAATATAATAAAAATTAAAAATATTAAAAGTATTAAAAATATTAAAAATATTAAAAATATTAAAAATATTACAAATATTAAAAATATTAAAAATACTAGTGTGCCCGGCAATGCTTCGCTATTGCATATTAACTTGTAATATATTTCACATTATTGTTTTAAATTGTAAATATGATAGGCTCTATGACGATAGTAAAAAGTTCATCATCAAAGTCATATCTATAGTTTCGACATGTAGATTAAGTTTTGTCTGTATGTAGGGAGAAAAAAACACTTCTTTCACAAATCGGAAACAGAAATTCCTCTAAAGATCAAAATTAAATTTTTATATTTATCTGTAGTAGCGGGAACCGTCTGTATACTAACTATGCCTTTGGGAGTAAAAAGCAGTTTTGTTATGCCTTCTCCTCCTAATGATAACAAATGAAAATTTCGTTTGAAGCTTCATGCCTTTAGCCATAAAAACCTCCTTTGCCATGTCTTCTTCTCATACGGACCAAGAATATACCCGAATACTCTGTATATATTGAACTCGTATTACCATTTTTTGAGATAATTCGGTCACCAAAGTTTGGCATATTACGCCGTCATGTTGGAACCATTTCTCCTTCAAATAATGTGCAATGACATGATAAATAAAAAAAATTAATTGATTGTCCACTGGCCCTAGTTATTCTACCAGTTAGATTTTATATGAATGTAGACCAAGATCTTTCCTCAGCATTTGCAGAGACCGAGTTGCTGAGAACGGTGTTGGTTCGATAAATTCGAGTCCCTGTCACATCTACGTCTACAGCGTCGTTGGCTTCTATTAGCTGCTCATATGGATGATTATATGCACCCTAAACTTCACAAAGGGCTCCATAAGTTTGGCGAACAAAACGCGCATTTTATTTATAGGATTTATTACCGATTCACTCTCCTGAAAAGTAATTACAAAATTCATAACTGCAAAGTAAATTAAAAACAAATCACTGTTTTAGGCTGCGTGTGTCCTAAATTGCCTGGTGTACGGACCATTATTTGATACAGTTAAAAGGTTACATATTGAAGTGTGTGGGCAGAGATTCGGCACTTTTTACTTATTAAGTTCCCAATAGCCTGTTCATTAGCAACTTTTTTAACAATGAGCAACTATTGAAACCTTCAGACCTATGGGCCCCAGCTCTAATTTGTACCTACTTTTCCTATGCTTGGAGACCAAGACGAAGAGAATGGTATATTTTTTGCATTTTTTTCTGTATGCCAACACTCAGAGGCCATAACTTTTTAACCAATATATAGATTTACTTCTGTAATACTTCATTAAGTTTGTTTGGAAGTCAGTTTTACGCAGAAGTTTTCGGTTTGTGCTCATTTAAAAACCAAAAAATCTCTATCTGAAATCTTCCTGCTTCCGAACGCGAGCTATGAATTGATTTTAGACACAAATTTTATTAGTGAAATTTTCTAACAATTCATCGTAGATTCCGATTTTGGTTACGATTTTCGCGAAAAAAAAATTGGCCCACCTTACTATTCATATCTCTGAGCGAACTGCAATATACTGTGGAATTTTGACAGTAATAACTACTTTTTTTAACAGGAGTGTAGCCCAGTCTACTTCCACCCTTACTGTAATTCTTGCTGCAAAAAATGGGTGGTGTATGGGCGGTGCTACGCTCCTTTATCCAATCACAACCAATTATAGCCAGGGACTATCAACAGGTCAACAGTACGACTTGGTAAAATGTTCGTATCAATCTGTCTATTGGAAAAGCCTGTAGAGCGATTTTTGAAAAGGGGGCGTGGCACCCTCCACTTCCACCCTGGCTGTAATTAATACCGCTCCAACAACATATATACCAAATCTCATATTCATACCTCTGATAGTTCATGAGATATAGCCCTTTAGATTTTCAAGTTGCATGGGCGGTGCCACGCCCCTTTATCCAATCACAACCTATTATAGCCAGGGACTATCAACAGGTCAACAGTACCACTTGGTAAAATTTTCGTATCAATCGGTCTATTAGAAAAGCCGTTAGAGCGATTTTTGAAAAGGGGGCGTGGCACCGCCCACTTCCACCTTGGCTGTTATTAATACTGCTCCTACAACATATATACCAAATCTCATCTTCATACCTCTGATAGTTCATGAGATACAGCCCTTTTGAATTTCAAGTTGTATGGGCGGTGCCACGCCCCTTTGTCCCATTGGACCTTTTCTTTGGTATAAACCTCACGGAGCCCGAGACCTTTCCAACGAATGCAAAACCGTGGAAATCGGTTCGTGCGTTCTGGAGTTATAGCGTCAGGAAGGAAAACCCGACTTATTTTTATATAATATACTAGTGGGCCCGGCAATGCTTCGCTATTGCATATTAACTTGTAATATATTTCACATTTAGGTCTACAAAGTACTTTGAAAACGGTACTTAAGCTCGACAATAATATATTGAGTTTTTTTACTTATGTAACTTATTTAAAGTAACTCTTAACATTAAAGTTAACCAATTAAGTTTTATTGTTGTAAATGCTAATTAAAAGGTCATCAGCAAAGTCATATCTATAGTGCCGGCATGTAGATTAAGTTTTTTTTTGTATGTAGGGCGAAAAACCACTTCTTCCACAAATCGGAAACAGACATTCCTCTAAAGATCAAAATTATTTATTTTGATCCGTAGTAGCGTGAACCATCTGTATACTACCAATCTCTTTGGTCATAAAAAGCATTTTTGTTATGCCTTCTCCTATTGACCGCAAATGAATATTTCGTCTGAAGCTTCATGCCTTTAGCCATAAAAACTTCTTTTGTCATGTCTTCTTATCACACGGATCAAGAATATTCGGGAATACTATTTTTGTATTGAACTCGTATTACCATTTTTTTGAGATAATTCGGTCACCAATGTTTGGCTTAACAAAGTGATGGTCTTACGCGCTGTATGGCATATTACACCGTCGTGTTGGAACCATTTCTCGTTCAAATAATGTGCAATGACATGATAAATAAAAAAAATCACTTGATCGTCCCCTGGCTCAAATTCTTCCACCAGTTAGATCTTATATAGATGCAGGCCAAGATCTTTCTTCAGCATTTGCATAGACCGAGTTGCTGAGAATGGCGTCGGTTTGATAAATTCGAGTCCCCTATCACACTTACGTCTAAAACGTCGATGGCTTCTATTAGCTGCTCAGATGGATCATTATATGCACCCTCAACTTCACAAAGGGCTCCATAAGTTTGGCGAACAGAACGTGCATTTTGAAAATAAATTTGCAAGATTTGCAAACGTTGTTCTTGTGTAGTTTTTACATGGTGATTTTCCAAAGTATACTAAAAGAAAGTCTTTCACACTTCATTAGTATGTTTGCTAATGTTACCTCTGATATACTATAAAAATTTAACCATTGTATTATAACTACAATGAATATTGCTTAATTTTACTATCTATATGATTTATTACCGATTCGCTCTCCTGAAAAGTAATTGAAAAATACAAACCTGTAAAGTAAATTAAAAAATATCACTATTTTAGTCTGCTCATCCTCAACTGCCTGGTGTACGAACCATTATTTGATACAGTTAAAAAGTTAACTATTGAAGTGCGTGGGCAGCGCCTCGGCACTTTTAACTTATTTTGTTCGAAATAGCCTGATCATGTACGAAGAATTCTTAGAATATTTTACTAAGAAACTATATGTTAAAAAGCAATTCATAGTTCGCGCTGAGAAGCATGAAGATTTCAGGTAGAGATATTTTTTTAGCAATGAGCAATTATTCAGTTACTTCAGACCTATGGGCCCCCGGCTCTAAGTTTTACCTACTATTCCAATGTTTGGAGACCAAGACGAAAAGAATAGTATATTTTTGATTTTTTTATTGGGATCCCGCCCAATATTCTGAAAAAATGATTTTTAAAAATTTAATTTCTGTATGCCAACTCTCAGAGGCCATAACTTTTTAACCAATACATAGATTTGCTTCTGTAATACCTCATTTAGTTTGTTGGGAAGTCAGTTTTACGCAGAAGGTTTCAAAAAATATATATCTGAAGTTTTCGGTTTGTGCTCATTTAAAAACAAAAAAAAAATCTTTATTTGAAATCTTAATGCTTCCCAACGCGAGCTAGGAATTGATTTTAGACACAAAGTTTTTTGGTGAAATTTTCTTAAAATTCATCGTAGATTCCGATTTCGGTTACGATTTTTGCGAATAAAAAAATTGGCCCACCACACACACCACAGCCACAGTGTTAACCGTTTGTTTTAAAAAGGGTGTGGAACAGCCCATTTCCACCCTTACTGTAATTCATACTGCAACAACAACATATGTAACAAATCTCATCTTCATACCTCTGATAGTTCATGAGATGTAGCCTGTTCAAACTGATAAAGAGCCATCTATTGGAAACGTTGAGGCGCGAACATTGCATGGGTATTGTCGTGATGTCGTCCAATTGGATGTGGCCACTCTGATCTGAGCTTGGGATTTTTTACTCGTTCATAAAAAACAACAGTTATTAGTTAAGAATCATGTATGTGGCAGTGGCCATTTTTTATTGAATTTTTAATCATTGTGCTAGAATCCAACTTGTTAAAAAGTCATCGTTGTCGCCTAATTTTAAATAAAATTTATTAAGATTTTTGCATTTAAAATTTGTATCTACGTCTTTCACTTTGCTATCAATAAACAGAGGAAAGTGTAGCCAACACTATCGACGCAATCCTTAAACATTTTTTTCGCTTCATTTCCAAGTGGTGGTTGCAGTCTTCCTTTAACTTGGTTGGTTCCAGTTTGCTCCACCAGCAATCTATTTGTTGTTGAAAAATCAATATTATATCATAGCCCTTTTAATTTTCAAGTTAAATGGGCGGTGCCACGCCCCTTTATCAAATCACAACCAAATATAGCCTGGGACTATGAACAGGTCAACAGCACCACTTGGTAAATTTTTCGTATCAATCGATCTTTGCGATCAATCGATCGAGCGATTTTTGAATAGAGGGTGTGGCACCGCCCACTTCCTCCCTGGATGTAATTAATACTGCTCCAACAACATATATACCAAATCTCATCTTCATACCTCTGATAGTTCATAAGATATATCCCTATAGATTTTAAAGGTGTATGGGCGGTGCCACGCCCCTTTATCCAATCACTACCAAATATAGCTGAGACTATCTACAGGTCAACAGTACCTCATGGTAAAATTTTTGTATCAATCGATCTATTAGAAAAGCAGTTAGAGAGATTTTTGAAAAGGGGCGTGGCACCGCCCACTTCCATCCTGGCTGTAATTAATACTGCTCAAACAGCATATATACCAAATCTCTACTTCATACCTCTGATAGTTCATGAAATATAGCCTTTTTAATTTTCAAGTTGTATGGGCGGTGCCACGCCCCTTTATTCAATTACAACCAAATGTAGTCAGGAACTATCTACAGGTCAACAGTACCTCATGGTAAAATTTTTGTATCAATCGGTCTATTAGAAAAGCCGTCTGAACGATATTTGAAAAAAGGGGCGTGGCGCCGCCCACTTTTTGAAAAAATAAAACCTTTTAAACCATCCGGAAGCTATAGCGAACAAAACAAAACAAAAATTTTGAAAATCGGTCCAGCCGTTTTTGAGTTTTAGCGAGACAACTGCACAGCAATTCATTTTTATATATAAGATATTAAAAATATTAAAAATATTAAAAATATTAATAATACTAAAAATATTAAAAATATTAAAAATATTAAAAATACTAGCTGACCGGGCAAACTTCGTCCTGCCTAAAGAAGTATTGACTTAAACGTAAATTTTTTGGGTGGAATATATCTTCGGGTGCGTTACATTATTTTAATATTCTCATCGAAACTTAACAAAAAGTGTTATGGTTTATTAAAGGATCATATTTTTTCAATTACAGAAATTTATTGCAATGCTTTTGATAAAATAACGTGTATGGGAGAACCAAAGGAGTGTAAATATGTTAATCAGTGGGTCGTTATACACGTGAACATGCAACATAAAGCTGTTAATGCAAAAAACATGGATTTTCTCAATTCAAGCTGCAAACTTGAATAGACTGTCTTTCAGCTTTATTGATTGTCATCGCAAACTTCAAACGAACTGGATACTGTAATCATTTAAAATCAAACGGCAAATCCGTGGGTATCATTGGCAATATATCGATTCCCCTATATTTTCCGGTTAAATTAATGTAAGAACAATAACACAATCATGTATTGCTTCCTAAATTATGTAATGCGCGATCAAGGGGTTGCATCAATTTTATGTGTGCTATAATACAATTCTTCCTCACTATGGTATGACATGTTTGCAACATTTTTTATCTTCATATTAAATGCGGGATTCTCAGAAAATTTGCAAACATTTGCCAAAATCAATGATATGACAACCGATGGATGCATTAAATAAATAAAATCCTCCACACTCATTCGTAATTGCTTACAAATTTGTATAACAATGTTGTGTGCCGTTCGTTACTCTACTTGTAATAGATGCAGATTTGGGAAATGTTTTAATTCGTGGGTATTCGAATTTTTTTGTCGTACATCTCGGTCACATACACCACTGGTTTTAAATAATACCATATCAAAACGAATGGTACTATTGTCCCCCACCTATTGCGTTTGGAAGACAGAATTGGGCAGGGCCACCCACTTTTTTCTTGATTAGTTATTGCACAACCTGTTTAAAATCCCTTCCTTTTCCTTTAAAATACGTATACTTATCTTAATAAAATTCACACAAAATTTCATGGTCATTTGCGAAATAGTTCTTCAGACATCACATTATAACAAATTACGTTTAACGGGCAGGGACACGCTTAATGATCTAGTACTTCAGATACCGCACTTTAACAAAGTATTTCTCATTGGCGAGGCCACGCCTAATAATCAAAGCACGACTGTTTTTGACCTAATCTATTGCATCCACCCCTAATTTAAAGTCACTTATTGAATTACCATTTCTGGTAATGGTGTGGAATGGGTGGACCATACCTGAAGAACATCGGTTGAATGCGGAACCATCTCATAAGTTTCAAATTTTATATACATACATAAATGAAGCATTTGTCAGAGCCTATTAAATATTTCAATATTTAAATCTTCACTATTTAAAAATTTGGATAATTTTTGTATGGGAAAATTCGAAAATTGCCTCATTAAATGGACCAATGTGTCAAATGCAATGTTTAAATAGCCTATAACCATCCTAGAAAGATTGCCTTTCTAATGAATCCGGTTTGTTGCACATCGGTTCGGTAGTTTTCAAGTCTATAGTGGACATACGTAGAAACAAATGTTCACTTTTATATATATAGATTAAAAATATTAAAAATGTTAAAAAAAAATTAAAAATATTAAAAATATTAAAAATAATAAAAATATTAAAAATATTAAACATATAAAAAATACTGGTACCATAACAACTAACAAAATTGTAAATATGTCGAAAGTATCTTTCTTTAAGCTTTTTTGTCCCAACACTTTATTAAACGCCATAATTAAAATTCTATTTTTACCTATCGTTTCTCCTTCGGCACTTGCCTTGTACTCTTACCTTCAGAAAATCTATTGTCAACGGATTTTGCAATGACTTTGCTGGCATTTTCTCCTCAAGTGTTTCCAGGTTGGGTGGCACGGGTAATGTGATGCCCTACAATAGAAACCAGTTCAATGAAAATCTTCTCATGAATGTTATCAAATGTGTTCATGCACTCACTCACCCACACTTACCTTGAAGTATTCATTTTGTCCGAAAATCTGTATATGTCTTGGCAGGAGATCACCCAATGTTTTGCGTATCAAATACAATTGATCCACATCACTGCGTCCAGGCCACAGAGCCTCACCACGCACCAGTTCGGCAAACAGGCAACCGATGGCCCACACATCTACTGGTGTGCCATATTGAGTATCACCCACTAGTAATTCCGGAGCACGATACCAACGAGTTGCAACATAGTCTGTGTAATTCTCACCAGGACCTTTTTTGGCACAAAGTAACAGGAAAACAACATGATGACGTTGAAAGAACGAACGATGAATTTCATTTCAAATGTGATGATTTAAATCGGCAAGAAGAGGAGACGATACACATAGTACCAAAGTTATGTTAGTGTGTTTGTTATCTGTGTGTGTGTGTGTTGTTATACTCACTTAACATCCTGGCAAAACCAAAATCACACAGCTTCACTTGTCCCTGTGCCGTCAACAGAATATTCTCGGGCTTTATGTCACGATGCAGGCAACCTTGCTTGTGGCAATATGCCACTCCTTGCAGTGTCTGATACACGATTTGTTTGGTCAAATGTTCGGGACAGCCCTGCGGATGCCGCTCCAGCTCATGCAGCACAGTCAATTCACAGAATTCAAAAACCAAATGCAAACGGCGTTTGCGGCGAAATACTTCAAGCAACGAAACCAAATTTGGATGTTTCAGATTCTAAGTGACAAAACAATGCAGAGACGACGAAGACAAGACACAGTAATCAGAGCGACAATATAGTAACGCGACCATATGTGTGGTAAATGGAATCATAACAAAGAGAAAGGATATCAAAGTGAGTGAGTGATGCAACGAATTAAATTTAAAGAAATTGAATGAGAGACAGATGTTATGATTATAGGATATTTAAAAAGTGTGGGTGGTATGAAAATGTTTACACTGCCTATCCGAAGCTAAATATATATGGTAAGTTTTTTTTAAACCAATGCATAAATGTAGTCACAAATATACAAATACGTAAATTTGTTTAAAGGGCACTTTTGGGACTGTAAACGCGGTGGGAACAAATTTTAAAGCATTTGATTTTTAAATAGGAGCTTCCTTAGAGGGTGAAGCTAGGGGGAAGGTATATTTGGAATAAATGTTTTAGGAGGAACTAAAGGAGCGGCAGGAGCTGATTTCATGAAAAAGTAATGAATTATCTAAGCCAAAGCTCAGATAAGCTTCATCATTTGTATAAATTGGATTGGCATTTGTTTGCCAAAAACAATGCTATGCAATTTTGGCCGTTGGACAAGAGCTTGTGTGGATTATGTTGACGTGTGGTCTTCGTTGATACCATTTTCGCACCGGTGTGTTTGGGCTTCACGATGGTTTCTTAAAGCTTTTAACACTTAAGGTTGTGATAATGAGTGGAGAAGGCACAGCAAAGGGTGCTGATGAAGATGTTTTGGCAAGCATCGAAATTGATATCCGCCCAGCCAGCTGTCAACATAATCAATTTTACTTTTGTAAAACTAATTTTATTAGCAAAAATATAATAGTTCTTGACCCGAACGATGAAAACATTATTTGTAAAAATTGTGATAAAACTGGTTATTGACACTACAACTATATTATACGAGGGCTGCTATATATATTTCTGGCCTAATAATGAAAATGCGAATATTTATCATCAAAAATTGTTTTATTGTTTTTCAAAGTATTCTCCAGCCTGATTTATACACTTTTGCATGCGCTCAAACCAATTGTCGAAGCACTTTTTCCACTCCGATTGAGACACCTCCAAAACATGGTTTTTGAACGCTTCAACAGCATCTTCTGGGCACGAAAATCGTTGACCACGCATTTTTTTCTTGATGTGCGGGAATAAAAAGAAGTCATTGGGTGCCAAGTCAGGGCTGTACGGCGGATGACCCATCAATTCGACGTTTTGGCCGGTCAAAAAGGCGCTGGTTTGAGCCGATGTGTGAGAGCTCGCGTTGTCATGGTGAAGAATGATTCGTCTTCTCTTGTTTGTTTTTCGAATTTCTCCGAAGACTTCAGGCAAACAAATTGAGGTGTACCACTCAGAATTGACCGTCCTTCGTTGCTCAAGCGGAACAGTCGCCACATGACCAGTTTTGCCGAAGAAACAGGCGACCATTTGCTTCGAAGTGCTTCTTCCACGAACAACTTTCGTTGGATTTGGCTCGTCTTCGAAGACCCACACGGTCGATTGTTGTTTTGTTTCGGGCTCATACGCATAGATCCAAGATTCGTCACCTGTGACGATCTTATGAACATCTTTTGAAGCACCGCGATCGTATTTTTTCAACATTTCTTTGCACCAATCGACACGAGCCTTTTTTTGAGCGATTGTCAAATTGTGCGGGATCCAACGACAACAAACCTTTTTTACGGTCAGGTGTTTATGTTATATCGAATGTATGCTGGTGGGAGAAATGCCCAAGGATGCCTCTATCTCCCGGTATGTCACATGACGATCTTGCATTATTAGTTCACGCACGGCATCAATGTTCTCTGGCACAACGGACGTTTTTGGACGACCTTCACGGAATTCGTCGTTGAGCGAACTGCGACCACGATTAAATTCGTTATACCAGTTTTTCACGGTGCTATATGATGGTGCTTGATCACCATACAAAGACTTAAGTTCATCGATGCACTCTTGTCTGGATAATCCACGTCGAAAGTTGTGAAAAATGATCGCACGAAAATGCTCACGTGTCAATTCCATTTTTTTAACGGAATTGAATTGTTCAAAGCTCTGTAAGTTTAACAATTCACGATTAAATGACAACACGTTCTGAGTGATGTTATGCTAAAAAATGTCAACCTTTCCAATGGAAATATCAGATTGCACCTGGCAACACTTATTGTTGCCTAGGCCAGAAATATATATAGCAGCCCTCGTATTAAACTTTGTGCCGCCAATGATGTCTATATTATCGGCATACACTAGTGGCATGTGGATCTTGTGAAATATGGTGCCAGACATGTTCCCCCCAGCCTTTCTCATCACCTTCTCCATAGCTATATTAAATAGTGTACAGGACGAGCTATCGCCCGGCCTGAGACCTCTTTCCGTGTTGAATGGTTCAGAGTGATCCGTACCAATCTTAACCGAGGATTTAGTGTTGACCAAGGTACATCTGCAAAGTCAAATCAGCTTTGCAGGAATACCAAACCCAGACATGGTCTCATATAGCCAATTCCTTATCGGAGAGTCGAAGGCAGCTTTGTAGTCGACAAAGAGGTGTTAGGTGTCGATCTGCTTTCCATGAGTTTTTTCCAGGATTTGCCGTAAGGTAAATATTTGATCCGTCGTAGATTTACCAGTTCCAAAGCAGCACTGATAAGGTTCAATTAGTTTTTCTACAATTGGCTTTAGACGTTTACTCAATATTCTCAAAAGGACCTCGTACGCAATTGGTAATAGGCTTATTCCACGGTAGTTCTTACACTCGCTACGATCTCTTTTCTTCTATATGAGATATAACAGATTGAGACTCCAATCCCCGGACATGCTATCCTCTAGCCAGATGTTCTCCATGTGCTGATGCATGCTCCTAGTTAGCTCCTCCCCACCTGCCTTAAACAATTCAGCAGGGCTCAAGTCGAATTGTTATTTTTAAGACGGGATATTGCCACACGTATCTCACTCTGGCTCGGAGATCAACAGTTAATACCAGCGTCATAGCAGGGTCTTCTGGATTGGTTTCCATATCCAGTAATTTGCTGAAATTTTCTCTCCATATGTTTAGAACGTCATCAGGGTCCGTCACTAACTGACCATCGCTGTCCTTGCAGGAGGGCAACCCTGTTCCACGCTTTCTCGCCATGACTCTCTGGTAGAATGTTCGGGCTTCCCCTCTACTTCGGAGCAACTCTGTGCACTTATACTGCCTCTTCTTCAGCTCTTTCTTTTTCCGTCTAAAGAGACGAGTTGTCTCTCATTTCTACTCCCTGTGCCGTTCACGAACAACTCGAGTTGCCATTGGGTACAGTTTTGCCCTGTATGCAATATCCGTCTCTCTCGTGGTATTGCGACATTCATGTTCTGGCCAGGCATCATCTTGAAATGACTTTGAGTATCCAAGTACGCTTCTCGCAATGCGTTCTATGAGGTCGGCTATATATTGCCACAACGAGGTAATATTAGCAAGGGTTGGAGCATTCCGTAGCTGTTGTTGGGGTGGTTGGTGTAGGCGTCCGCTACCTCTGTGGTCCGCAGTTTACCGATGTCCAGTTTTCGTTGTGCCTGGTTACCTTGTGCAATGTTAACACCCCTAATCACTCGTACGTCCAGAATACTAGATGCGTGCATTCCAACGACTATCACGTGATCTATCTGATACCTCGTTAATTGATCTGGAGATAACCATGTTGCCTTATGAATATTTCTATGATCAAATCTAGTGCTGCTAACTACCATATTTCTTCCCACAGTCTGATGTCATTGTTTCTGTGTGCAGACTTAATTTTCCCTGCCTATTTTAGCATTGTAATCGCCTAGTACAATTTTGGTGTCTTGGCTTGACCTATGATCATATACATTTTCTAGGCTCTCGTAGAACTCGTCTTTGTCCTCATTGCTTTACTCTTCTGTCGGAGCATGGGCACATATAAGTGTTATGTTGAGAAACTTTGCCTTGACTCTTATGGTGGCTACTGGTTCACATACCGGGTTGAACTATGGAACTAAACTCGTGAGACCAAACTTGTGCTTGTCCGCATGGCCACTATATTAGATGTTGCAAGCTTTAATGCGCGAACATCCTTGTCCCGGTTATGTCAGCCTTGTATTCTTCGAGGACTTTCGCCAGTTAGATGGAGGCACTTGGTCTATACAGTGTTCTAAAATTCCAGGTACATATCGTCAAATCACGGTCCTTAATACAATTGGTGTCAATCCCGTATAGTCTTTGAGGAACATGTTTATAGATATCCGAATTTCCCTTCCTTCATTTTCATACCACCTGTCACAAAAAATATATACTTATTATACTTTACTCTACATACTTTCAATAGTCGTATCTCTCTTAAAGCTATTTTCCTTATGGCTGGATCATCTTCTGATTCCACAAATCTTTTCACCGCCACCAGTTGACCCGTTTCGCGATCTCGACACTTGTACACCACTCCGTAGGAACCTTCACCCAGGCGACTTAATTTCTCATAGCGATCCATTTTACTGCTACCTTGAGGTCTGTAAGGAAGATACAAACAGAAAAACAGGTCAATTAAAACTCAAAAGCGTTGTGTACTACGTGTCAAGGATAATTCAATTAAAATGCTTCGTTAGCATCATTAAAATCTCGTCCTACCTTAAGCTCAAACATTGGCCTCTGATTAAATTGGCACGTTTCATGATATTCGTTAACAGGTGGATGGGATGATTAACGTTCGAAGACAATGGACGGTGGACGGTGTACGGTGGTAGCGGTGGAGTTGTTTCGTTTTGGAATGAAAAAGAATGAGAACATAGATATTTACATTGGATGTTTATATGAGGTAATGTTGAACTGTGGCTGGCTTCTGGTATCGCAGATGTGTACGTGGTTGTGTTTTTGTATGAATTATGTACAATTTCTGTTTTTTTGTGGAAATTTGGTTTGTTTTTGTTTGGTGCACAACAATATTTACAGTAGGCAGTCACATTTATCAGTTGATTATCAAATGAGTTCCATATAACAGAAAGGTGGTTATGTATTGTTTAGTGTTGTTCATATGATATTCTGTATGGGGGTTTTTGTACATTTTTGGTATGTTTATAAAGTTTATGAGATTACGTTTTCATGTTTTAATGGAAAAAGAGAAAAAATAGATAGGAAAATACAAAAATTAGAAACAAACAAGTAGAGTTTTGAGGAAGAATAAAGAAAAGTGTTTAAGTGCATGTGGATAATGAAAAAAAAAATTGTGGTAAATGAGTTCAGAGGATTAACAAATATGTAGCATTGCTAAGTTAATAAATATGAAGCATTAATTACTTCGCTTATAGTAGTATTGGATACAATATGTTCAAAGAAGCTTCTTGTACCGACTGACGCTAATTTTTCTTGCTATACTTTGCTATATTTTGACATTTAGATGGTCAAAATGCATGATACTTATTACCTTTAAATCGATATATATCGTTTCTTAGACCTGACCCGGCGAAACTCCTGGAAGCGTTTAGCTTTTATTTTGCTTGATATAACCTTTCCCCCGCAGATTTGGGCTGTCGCACAGAGAAATTTATTGTGTATTTTATATACTATCGTATTTAATAACATTATATTTGTTCATCGAAACTAAATATTAATGTTTGTCTAAATGACTATGAACTATTTTTTCCTAATGATACATAGAAGAAATTTGCATGGGTTTTTTATTAGTTTGATCATATATTCATTACCGGACACGCAAAGGGTATTTATAACACATTTTTTCTACATTTTAAATATACACTTATGATGTGGTTTGAAATTCTAATAGACTTTCGCTAAAACTGCAGTAAAACTCAATTGCCAAAAACTATATTTGACGAAGGCAAAAGCATAGTCTTTTGTTTTCTTTTCAATATGATTAACTCACCTCCAGTTTGTTATAGAGGCTACTTGTACTATAACCAGTGCCCATTTCACACAGTGGCAACTTAGCTATGCTAAACCTTTATAAACCCCATTTAAACAAAAGCTTTCTATGCTCTCTGGACATTAACAACAGTTAATGATAGTTGGTAGGTAATGTTAAAGTAAATAGAATTTGCGCCTATGCAAGTATTTATAGGAGTATTGAATTAAGGAGGGGTATATGCTTGTGACGTCTCACATGACGTACTACGGTGGGGGAAGGGTGGGAGACATGATTAATGCCGCCTAACCAAACTACAAAAACTATAGCTAGTGACACCATAAAGTTTCTAATACAAAACTATAGATTGTGTTTATATGAAGTGCGTCGAAATAGGTCTTGTATTGGTTCGCTCGCGATCTGCTCTTTCGCTAAAAATTGGGTTTTTACCTGCGAGCCAAAAGCCTCAAAATGTAAAATGAACTCTCGGTTCGCGAGCCGGCTTCCAAATTAGGAGCTCTTAGAGCTTTGAGGCTCCGGATAGTGAGCTAAGAGCTAATTTTAAGGGAAAGGGCAGATCGCGAGCGAGGCAATACATAATTAAAAAGTACTTTTATTGACTCAAAAGTATTTTTCTATTCCATAGTACTTTCATAGTACTTAAAAGTACTTTAATAGTCCGAAAAGTAATTTTATATTTCATAAAGTACTTTCCCGTACAATGGTACTTATATAGAACTAAAAAGTACTTTTATAGTACTAAAAAGTACTTTATAGTAAAAAGTACTTTAGAGTTATAGTAGTAAAAGTAGTTCCAAAAAGAACTTTTTTATACACTGGTACTTTTTTAGTACTAAAAGTACTTTTATTGTTCCAAAAGTACTTTTGTGCACCACAGTACTGGCATAGTACTAAAAATAACTTTTTTTGTTCCAAAAGTACCTTTCAGTTACAGGGTACTTTTGTTGTAAAAAAAATTTTCTTTAATACCACGAGAAGTAATTTTCTGTTCCACAAAGTACTATTTTGTACAATGGTTCTTTTATAGTACTAAAAGAACTTTTGTTGTTCCAAAAGCACATTTTATTTCAGAAAGTACTTTTTTTGTTCCAAAAGTACTTTTCGGCACCACAGTACTTTTATAGTACTAAAAAGTACTTTTATTGTTCCAAAAGTACTTTCCTGCTCCGGTGTTATTTTATAGTACTAAAAAGTACTTGAATTGTTCGAAAAAGTTATTTTTTGGACAACAGTATTTTTACTTTATAGTCCCAAAAGTACTTTTCTATCTCACAAAGTAATTTTTTGTACAAAGGTTCTTTTATAGTACTATATTCTATAGTTTTGCTGTCCCAAGAGTACTTTTATAGTACTGAAAAGGACTTTAATAGTCCCAAGAAGTACTTTTTTGTTCCAGAGTACTTTTACAGTACTAAGAAGTATTTTTATAGCCCCTAAAGTACTTTTCCGTTCCACAAAGTACTTTTTGTACAAGATTACTTTTATAGTACTAAAAACGCTTTTCTGTTTCACAAGGTACTTTTTGAGTTCCAAAGTACTTTTATTGTACCAAAAAGTACCTTTGTTGTACCAAAAAGTAACACTGCAAAAAGTAATTTTCTGCGCCACAGTACTTTTATAGTACTAAAGACTACTTTTATTGTACCAGAAGTACTTTCCTATTCTAGAGTTCTTTTATAGTAATAAAAAGTATTTTAATAGCCCGAAAAGAAATTTTCTGTTCCACAAAGTACTTTTTTGTACAATGGTACTTTTATAGTACTAAAAGTACTTTTGTTGTTCCTTAAGCACTTTTCTGTTCCAGAAAGTACTTGTTTTTGTACAGCAGTACCTTTGCTTTAATAGTCCCAAAACTACTTTTCTATTTATAGTACTAAAATTACTTTTACTGTCCCAAAATTACTTTTCTCTACTACAGTGCTTGCATAGTACTTAAAAGTATCTTTATTGTTCCAAAAGTAACTTTCTATTCCAGAGTAGTTTTTTAGTAATAAAAAATCCTTTAATAGTCCTAAAAGTATTTTTCTGTACCACAAAGTACTTTTTTGTACAATGGTACTTTCATAGTACTAAAAGTATTTTTTTGTACAACAGTTGACGGGACACGGGTGTTTGCGCATGAAGACGTGCGACATCTACTTTAGTGGCCATGTGGACAAGCACGAATTTGGATGTAGATTTGTGGTTGGCAAGAGATTGCGACAGCTACTCTCAAGGTTCAACCCGGTGTGTGAACGAATAACCACCATAAGAGTCAAGACAAAGTTTTTCCACTTAACACTTATATGTGCCTATGCTCCGACAGAAGAGAAAAGAGATGAGAACAAAGACGAGATTTACGAGAGTCTTGGAAATGTATATGACCGTAGCCAAAGCCATGACATCAAAATTGTAAGAGGCGATTTAAATGCTAAAATTGCCAGGGAGACCGCATTTGAGCCCATCGTCGGAAAATTCAGTCTGCACACTGAAACGTCGAACAATGGCATCAGACTGATTAATTTCTCTGCGGCAAGAAATATGGTAGTTACCAGCGCTAGATTTTACCATAGAAATATACATAAGCCAACATGGTATGTCCAGATCAATTGACGTGGAATCAGATAGATCACGTTGTAGTCGATGGAAGGCACGCATTGAGTGTTCTGGACGTACAAGTGATCAGGGGTGCGAACATTGACTCCGGTCACTATCTTACTTACTTACTTACTTAACTGGTACTTCTATGCAATCCCAGTGGATTATATACCGCACGTAGAAAAATATTATAAGCGCCTCGATCTTCTGCGCTTCTTCTCCAGTTAGTCACACCGAGTTCTGTAAGGTTCTCAGTAACCTGGTCTTTCCAACGGAGTTTTGGTCGCCCTCTTCTGCGCCGTCCATCGAGTTCATTGTCAAAGACTTTTCGAGCTGGAGCATTTTCGTCCATGCGTACAACATGACCTAGCCAACGCAACCGTTGAACCTTAATGCGTTTGACCACGTCAATGTCAGTGTACAGCTCGTACAGCTCATGATTCATACGACGCCGATACTCTCCGGTAACGATGATGGGCCCATATATTTTACGGAGTATTTTTCTCTCGAATACCGCCAGAACCGATTCATCTGCTTGTGTCATAACCCAGGATTCTGAGCCATACATTAAGACAGGTAGAACCAGTATCTGGTATAGCTGGAGTTTTGTTCGTCGAGAGAGGGCTCTGTCATTGAAACGCTTGCTTAGTCCGTAGTAGCATTTATTTGCAAGCAGGATTCTTCTCCGGATTTCTAGGCTGACATTATTTTCTTTGTTGATGGCGGAGCCTAGGTAGACAAAATTATCTACCACCTCGAAATTATAGTTATCAACGTTCACGCAGTTTCCCAAACGAGTAGATTATTTGTTCGTTGAAACTAATAACTTCGTTTTGTCCTCATTCACCGTTAGGCCCATTTTCGCTGATTCCTTCTGTATACCCGAGAATGGTGCAGTCACATCCCGCAGTTTTCGACCGATGATGTCTACGTCATCAGCGTACGCGAGTAGCATGTGGCTTTTGTTGAATATAGTGCCACTCGTGTTTACTGCAGCTTTTCTCATTATCATCTCCATCACAATGTTGAAGAGATCGCACGATAGGCCGTCGCCTTGTTTTAGGCCTCGTCTGGTATAGAATGGCTCCGTAAGGTCCTTGCCAATCTTCACTGAAGACTTCGTGTCAGTCAGCGTCATTCCGCAAAGACGTATCAGCTTCGCTGGAATACCAAAATCAGCCATGGCTTCAAGTAATTTCTGCCGTATCGGGCTGTCGAAGGCAGCTTTATAGTCGACAAAAAGATGGTACGTGTCGATCTGTTTCTCTTGGGTCTTTTCTAGGATTTGCCGAAGTGTGAAAATCTGGTCAGTTGTTGATTTTCCAGGTCTAAAGCCACACTGATAAGGTCCGATCAGATTGGATAACACTGGCTTTAGTCTTTCACATAGCACACTCGACAGGACCTTATATGCGATGGGTAAAAGGCTGATCCCGCGGTAGTTGGAGCACACACTTGGATCACCTTTTTTCAGCACAGGACATAATACGCTTACATTCCAATCGTCGGGCATGTACTCTTTAAGCCAAACCGTGCGCAAGAGCTGATGCATGCTCGTTATCAACTCCTCGCCACCGGACTTGAAGAGCTCTGCGGGCAGACCTTCGGCACCGGATGCTTTGTTGTTTTTCAGCCGCGATATTGCTCTTCTTACCTCGGCTAGACTTGGTGGTGGGCAATCTAAGCCGTCATCGACAATTGGCGTGATAACTTCACGTGCGCTGCCTTCTGGAACCAGCAGTTGCTGGAAGTGTTCTCTCCATATGTGCAGTGTTCTCTCACTCTGCGTATCCGTGACCAGATTTCCATCACTGTCCTTACAGGTGGGGAGGCCATTACCGTATCCATTTGCTCTTACTTTTCGGGCCTCACCTCTATCCCTGTATCGCTCAATATCCTCGTTCTCCCGTTTTTTTCGCCTAAATAGCTGTCTCGTCCGTTTTGCTTTCTCCTTATGCCGTTCCCTAACAGCACGGGTTGCAATTGGCTGTAGCGTTGCCATATAAGCAGCATCCTGTTCCTCAGACGCTATGCGACATTCTTCATCGTACCAGGATTCGTCTGAGCGCCGCTTTTCATATCCTAGCACGGTTGTTGTGGCGGTTGCCATGGAATGCGCAATATGCTGCCACTGTGTATCGGGAACGTCAGAAGTAGAGGCGTTGTGTCGTAAAAGTTGGGAGAGTTGGTCGGAGTAGGCAGTAGCTATCTCTGGGGTTTGCAGCTTCGCGATGTCCAGCTTTCTTTGTGTTTGGTAACGTGCGTTTTTCGCTCTGCTCAATCTTGTGCGAACCTTGGCTGCAACCAGGTAATGATCCGAGCCAATATTAGCACCACGGATCACACGCACGTCCATGACACTAGATGCATGCCTGCCATCAATTACCACATGATCAATTTGATTTTTGGTGTTTTGATCGGGGGATAGCCAAGTTGCCTTGTGGATATCTTTGTGCTGGAATCTGGTTCCACTAACTACCATGTTCCTTCCCGCTGCGAAGCTAACCAGCCTAAACCCGTTGTCTGACGTGTCGGTATGCAGGCTGAATTTACCGATCGATGGACCAAGAACATCTTCCCTTCCTATTTTTGCATTAAAGTCTCCCAGAACAATTTTAATGTCGTGGCCAGGGCAGCGGTCGTATGTTTCCTCTAGGCGCTCGTAAAATGCATCTTTAATCTCATCGTCTTTATCTTCCGTCGGGGCGTGTACACAAATCAGCGTGATGTAAAAATATTTCGCCCGGATGCGAATGGTGGCTATTCGGTCACTTACAGGGTTAAACCGCGAGACCAGGTGTCGAAGTCTCTTGCCGACTATGAAACCACATCCAAATTCGAACTATCTCACTATCTTACCGCAGTTAAAGTACGCACAAGGTTAAGCATGAAGTAAAACGTACTGCGGACCATAGAGATAGCGGACGCCTACTCTAACCACCTAACTCAACTGTTACGGAATCCTCCAACTCCTGATAATATTACCTCGCAGTGCCAATATATAGCCGACTCCATAAAACGGAATGCGAGAAGCGTACTTGGGTACTCAAAGCCGTCTCAAGATTATGCCGGGCACGATTACGAATGTCGCATTGCCACGAGAGAGACGGATGCCGCATACAGGGCGAAACTGCAGCCAATGGCAACGCGAGCTGTTCGTGGAGGGGACAGGGAGAAGAGACGAGAGACAACTCGTCTTTTTAGACGGAAAAAACAGGAGCTGAAGAAGAGACAGGATGAGTGCACTGAGTTGCTCCGAAGTAGAGGGGAAGCCCGAAAATTCTACAAGAGAGTTAAAGCGAGAATGCGTGGAACAGTGTTGCCCTCCTGCAAGGACAGCGATGGCCAGCTAGTGACGGACCCGGATAAAGTTCTGAAGATATGGAGAGAACATTTCAGAAATCTGCTGGATACGGACACCAATCCAAAAGACCCCGCTCCAATTCATGACGATGGTATTAACTGTCCACTTCCGAGCCTGAGCGAGATACGTGTGGAAATCTGCCGCCTAAAAAGCAACAAAGCGGCCGGACCCGTTGGTCGCCTTGAAAAATTGTTTAAGGCAGGGGGGGAGGCGCTTATTAGGAGCATGCATCACCTCATGGAGAACATCTGGCTAGAGAAGAGCATGCCCAGGATTGGAATCTCAGTCTATTATGGCCCATATACAAGAATGGAGATCGTAGTAAGTGTAAGAACTACCGTGGTGTAAGCTTAATACCAATTGCGTTCAAGATCCTTTCGAGCATATTGTTTGATCGTTCTAAAGCTAATTGTAGAAAAACTAATTGGGCCATATCAGTGCGGCTTTAGACCTGGTAAATCTACGACGGATCAAATATTCACTTTACGATAATTCCTGAAAAAAAAACTCATGAAAAGCAGATCGACACCAACCACTTCTTTGCCGAATACCAAGCTGCCTACGAATCTCCGATAATTAATAGGCTATATGAGGCCATGTCTGAGTTTAGTATTCCTGCAAAACTATACGACTTTGCAGATGTACTTTGGAAAACATCAAGTTTTCTATAAGGATTGGCAAGGATCACTCTGATCCTTTCAACACGGAAAGTGGTATCAGGCAAAGCGATAGCTTGTCCTGTACACTATTTAATATAGCTATAGAGAAGGCTGGATGAGAAAGGCTGGTGTCAACATGTCTGGCACCATATTCCACAAGAGCCACATGCAACTAGCCTATGCCGATGATATAGACATCATTGGCTGAAATCTACAGGACGTTACTGCAGTTTTCTCATCGCTAGAAAAGGAGTCAGCAAAATGGGTTTAGCGGTCAACGAGGACAAAACTAAAATAATGATGGGACCGGTCGTAGCATGACGGTTAGAACACGCGACTACCATGCGGGAGATCCCAGGTTCAATTCCTGGTTCCAGTCATCTAAAAGAATAAAATATAAATTTTACTTTTATTGCCGGCACCCTTGATGTTGTCTACAGCAATTTCGCAGTATTAGTGTCTAGTTAATCGGCATGTCTAGTAAAAAGCTTCTCAAGCAGCGACGTTCGCATTCGTCGATAAACAAGTAGGTGCCGTTAGTTGTGAATCTAAAAATAGAAAGCGTGTTAATTCACAACAACGCGAGAAGCTATCCCATACCTCATTCATAGGGTCTAAAGGGAAATTACGTTTGTTACGTGTTAATGTTACCCGTTCTGTTGTATGCTGCCGAATCGTGGGTGCTTACAACAACGGACATACAAAATCTGGGAGTATTCGAGAGAAAAGTACTCCGAAAAATATATGGACCTATCTGTGTCGACGGCGAGTTTCGGATCATCGGATGAACCATGAACTGTATGAGCTTTACCATGACACCAACGTAGCTAAAAGCTTCAGAATCCAACGACTTCAATGACTTGGACATGTTGCCAGGATGGATATAAATGTCCCATTGAGAAAGGTGTTTGAAGGCGTTCCTGAAGGACGACGCAGAGCAGAGAGACCCAAACTTCATTGGAAGGACCAAGTGGTAGGCGACTTGTCATCATCTGGTAAGACTAACTGGAAAACGCACGCAGAATACTAAAGCGGGTGAAATTCCTTAAATCTTCAGGCCTCTAATTTATGAACCTCGTTCGTAAGTTGTAATGGGCCACTTAAATAAGTAAGTACAATTTTTCTAAGAATAATTATTTCCAGAAAAGATAATTATAATATTTGAAAGAAATTAGTGAAGTAAACATATCACCTTTATTCACTTACTGAACGGAAATTTTACACAGTCCATTTATTAATAACTTTAATATTTCATTAGTAATTATGTTAGTAAATAAAGCAAATCTCTATTTTGGTAGTTAATATAAATTTTCAAAACTTATTTTGCACTTTACACTCTATTCTGTACTTAGTAAAATAAAATTTCATTTCACCTGTCTTTTTTCATGCCAAACACTTTTAAGTCCTTTATCCTTTTATATTCAATATAATCACTTGTCCAACAATACGTTTACAAAACACACTGACGTTAAAATGACGTCTCAACTTATACCTTTCCAATTCGTTACTACCAAATTCACATTTAATTTGTCATTTCAAAACTATGTGACGCCGAAGCACAACAATCACTCAGCAACAAATAACCAAAAATTTCCAAAAACGAAAAAAAAAACAACAACTAAAAGACACAAAACTCACAACAGTTAACATTTAATTCAATAACAAACATAAAAAATATCCTTCAAACCTTCAATCAATACCGAAATGAAATAGCAACCGACCAGCACGACTAAACTGATTGACAACCCTCTCTTGCTTTCAATGCAATAAAAGAAGGGGTTCCGATATTTTCAGTTTTCCTTTTTTTTTTGATTTGTGTTATTGCGAGTCCTGCGAGTGGACATAGCAAATGACAGCACAAATAAAAAAACAACAACAAACTACAAATTCTCTTTTTATTTGACAACAACCAGCCATGAAATGTCATTTGACTACTGTTGGTTTCCAACCCTTAGAAGCGTTGAGGAAAAAAGCACAAGAAAAAAAAAACAGAAACGCGATGATATGAAAACAGCGAAACATGAAACAAAAAAACTACATCGAGTATATTCGAGTCTATATGGAGGGCACAATATTGTCATAGCAATCAAAAGTTACCACAACATAAGACCACCGTCACAAAAACGCAATAGAGCCGGGCATGTGTTTACACACACATATGCAAGAGCAACAGCAGGCAGGCAACGAGGAAAATAAATTTCAAAGGGAGATCAGACAGAGACTTTGGCATACCCTAAGGTGGCGATAGCAAATATTGTAGCTGCAACTGTGGCATGACAGTTAAAACACGCAACTATTAGTCGGGTAAAATGGGTTTAAGATTTGTCACATTGCAAGATATGCCAGGGGGAATTCAATGCCATGCTGTTATTCAGCGGAATACAATATGCGTTCTGTGTATGCGGAAACTAGCAAATCTGGCCTAATGTAGAGTGCCACAGCACATCATCATAAATGTTTACAACCCCAACAGAATTTGGATAACAAATGTTGACCAGTTATTAAGAACCAAAAGACACAAAAACATGAAATAAAACCGGACATAAATAACTTTTGGCCGTAGGCATGGGAGAAGAAGTGTTCTAATCACTAAACTAAGTGCGGGTATTAAATGTAATCAAGTCGACAAGTGTGTAAGAAAGGCAAATTCAATGGATAAACAAGAAAGGAAAACAAGAAGAAAACAAACAAAGAAAAACGAAAAAAAAAAACGATTGAGTAGACCAAAATGGACAAAGAATAGGCTCAAAGGGATTTGAGTTATGATTATGAGAAAATTTATAACAGAATTATGAGTTTATATAAGGGATATTTTATTTTTATGTTGTAGTTGTTGTTATTGTTGTGGCTATAATACATGACCACTAAAAATGTAATTAAGGCACATCAAAGGATACTAATCCTTGTGGAGGCAAAACATTTGTATATTGTGTGGGGAGTGTGGGGAAAAGCTTGTTATAATTGATATCAAATATAGGAAAAAAAAATTACTAAAACTGTTATCAAGGAAATATAAGTGGTGGCAGGGGTTAAAAGCTTATTTAATGCCACAGCATTCGCAAGCTTATATCCTTAAGCTATAGTAATTAAAGTAGATATAATATTGTGGTATTTAAATATTTTATATGCAATACTATTAAGCTTTATAAACCAGTAAAAAAGTTTCAGTCGGGCAACCCAATTTACATAAAATCTCATCCTCAGTAAAACATAAAATTGTCTAGTATATTGATATTGCTAATCGATATCTAAAGTGGGCGGAATGGTACATATGTATGGGAGGTACAAGATGGGTCATGACTAGACCTCCAGTTTTTTCTCCAAAACGTTATCCTGCTATAGCTTTACTAAATACAGAATTTGGGCACGATCGGGTTGGATGTATTGATATAATTACTCGATCTCTAAAATGGACAGAGTGGTGCATTTGTATGGGAAGTACCAGAAGAGGCGTGGCTAGACTTGCATATTTTATCTCCAAAACTTAATCCTGATATAGCTTTACTAAGTACAAAATTTGAGCACGATCGCGTTGGGTGTATTAATAATATTAATCGATTTCTAAAGTGGGCGGTATCAGATGGGGCATGGCTAGACCTCCAGTTTTGTCTCCTTAACGTTATACTGCTTTAGCTTTACTAAATACAGAATTTAGGCACGATCGTGTTGGGTGTATTGAAATTATTACTCGATCTCTAAAATAGGCGGATTGGTGCATTTGTATGGGAGGTACCAGAAGAGGTGTGGTTAACTGTTATAACTTAACAATATACAGAATTTGGATAAGATTTCGTTGGATGTATTAATATTTTGACTAGATTTCAAGAGTAGCCAGAAATATATATTTCTGAGAGAGAGAGAGAGAGAGAGAGAGAGAAAGAGAGAGAGAGACAGACAGATAGGCGGACATGGCTCAAACGACTTCAAAAGTCAGGAATCGTATTTGGTTCAAAGAAAACTAGGATATTAAGTGATTCCTTCAATGTGTTACACTTTTGGGTCATATCAAATGATATATACCCTTCTACTCGTAGGGCGAGGGTATAAAAAATACAGGCTGGACCAACGGGTTTGATACTTTTAAGTATTTCAATGTGAAGAGATCAAACAAATTTTGGGTCATCTCTTCGATTTTGTTGAAATTTTGCTGACTTGTACTTTAAAAGGCACCGAAAAAGAATTAATACTTCTTTTAAAATTTGAGATTGGGCCATATGAAAATTTTGGGAATTTTTTTTAAAAATTCTTCTTTCTGCAAATATTTAGTAAAATTTTTTAATTTATTTTTAAATAATGAATGTGTGTCCATCGTTCGGTTCAAGATATACTCTATTATTGCTAATAGAATTTGTTTTACAAGAGTTGTGTGAAATGAATTATGTTGACAGCTGGCAGGGCAGATAGCTATTTCGATGGTTGCCAAACCATCTTCATCAGTACCCGTTTGCTGTGACTTCTCCACTCATTATCACAACCTTAAGTGTTAAAAGCTTTAAGAAATCAATGTGAAGCTCACACACACCGGTGCGAAAATGGTATAAACGAAGACCACACGTCAACATAATCAACACAAGCTCTTGTCTTTGCTTTGTCCATTTAAATTTAAGAAAATTTAAGATAAAAACAAAATTATTTTTAATAAAAAGTCACTTTCAATATTTTTATTTTTTTCCGATATTAAAGGGTGTTCCAACAAGAACGCAATTTTTAAATCTGGCAACATACAAAGTGTCATTGTTTGACATTTGAACAATTGCTATTGTTTGCTAGTAGAAGGTACGAGGTTAGTAAAAATGGAGCGCTACACGAATGAACAACGCATTCTCATTGTGAAATTGTTTTACCAAAATGGTGAAAGTTTTGCGGCTACAGTTCGCAAATTGCGATCAATTTGTTATTTCGCGTTTTGAAGATCTGAATTGGCCGCCTAGATCGTGCGATTTAACACCATTAGATTAATGAAATACCGCAGCATATATGCGAAACGGTCATTGAAAATTTCATTAAAAGATCGCGTGCATGCCAGCAAAGCCGCGGCGGCCATCTGCACGATATATTGTTCCATACATAACCTCATTCTGTCTACTTTACGATATAATAAAGTTTCACGATTTTTTTTTAAAATATCTGTGTTTTATTTAAAATTTAAAAATTGCGCTCTTGTTTGGACACTCTTTAGATAATATTGTCGTTGAGTCGCTCCAACAAATTTCATGATGGTGTCTCTTCAACTTTTTGAGAAAAAAATAGTTGACAAAAAAATTAAGAAAATAAATTTATTTTTTGGTTTTGTCCAATTAAAATTATCTGCTATGTTAATTGGTACACCAATTTTACACCAATTAACCCAGCAGATAACTTTAATTGAGAAAAATAAAAAAAATATTTTTTTCCTAATTTTTTTAGTTAAAAGAATTAAAATAAAATCCTAACATTTTCATACGGCCAAGTTAAAATTTTTGAAAAAAAGTACTAGTTCTTTTTCTGCGCACTTTAAGGTACTTAAAAAAAACTTAATTTTCCTTTACACCCCATGAATGAGGTATGGGACGCTTCTTGCGTTGTTGTAAATTAACACGCTTTCTTTTTGAGATTCACAACAAACAGCACCTACTTGTTAATCGACGAATACGAACGTCACTGTTTAAGAAGAACTGGACATGCTGATTATATCGGCGCTTATACTGCGAAGTTGCTGTCGACAACATCGAGGGGGCTGGCAGTGAATGAAAAATGAAGATGTCTGGAGCCGGTAATCAAACCACGGATCTCACGCATGGTAGTCGCGTGTTCTAACAACTGTGCCACTGCCGGTCCCATATTAGCAAAATTTCATAAAAATCGGTGAGATGACCCAAAATTTGTGTGATCGCTTCACATGGAATTACTAATTTTAACAATCATAAAACTAGTAAAGTAATTTTCTCCGCCTATACCCTTCACCATTTCTAAAAATTGTAAATAAACTTTGGACCGTAAAAAAGGGGAGTTTGGAGTTTTTATGGGAGGTGGAAATAGTTTCTGTCTGATCTTGCTCATTTTAGACCTAAACCTTCACTTATAAAATGGAAGCTTCTTTACCATATTTAAGCTCAAAAGCTCTTAAACTACGGCTGCACTCGAGGGCACATATAGACGGACATCCCCAAAAAGGAGGAGTTTGTATGACAGGTGGGTGTAGTTTTTGCCCGATAATGCTCATCTTAGAAATTAACCTCCGAATAGAGGACAGGTCTTAAATCAATAGCTCTTAAATCAAAATCGCTCTCAGAGACTGACGGACACCCTTAAAAGGGGGAGTGTGTATTAGAGGATAGAAGCTTGCACACAAAGTTTCAGCTCGCTTACATTTAAACTTGACTGTAATAGCAAGGATAGACTCCCAAAAAGGGGTAATTGGTATGGGAGGTGGGAGCAGTTTTTTACCGATCGGGCTTATCTTTGAACTTAACCTCCACTTAGAAGATATAAGTGTGTCTGTACTCGCTGGACAGACTCGAAAAAGTGGGAGTAGTTTTTGACCGATCGGGCTCATCTTATAACTTTGCCTCCGCTTAGAGAATATAAGCTTGTGTTTCAAATTTTAGTTCGATATCTCTTAAAATACGGTTGTAATCGCGGGGAGAGACGGGCAGACAGGCAGAAGGACAGAAGAACCGACAGACGGACATCTTCAAATCGACGCAGAGTTCGACGCTGATCATTTATAAAGATATATTGTCATACCTACCTCGCCTCCTTATGGCCGTTAAAAATTTAAGAACAAAATTAATATACCCTTTACATGTTCATGCGCGTGGTGGAGGGTAAAAATATTTCGCCTTGATGCGAATAGTGGCTACTCGGTCACTTACAGGGTTTAACCGCGAGACCAGATGTCGAAGTCTCTTGCCGACCATGAATCCACATTAAAATTCGTGTCTTTCTGCATGGATAATGTAAAAAATATCACAGTTCTTTCGTCGTGTGCATCCCTGTCCCCTCCATCACATTTCCTGTATGGCGGTGATGTCAGCCTTGTATTTGTCTAGGACATCTGCCAGCTGGATTGAGGTACCTTCTCTGTAGAGAGTTCGGACATTCCAGGTGCATATAACGTTTGCGGGGATCGTCAACATTTGGAGGGATTCTTGTTTTTTCTTCGTGTTTTCATAATAATTGGTTTAGTTTAAGGAGAGTGTCTTATTTGGTCACCGCGCCCATCGTAGTCTCTTGGGGCTGTCAAAGCCACTAAGAGAGCCGTTGTGTTGGGCTTCAGTAAATTTTGTTACCTATTTCCTAAGACACATCGGTGGTATTCAATTATCTTTCCTTTATTTAAACGTCCCCGTATGATTTTTCTAAATTTATCAATACTTACTAATTGTTGAATAATTCTTGTCAAACACCGTTGCCAGTATCTTTCCAAGCGAAAGGACAACCACAAACACAGCAGGAAACTGTAACTTAATTTTCATTTTCGTATACAATAACGATACACAGTGGTGATGAGGGGGCAAGAGTGGTTGTGTAACACCACATGTGGCAAAACAATTACTTTTACTCCTCTGGTCAACGTTAAATCAAATTTGATAACCGCGAGCTTTAGATTGATTTTGAGGTGACGCCATACTTTCACCTCGCTATTGTTTGGCTAACAATTGGATTTCTTTGACAAATTTCTTCTGAAGCACTGACTCAAATTAAGTGTTGGGTGGCGGAAACGGAAGTGCTGTCGTAACTTTGTATAAAGACTACAACACATACAGGTGAAATATATACGAAAAGATAAAGTGTTGAGCATGAAGTGGAATTAAATCGTAATGAATGGTTGTTAGCTTTGATGGCAATGAAACATTTAACGACGAAAAGGGTGATTTAAATTAAAAGAATGATAATACACTGTGACAAAATGAAAAAAAAATTGGGGAACTTAGGGAGTGACCTAGTGCAAGTTGTATGTCTGGTCGAGTGCAACATGATCCTGTATACCAAAGTTTCCTAACACTCTCAAAATCTTGATTTAGGGTCCAAAAACCGTTTTTTCGGATATATCCCCACTTATGAGCTTCTAACTCAGTAAATTCTTATCCGAGTTTATGGTGAAGAATGTTGTAATAGTTCTGCGGATAACGCGGTTCAAAATATATGAAAACACGATGAAGAAAAATTAACAAACGGTACCTAAAATTTTTGACAACCCCCGCAAACTTTATAAGGACCATGATCTAAGGATAAAAATTTAAAAATGGTATCACTGTGTTGAACGTGGCTGCCGATTTAACCTAACATAACCTAATGGTCTAAGGATATGCACCTGGAACGTTCACCGCCATACAGGATTGGAATGTTCGTGACGTAAAAATTGCGACATCTATAACAGCAACCATGTGAAAAAGCACGAATTTGGATGTGGATTTGTAATTGGCCAGAGACTCAGACAACTTGTCTCGTGGTTCAATACTATTAGGAATTGAGTAGCCACAATCCGCATCATCTACATCACGCAGATTTGTGCATATGCTCGACGGAATATAAAGACGATGAAATTAAAGATGGTTTCAAAGAGTGTTTACAGTAAATATACGACAGCTACCGTGACCATGACATTAATATTGTCCTGTGAGATTTTAATACCAAATTAGGAAGGGATGATGTTCATGACTCATCGATGGTAAACTCAGCCTTCGCACCAAAATGACCAATCACAATGAAACCTGGACATCGCAAAGCTGCATATCTCAGAGATAGCCACTGCCTATTCCAACTAGTATGACACTACGCCTTTACTTCTGCGGTGCACGATACATAATGACAGCGAAATGAGCATTTCATAGCAACCGCCCAGGACGAATCCTGGTACTATGAAGAATAAAGCATTGCGTCTGAAAAACAGAATGCTGCTTATAAGGCAAAGCTGCACCTAATTGTAACCCGGGCAGTTAGGGAAATGCACAGTACTATAGGCAAGGCAGCTACTTAAGCGAAAAAAATGTCAGATACAGGAACGGGAGAACGAGGATATAGAGTATGGTGGGTCAATTTGTATGGGACCAAAAAAAGTGCATAAGCGCACCTCACCACACGAAAGCTGAGATGATTTTAAACAAATTAAGTGAAGGAAACATAAATGCTTAGAAATCCAATAAGAATGTTTCATTTGGGAAACCCGACTTACATATACCGTCACCCTCAATAAAACATAAAATTTTCTCGAATATTGATATTATTACTCCATCTCTGAAGTTGGCGGAAAGCCTCATTTGTATGGGAGGTACAAGAATTGTTTTTCCAAAACTTTATCCTGTTATAGGGTTACTTAGTACAGAATTTGGGTACGATCCTGTTGGGTGTATTGATCTTATTACTCTATATCTTAAGTGGGCGGATTAGTACATTTGTATGGGAGGTACCAAAAGTGGCGTTGCTAGACTTCCAGTTTTTTCTCCAAAATTTAATCCTGCCACAGTTTTACTAATTACGGAATTTGGGCAAGATTGCTTTGGTTGTATTGATATTATTATTTGATTTCTAAAGTGGGCGGAATGGTACATTTGTATGGGAGGTTCCAGAAGGGGCGTGGCCATATGGCCCATTTCCAATACCGTAAGTAGTTTTGGAGAAATATTAATTTATGCTTATTTCCAAAATAATTGGTTACGTATTTCGAAAGTTATCGTGCGTACCAGCCAGACAGACAGACAGACGGACATGGCTCAAAAAACTTAAAAAGTCATGAATCGAATTTGGTTCAAAGATACATATGGTTTAAAGTGACTCCTACTATGTGTTGCACTATTGGGTAGTACCAAATGATCTATAATATCCTACCCGTAGGGTGAGGGTATCAAAACGTCAGTTGAAGGAACGGGTGAAAGAAAATATAGAGTGATGCATGGATAGAAGTGAAGCCCGAAAATTTTACTCGAAAGTAAAATGACAAGCGGTAATGCGATGCAATCCAATAAGGATAAGGATGGTAATCTGGTTACAGATACGCAAAGTGTGATACATATTCCAGCAACTGATGGTTCCGGAAGGCAGCGCAAGGGAAGGTATCATGCCAATTGTCAACGAAGGCTAAGATTGCCCACCACCAAGTCAAACCGAGGTAAGAAGCCGTTGCCGACGGACTTTTGACAGAGCTCTTCAATTTCGATGGTGAGGAGCTGGTAACGAGCATGGCACCAGCTCCTAGGCATGGTTTGACTAAACGAGTGCATGCCCGATGATTGGAATCTAAGCATATTATGTACTGTGCTGAAAAAAGTTGATCCAGGTGTATGGGACCAAAGAATTAGCCTTTTATCCATCGCATATAAGGTCCTGTCGAGTGTACTATGTAAAAAACTACTCAGTTACCTTAATGGCCCATTACAACTTATGAACGTATATTCTTACGGATTTTTTTTCTCTCGAATACTCCCAAGTTTTGTATGTCCGTTGTCGTACGCACCCATGATTCGACAGCATACAAAAGAACGGGTAAAATTAGCACCTGGTATAGCTGTTTCTTAGTATCCCGAGATAAGGTGGTATTACTAAAGTACTGCCGAAGTCCGTAGAAACATCTATTGGCTTCTCCGTTTAATCTCTTGGCTGACATTATTTTCCTTGTTGACGGAAGATCCGAGGTAGGTAAACTCATCGACGACCTCAAAACAATAATTGCCAACGTTCATGATTCGTCCCCATCGATTGGACTCTTTGTTCGTTGAAATCATTTCTTTGATTTGTCCTCATTGACACCTAAAACCATTTTTGCGGACTCCTTTTCAAGTGATGAGAAAACTGCAGAAATATCCCGCAGATTTCGGTTAATGATGTCCATATTATCGGCATAGGCTAGTGGCATGTGGATATTGTGGAATATGGTGCCAGGCATGTTCATACCAGCCTTTCTATTTACCTTCTCCATAACTATATCAAATAGTGTACAGGACAGGCTATCGCCCTGCCTGAGACCTCTTTCTGAGTTGAATGGTTCGATAAGTGATCCCTACCAATCTTAACCGAGGATTTGCTGTTTTCCAAAGTACATCTGTAGGAATACCAAACTCAGACATGGCTTCATATAGCTTACTCCTTATCGGAGAGTCGAAGGCAGCTTTCTAGACGACAAATAGGTGGTAGGTGCCGATCTGATTTTCATGATTTTTTTCGAGGATTTGTCGTAAAGTGAATATTAGATCAGTCGTAGACCTACCAGGACTAAAGCTGCACTGATAAGGTCCAATAAGTTTTCTACAATTGACATTAGACGTGCACACAATATGCTCGTAAGGACCTTGTACACAATTGGTATTAGGCTTATTCCACGGTAGTTCTTACATGCACTACAATCTCCTTTCTTTTATATGGAAATAACAGACTGAGATTCCAATCCCTGGGCATGCTCTCCTCTAGCCAGATATTCTTCATGAGCTGATACATGCTTCTCATCAGCTCCTCCCCGCCAGCTATAAACAATTCAGCAGGGAGACCATTGGCTCCAGCCGCTTTGTTGTTTTTAAATCAGGAAAAGTTGATTCTCGTTTCTTTTCCCTGTGTCGTTCACGAACAGCTCGCATTGCCATTGGCTGCAGTTTCGCCCTATATGCAGCATCAGTTTCTCTCATGGCATTGCGACATTCATCATCGTACCAGGCATCATGTTGAGACGGCTTTGAGTACCCAAGTACGCTTCTCAAAGTCCGTTCTATGAAGTCGGCTATATATTGCCACTGCGAGGTAATATCATCAGGGGTTGGATCATTCCGCAGCAGTTGAGTTAGGTGGTTGGATCAGGCATCCACTACCTCTGTGGTCTGCAGTTTACCGATGTCCAGCTTTCGTTGTGCCTGGTTACGTACGTTTTTCGCTATGCTTAATCTTGTGTCTACCTTAACTGCTGATAGGTAATGATCGGAGTCAATGTTCGCACCCCTGATCACTCGTACTTTCAGAACACTCGATGCGTGCCTTTCATCGACTACCACGTGATCAATCTGATTCCTCGTCAATTGATTTGGAGATTACCATGTTGCCTTATGAGTATTTCTATGGTCAAATCTAGTGCTGATAACTACCACATTTCTAGCCGCAGAAAAATCAATCAGTCTGTTTGCCAGACTGAATTTTTCGATGGTAGGCACAAATGCGGTCTTCCTGCCTATAATAGCATTAAAATCGCCTAGTATAATTTTTGATGTCATGGCTTGGGCTTGGGCTACGGCCATATTCATTTTCTAGGCTCTCGTAGAACTCGACTTTGTCCTCATCGCTTTTCTCTTCTGTCGAAACATGGGCACATGTAAGTGTTATTTATAAGACTTTGTTTTGACTCTTATGGTGGCTATTCGTTCACACACTGAGTTGAACCTTAAGACTAGTTGTCGCAATCTCTTGCCAACCACAAATCTACATACAAACGCGTGCTTGTCCGCAAGGCCACTATAGTAGATGTCCCACGCTTTCATGCGCGGGCACCCGTGTCCCATCCACCAGATTTCCTGTAAAGCGGTTATGTCAACCTTGTATTCTTCGATGACTTCCGCCAGTTGGATGGAGGCACCTGGTCTTTACAGTGTTATTCGAGCTAATCGGACCCTATCAGTGTTACTTTAGAGACCTGGCAAATGAACACCTGAAAAAGAAATCCTGGTAAAGAACTAAGAGAAACAGATCGACACCTTCTATCTTTTTGTTGATTTAGAGCTGGCTTTCGACAGCACTGTACGGCAAAAATAACTTAAAGCCATGGCGGAGTTTTGTATTCCAGCTGAAACGCTGATACGTTTTTGCGAAACCCTGAATTTTACAAACACGAAGTCTTCAGTGAAGATTGCCAAGAACCTTACTGAGCTGTTCTTTACCAGACGAGGCTTAAGAAGGGGTAAGAGCCTATCGTGTGATCTTTTCAATATTCTTATGGAGATGGTTATGAGAATAACAGCAGTCACCACGGTGTTTAATAGAAACCACATGCTAATTGAATACACAGCTGATATTGATATCATATATCATCGAAAACTGAGAGATGTGACTGCAACCTTCTCAGGTATACGGAAAGAATTAGCTATAGTGGTTCTAACGGTGAGCGAAAGCAAAACAAAGTGGTAACTTCCAACGAACATACTTATACTTATTGTTTGGTACATTGACAGCTAAACTTGCATACAATGACCTGGATAAGAAGCGTTGTAACAGATTTCTACATGAGGTATAAAATTTCTGACTTGTGATTGTAAGATAAATTAATATCTATGTAAATAAGTAGGAAAGTAATTTTACAAAAATATCTTTTAAATTTCACTATCAGAATACAAAGGGAAAAAACACAGTACAACACATGATTTTGGGACTCAATTCTGAGAACTGCACGTGAAAGTAGCCCCAAAAAGAAGAAGTTCTGCATTATTCATTTTGTCATGTTACATGCCATAATAATTTTATATCGATTTGAAGTTGGTATCGTATAGGGGAATTTGTCACGTTTTGTTATATAGTTATATGGTGGCGTATGATTGTCATAAGTTATATTCCACGTAAATCATACGCTACGGAGTACAACAGTTTTATTGTAACTTTTATTTCTATCCATATTTTATGTAAAGTAATTTTTATATGATATGTGAAACAAGTACTACATAATACTTTAATTAACTAAATCAAGAATGATGTAATGTTATTAATTACAACATGCCAATACGTAAACGTTTTCCAAACTATGACACTATCATATCACAATTACTGACAACCGTCTCATTGGACACCACCTCGATCTTACCTCCTCAGAGAAAATATTTTCGAAAATTCAAACATTTTCATTTGAAACGTGTTAGCCGGCAACCGAACCGTATTGAAAAACTGTTTACCAAACAAATTGAATTTAAGTTCCTATGCATTCGATGAATTTAAGTTGAGAAAGGACGACGCGTCGCAAACACCAACACCAGTCAGTACAAGTTAACAACTAAAACGGTCGGTTGGCAAGAGTCCACTAGTAAGACCGCCGTTATAATAAAATCAACTTGCCTACATACATACAGGCACGCATATATAACAAAAGAATGCGCGCACACATACACATATCCCCGCAAAGAATACTTTGGTGGGCCAATAATACCTAATACGGAAAACCACTACCAACGTATACACGACGATGGTAGAAATAATCACAGTTAAATAGCTACGAATACAATGGCTAAGTTGTAGAAAACAAAAATGTGAGTGAAATGAGACGACGACCACTTGTAAAAAACTGAACTAAACTATAGAAGAAGAAACATTGAACAAGTAGGGAAACGTAAAGGGAATTACTAAAGGAATTTAAGCAACAAAACATGTTGTACTCTTTTCCTAGAACGAGGAGGAAGGTAACCCAATGGTCATAATGCTGAAAAACTAATACAAATTCGTAGAGGACAGGTCATTTAATGTGAACTTCAGGTGTTGTTTAATTGACCTAAATGTTGTAAGCTTTTTCTGTATATAAGACATTCAAATAACACAATAGAACACCAATTTTACGAGCAGCTTTACATTTTACATTTAAATAGAATAATAATATGTTTGAATATAAGTTCGAGATTTTCAAAAACCAAAATTGGTATTATATGTATGAGCTGTTTTGGCGTAAATATATTCATGATAAAATGGTATACCAACCAGATCACAACTGCTGTTTTGGACCATACCAAGTAGTCAAGAGGTCGCCTAAATTTTTTTTCTCTTAACATAAACATACCAGCAATGATCGACTTAAGCCAGCATTCTTCAAAATCTACGAAAAGTTTTCTAACACAAACACTTTAACTGATTTTTATACCCTTGCCCAACAGGTAGGAGGGTATATATCATTTGATACGACCCTAAAGTGTAACAACTAGAAGGAATCACTTTAGACCCTAGGTTTCTTTAAACAACATTCGATTCATGTTTTTTTAAGACCATTGCACGAGTTAATATTTCCCCAAAACTACTGCAAATGGACTACATGGCCATGCCCCTTCTGGTACCTCACATACAAATATATCACTCCATCCACTTTAGAAATCGAGTAATAATATCAATACACCCAACGCGATCGTGCCCAAATTCTGTATTTAGTAAATCTATAGCAGGATAAAGTTTTAAAGAAAAAAAACTGGAAGTCTAGCCAAGCCCCATCTGGTACCTCCCATACCAATATGGTACAGTCCACTTTAGAAATCGATAAATATTATTAATACACCCAATGCGATCGTGCCCAAATTCTGTATTAAGTAAAACTATAGAAGGATAAAGTTTTGGAGAACAATAGTGGAAGTCTAGCCACGCTCCATTTGGTACGTCTTATACCCATTTGTTGCCGCCCACTGTAGAAATCGAATAATATTATTAATACACCCAACGACATCGTGCCCGAATTCAGTATATAGTAAAGCTGAAGCAGGATGTAGTTTTGGAAGTCTAGCCACGCCCCTTCCGGTACCTTCCATACAAATGTACCACTACGCCTACTTTAGAAATCGAGTTAATATAAATATGTGGGTGAGAATCGATGTTGGATTTTTGTCGGGTACCCAAAGATTGAGAATGATCAGCTTAAAGGTTTTAAGCTCCTACAGCCACGTATTGGAGGCATCACTCGAGAACGACAATTACCCCATATAACTTCCGACCACCCTAATCAATATACTAGAAAATTTTATGTTTTACTGAGGATGACGGTTTATGTAAGTCGGTTTTGTGCATTCAACAGTCCGATACGACAGAAACTATAAGATGCTATGGCTGAGTTTGGTATCCCCGCGAACAGGATGGCAGTGACCGACACGAAGTCATCATTGAAAATAGGCGCAGAAAGCCATTTTCTATCAAGCGAGGCTTAAGACAAGGCGATAGTCTGTCTTGCGATCTCTTTAATATCGTAATGGAGATGATTATGCGGAAGGCTGAATAAAATACGACTGGTACCATCTTCAATAAAAGTTATATCATCACCATATGCAAACGGTGATGATATGTGTAGATATAATTGGCTGAGGACTCTGAGATGTTACTGCAGCCTTTTCGAGCATTGACAAGCAGTTGACACAAGTCGGTCTGGTGATAAATGTGAACAAAACTAAGTTATTTGTTTTAAAGGACAATCAGTCTAGACGTTTGCGGCGCTGCGTGAACGTTGACGACTATTACGTTGAAGTTGTAGATGATTTCGTCTGCCTTGGATCCGCCATAAAAAAAATATTAACATCATCCCGGAAATCAATAGAAGAGTATTGATCATAAACCGCTGCTACTATGTGCTAAGCAAGCGTTTAAATGATAAACCCCTCTTTCGACGAACGTTGATCCAACGCTAACAAACACCGATTCTACCAATCTTGTTCTAGTCCCTAGACAAATCAATCAATTCTGGGTTCTTCAAGAGAAAAATACTTTGCCAAATATTTAGATCCATCATCGTTAACGGCGAGTACCGTCGTCGTATGAGCTATGAGCTGTATGAGCTATTGAACGACATCGACGTAGTCAAACGCAATCAAATAAAGCGAATGCGCTGGCATTGGACACATGGTACGAATGAATGAAAATTCTCCAGCTCGAAAAGCCTTCGACAATAAACTCGATGGGATGAAAGAGGTGCTGTCTTTACTTGATGAGACGAATTATCTACTGAGCACAAAGGACCTAAGCACTTGAAATTCTGTTCTACGTGCGGCTACTGATGGAGGAATTTTGTTGCTGTTGCCAGATAAGAAAGAAGATGAAATAATAAAAACAGTATTTTGCATCCCATGAATGATATATAAGATTCTCACAGTTGAATCTCATGCCCCCGTCACATACATGATAGTTCCAAACTTCATATTACGGTCGATATCATAAACATTCCCATTAGAACTACAAAAGCTGAGCTTACAAATTTAGACGGTCGTTGGAAGTACAATAACACAGCATAACAAATAATTTTGGGACTAAATTCTGAGGACTGCACGTGAAAGTAGCCCCAAAATTCAGAAATTCTGCATCTTTCGTTTTGTCAAGTTACATGCCATAATAATTTAATATCGATTTGAAGTTAGTAAGTATCGTATAGGGGAATTTGTCACGTTTAAGCTCTTTTGTTTGATATTACATAAATACTATATGGTGCGTATGATTATCATAAGTAATATTTCACGTTAATCATACGTCACGGAGTACAATAGTTTTATTGTAACTGCTACAAAATAAACCCAGTTCAAAATCATTTGATGAATGGAAAAGTGAAACTATTGCTTATGTAGGAAAAAGTTATGTAAAAAAATGAATGAATTGTAATATTTAAATTTTGTAAAATTAGTTTCAGCTAAATCGGACTTATGGTTCTCGAGTTATGTCAAACAAATGAGCCTAAAACGTGACAAATTCCCCTATACGATACTTACTAACTTCAAATCGATATTAAATTATTATGGCATGTAACTTGACAAAATGAATGATGCGGAACTTCTTCTATCACGTGCAGTTCTCAGAATTGAGTCCCAAATCAATGAGCTGAAAAATATTGTGCTGTATAATTTTTAGTTTTAAAATACCCCCTGTATGTAAACAAAAGGAGTGCAACATGTTCTAAAGAAAAAATAGCTTCATTGTCGATTTTTGCTAGTATCTTAATACCAACTATTGAATGTTCTTCATCCGGAATCCTTCCTTGTATCTGCACAGTAGTAGATTTGTAACGGCAAAGCTGCAAAATCACCTCCTTAAGTTGTACACCAATATTCAAGTATATTACAGTGGTATGTGAGTTTATCGGCGTGTTAGAAAGAATATACAACTCTTCTTGTACACTTATACGAGTACACGCCCCAACAATTACGTACACCAAAAACAGCAAAGAAACTTTAAGAAAACTAAGTACTCTTACTCGTATTTAAATATCGCACAACAGTCATTGTTAAAGGATTCTAAAAACGCCACCGAAAGGATTATTATTTTTTATTACTACTAGACTGTTGTTGCTGTTGCGGCCATCGTCAAGTATTTGCAGAAAACGACTTAGCGTTTTTTGTTGTTGTGCTATACTCTCTCTCAAAAGGTCTACAATTAAATTTTATTTTATCGCTTGGAATATGTGCAAAATTTATACTAGCACAACACGCAGTTCTTAGTTTTAGTACAGACACACAAACACACATACACACATATCAATACAACACGTTTAAGTCATTTCCTTCGCTTTCTTGGGTCCGAAAAGAATTTTCAATGTTCATTTACTCAACTTTGCACTAAACATGGCCGCCCAGACATTTGGTGAAGTGAAATGGAAATCCTTTAGGCAAAAACTTTTGAGGTGTTCGTGTTCGGTTTGAGTTTCATGTTTCCTACACGTTCTCATCGTTGTATGTGTTTTTGCGGTAGTTAGTAGAAGTTGTTTCTTAAGTGTTTGTTTTTTTCCTACCTCTCTCTCTCTCTCTCTCTTATGATCGCATTAGTTAGACAGTCCTTCAAGCGGCTTTTGACCTTTGTGGTTTGCGGCGTTTTCAACGTACATTTGCTTTGTTTGTTTTCTACGTATTCTTTAAGTGTTGTGGTTTCTTTTTAGTATTATTTTATACTTGTACTATTATTCATAAGTTTTTTTGTGGTGTGGCGTTAGCTTTAGCATTTAATAGTTCGCATTGTGTGAATGCCACGTGATTTTTCTTCGCATTGTGGCATAGATAAGGATTTCTTTTGCTTTTAATCAGTTTTAAGATGATTTTTTTCCTTTGGTTTTCAATGTTGACCTCTTACTCTGCTTACTTTTATTTCGCAGAAAAATAGTTATGGCGTAGTTAGTTAAGACAGACTGATTTCTATGAAAAGGAAAAATGCACATAATGTGGCATAGAATGTAGAATAAAAAGTAACAACGCTGGATTTGCAACCCGCCACCGATGTTTGAACTATTGTAATGAAAAGAAGTAAGAAAATAATAAAATGGACCGTCAAAATGTTGACGACCACCGCAAACGAATTAAGGACCATGATTTAAGGATATGTACCTGGAATGTTAGAACACTGTATAGACTAGGTGCCTCCATCCAACTGGCGGAAGTCCTCGAAGAATACAATGCTGACATAACCGCTTTACAGGAAATCTGGTGGACGGGACACGGGTGCTCGCGCATGAAGACGTGCGACATCTACTATAGTGGCCATGCGGTCAAGCACGAGTTTGGATATGGATTTGTGGTTGGCAAGAGACTGCGACACCTAGTCTCAAGGTTCAACCCGGTGAGTGAACGTATAGCCACCATAAGAGTTAAAACAAAGTTTTTCCATATAACACTTATATTTGTTCATGCTCCGACAGAAGAGAAAAGCGATGAGGACAAAGACGAGTTCTACGAGAGCCTAGAAAATGTTTATGACCGTAGCCCAAGCCATGACATCAAAATTCTACTAGGCGATTTTACTGCTAAAATAGGCAGGGAGATAACATTTGAGTCTACCATCGGAAAATTCAGTCTGCACACCGTAACGTCGAACAATGGTATCAGACTGATTCATTTCTCTGCGGCAAGAAATATGGTAGTTACCAGCACTAGATTTGTCCAAAGAAATATTCATAAGGCAACATATCAATTGACGTGTAATCAGATAGATCACGTGGTAGTCGATGGAAGGCACACATCGAGTGTTCTGGACGTACAAGTGATCAGAGGTGAGAACATTTACTCCGATCACTGCCTTACCGCAGTTAAAGTACGCACATGACAAAGCATGGCGAAAAACGTACATAATCAGGCACAACGAAAGCTGGACATCGGTTAACTGCGGACCACAGAGGTAGCGGACGCCTACTCCAACCAACTAATTCAACTGATACGGAATGCTCCAACCCCTGATAATATTACCTCACAGTGGCAATATATGGGACCGGCCGTGGCATGATGGTTAGAACAGGCGACTACCATGCGGGAGTTCCTACGTTCGTCTCCTGTCTCCAGTCATCTAAAAAATTAAAAATCAAATTTTTCTTTCATTTCCGGCCCTCGATTGTTGTCGACAGCAACTTCGCAATATAAGTGTCGAGTCAATCGGCATGTCTAGTAGAAGCTTTTCAAGCAGTGACGTTCGCATTCGTCGATAAACAAGTAGGTGGCGTTAGTTGTGATCTAAAAATAGAAAGCGTGTTAATTCAAAACAACGCGAGAGGCTATCCCATACCTCATGCATGGGGTGTAAAGGGATATAAAGTTTTTTTAGTGGCAATATATAGCCGAACGTACTGCGAGAAGTACTTGGGTACTCAAAGCCGTCTCAAGAAAACGATGACGAATGTCGCAATGGCACGAGAGAGGCGATGGCTGGCAAGTGACGGACCCGGAAATTTCAGCAACCCACTGGATACAGATACCACTACAGAAGACGCCTCTCCAATCTATGACGATGGTATTAACTGTCCACCTCCGAACCAGACCGAGATACATGTCGCAATATCCCGCCTTAAAAATCACAAAGCGGCTGGAGCCGATGGTGCCCCTGCTAAATTGTTTTAGGCAGGCGGAGAGGAGTATCTTATTAGGAGCATGCATCAGCTCTTGAAGAACATCTGGCTGGAGGAGAGCATGCCCTGGAATTGGTGTCTCAGTCTGTTATGTTCCATATACAAAAAGGGAGATCGTAGTGAGTAGAAGAATTACCATGGAATATGCCTATTACCAATTGCGTACAAGGTCCTTTCGAGCATATTGTGTGAACGTCTAAAGCCAATTGTAGAAAAACTAAAAATGGATCTTATCAGGGCGGCTTTAGAACTGGTTAATCTACGACATATCAAATATTCACTTTACTACAAATCCTAGATAAAAACACATGAAAAGCAGATCGACACCTACCACCTCTTTGTCGACTACAAAGCTGCCTTCGACTCTTCGATAGGAAATAGGCTATATGAGGCCATGTCGGAGTATGGCATTCCAGCAAAGCTTTTTCGACTGGGCAGATGTACCTAGGAAAACACCAAATCCTCAGTTAAGATTGGTAAGGATCACTCTAAACCATTTAACACGGAAAGAGGTCTCAGGCAGGGTGATAGCTTGTCCTGTACACTATTTTATATAGTTATGGAGAAAGTGATGAGAAAGGCTGGTGTCAACATGTTTGGCACCATATTCTACAAGAGCCACATGCCACTAGCCTATGTCACTAGCCTATGCCTGATATAGACATCATTGGCCGAAATTTGCGGGAAGTTACTGCTGTTTTCTCATCACTATAATAAGAGTCAGCAAAAATGGGTTTAGCGGTCAACGAGGACAATTGTTGACAATTATTGTTGTGAGGTAGTAGATGAATTTACATACCTCGGATCTTCCGTCAATAAGAAAAATAATGTCAGACATGAAGTTAAAAGGAAAAAAGTGTGCGCCAGAAGATGTTTCTACGGACTTCGGCAGCACTTTAGCAGCACCGCCTAATCTCGGAGTACCAAGAATCAGCTATACCAGGTGCTAAATTTACCCGTTCTGTTTTATGCTGCTGAAACGTGGGTGCTTACGACAACGGGCATACACAACCTGGGAGTATTCGAGAGAAAAATACTCCGAAGAATATATGGACCTTTCTGTGTCGAATGCGAGTTTCGCCATCGGTTGTATGAGCTTTAGCACAACATCGACTTAGCTAAATGAGTCAGAATACAACGACTACGATGGCTGGGTCATGTGCCAGGATGGATGTAAATGCGCCAGCGAAAAAAGGCAAACCTGGAGGACGGCGCAGAGCAGGGAGACCCAAACTCCGTTGGAAGAGCCAAGTGGTAGGCGACGTGCCATCATCTGGTAAGACTAACTGGAGAATGCACGCAGAAGACCGCACCACATGAGTTGTAATATATCTTAAACCGAACTATGATTACTAATTTCAAATCGATATTACATTATTATGGCATGTAACTTAATAAAACGAATGATGCAGAACTTCTTCTTTTTGGGGCTCCTTTCACGTGCAGTTCTCAAAATTGAGTCCCAAACTCATGTTTTGTAATGCGTTATTATATTATGACCCATTTTCCAATATAAAATCTACTCATATAGTAAGGTATTGGGTGTAACCTATACGGCACACATTACATTATCCTGATTGTATTTTTTCTACGAAATCTCTGTTGTATTATTCGCATCCCTTTGAAGCGATAATTAACATTCTTGGAATGTAATTCACCCAAAACCATAATAAAAGTCTGTTGTTATACGAGTGTGTATATGAATAACTAAATCACTACTCTCCCCTTTACTTAGTTAACACAGAGTTTTGAATAAAATTCCATTGAATGCAATAAGAATAAACACTGCCTCATTTCTAAGAAAATTGGCTTAACAAATACCGCCATCGCTTAACACTAAACACTCATAATTTTGTATTGTCCTATTCTACAGAAATTCATATGCTTGACATCTCTTAATAACTAGTGCGTTGTATTGCATGCTTATAGGCGTTTACCTAACCCAAATAAAAGTTCTCTGTATATTACTTAATGGCCGTTATGAGGCATTTGGTTGATTGGCATTAGTATAAGTCCCCATACAAATACATACATACACACGAACATATCAAACAACAAGCTACCCCATTGTTTACCAAATTTGCATAATTTTTTGTATGTGTTTATTAATCATTTTCATATTATTATTTGCATTCTATTGTTGCTAGTGCTTGTAAAGGTATTCATTACGACGACGACGACGACCATTCATACCTTTGTGGAACTGCCACGTGTTGTTCATTTTGTTAGCGTAAGGAGTTAAGAAATGCAATTTACGTGTTTGTTAACGGCCTCATTTGAAGTTAGAAAGAATAATAGCTGCAAGTAGCTGGTAAGAGAGAATAAAAGATTTCTATAGTGAACTGATGAAGATTTGTGCGCGCTGGTGTCTTAAGTTTTGGCAATTAAAAGAGCAAAGGGGTAAGGGCCGAAGAAAGTTCGATGATTTATGCAAATTTTGTGAAAATTTTTAAGATAATGAGGGTGACGGCAACTCAAAAAGTTTTAACCCTTTAAATGGGGGTTAAGTATTTCATTGTGACACATTGAAGCTTTTTAAATAGACAGGAGAGGGATAACACAGTACAAAGTTTTTCAGCTCATTGATTTGGGACTCAATTCTGATAACTGCACGTGAAAGTAGCCAAAAAAAGAAGAAGTTCTGTATCATTCGTTTTGTCAAGTTACATGCCATAATAATTAAATATCGATTTGAAGTTAGTTAGTATCGTATAGGGAAATTTGTCACGTTTTAGGCTCTTTTGTTTGACATAACTCGAGAACCACTAGTCCGATCTGTTCATATAACGTTTCCCTACATAAGCAACAGTATCACTTTTCCATTCATCAAATGATTTTGAACTGGGTTTATTTTGTAGCAATTACAATAAAACTGTTGTACTCCGTGGCGTATGATGGATGGAATATTACTTATGATAACAATACGCCACCATATAAAAATATAACAAAAGAGCCTTAAACGTGACAAATTTCCCTATACGATACTTACTAACTTCAAATCGATATTAAATTATTACGGCATGTAACTTGACAAAACGAATGATGCAGAACTTCTTCTTTTTGGGGCTACTTCCACGTGCAGTTCTTAGAATTGAGTCCCAAAATCATGTGTTGTACTCTGTAAGCTTAGATCATAGATTAGGACAATACCTGGCGAAAGTTTTCCATTACAATAATATTTTATGAAATTAAAAAATGTTATTATGAAATAATATTTATTTTCACATAAACTTTATTTATAACTCCAAAACTATTGATCTGATTAAAAAATAGAAAGTTTATACAGTGAAGGTAATGAAATTCTCAGTTTCAACATATGTTACATAAAAAACCTTAACAAATTTATGCATAGAATTACAAGTTTTAGACATTTTCGTTTAAACTTTTATTATTTGTGTTAGCCTGTGTTATACCTCGCTTTTTCCGGTCCTTTAAAGGTTAATCTACTCCACCGAATCTAATTCATCGATTTGCCATTTACCTTGTGATTGTGGCTTAGATACTGTTCATCTTTTTTTTTTATTTCCGGTCTAATTATACTATATTTGATTGGCATTCAATGTTATCTTCAAGACACATGACAAAACAGCAAATAAAATACTGAACAATCAAAGGAGTAACAGATTTCCTTGGTTGTTGTGTTGTCGTCATCATCGTCGTCCTCGTTGTTGTCTTTGTTTACTTCCAATTATTTTGTTTTAATGAGAAAATGAACACAACAATGTTATTGTGTGATAGTTGTAGTTCCGTTGCGGGGCCCCCCATTGCGACTGCTATGCGTGACTTGGTTATACACACAAACACACACACGTATATACGTGTATCATATGTATACAAAGATATACATATGTGTATACGATTGTCTATACGACAATTATTATATATGCACATTCTACAATTTTATTAACCTTGTTGACATGACCTTGTTTGTGGCTTTTACAATTACCTTTGTTGTCGGTGGTTGTGTATTTCTGATTTCAGTTTTCTGTGCGGCTTTTGGTTGTTGTTTTGCTTTTGCCAGAGAGACTTGGAATATTGTATACACACACATACACCCATACATACAAATACACCTTATATTTGTAATACGCAGTAATGTTACTGACATGTATCACTCATATGTTGCGTTCGAGTATATGTGCACTCGATATATGCATACGAACACAATGCAATCTATACATATGCAAATTGGACAGAGACATTCATTTGCATGGCAGGGCTATTGTGTAATTTCATTAATAACCCATTAGTTGCCAATGTGATATATTCGAGGCATAATTACCCGGAATCTCACTGGGGGGTCCCCAAGCCGCTGACAACGTCATCGGTACACAAAGTACATTTGTTCAGTGCTAGAAAATGTGAGGTCCAATGTTGAGTAACCTAAACGGCAGAAAAGCATCTTAAGTATTAGTCGCAAGAACTTACTGAAGGTTAAACCAATGGTCCCCAAGTGGCGTTGACAACCCCAAGAAACTAGGATTAGGTGCAGTTGCCTCTTATTAAACAAACCAAGTAATAATAAAAGCAAGACAAGAAACCCATTAAGCCAACTGCTAGGCAGATATTGTCCATAAAAGTCCGATGACCAAAATTTTCACATCTGAACACCAAAAGCGGAGTAGTGACATAAAAGATGTTCTTTTATAGGGAAGGTGTTACTTCTCAAAGTGTTTGCTAGTCGGCCTATGACCAGTTATTACTGCTATGATGTTTCTAAGGTGGAATCTAGACAGGTTAAATGCAAAACGTGACCTTTGTCCTTCCACAGAAGGCATAACTAAGGATTACTAAGCCGGCACGTCTAAAAATATTAAAAGCGCTTGGATCTTCAGCGCTTCTTCCCCAGTTAGTCACACCAAGTTTTGTAAGGTTATCAGTAACCTGGTCTTTCCAATGGAGTTTTGGTCGCCCTCTTCTGCGCCGTCCATCGAGTTGATTGTGGAAGACTTTTTGAGCTGGTGCATTTTCGTCCATGCGTACAACATGACCAAGCCAATGCAACCGCTGCACCTTAATCCATCTGACCACGTCAATGTGAGTGTACAGCTCGTACAGCTCATGATTCATTCGGTGTTGATATTCTCCGTTAACGATGATGGGACCATATATTTTACGGAGTATTTTTCTCTCGAATACTGCCAGAACCATATATCAAGACAGGTATAACCAGTATCTGGAATAGCTGGATTTTTGTTCGTCGAGAGAGGGCTCTGTCATTGAATCGCTTGCTTAGTCCGTAATAGCATTTATTGGCAAACAGGATTCTTCTCCGGATTTCGAGGCTGACATTATTACTTTTGTTGATGGCGGAGCCTAGGTGGATAAAATTATCTACCACCTCGAAATAATAGTTGTCAACGTTCACACAGTTTCCCAAACGAGTAGATTCTTTGTTCGTTGAAACTAATAACTTCGTTTTGTCCTCGTTCACCGTTAGACCCAATTTCGCTGATTCCATCTGTATACCTGAGAAGGCTGCAGTTGTTGAATATAGTGCCACTCGTGTTTACTGCAGCTTTTCTCATTATCATCTCCATTACTATATTGAAGAGATCACACGATAGGCCGTCGCCTTGTTATAGGCCCCGTCTGGTATAGAATGGCTCCGTAAGGTCCTTGCCAATCTTCATTGAAGACTTCGTGTCAGTCAGCGTCCTTCCGCAAAGACGTATCAGATTCGCAGGAATACCAAACTCAGCCATGGCTTCGAGTGATTCCTGCCGTATCGGGCTGTCGAAGGCAGCGTGTTGGTCGAGGAAAGATGGTACGTGTCTATCTGTTTCTCGCGGGTCTTATCTAAGACTTGCCGAAGTCTGAATGTCTGGTCAATTGCTAATTAACCAGGTCTAAAGTCACACTGATAAGGTCTGATCAGGTTGGATAACACTGGCTTTAGTCTTTCACACAGCACACTCGACAGGACCTTATATGCGATGGGTAAAAGGCTGATCCCGCGGTAGTTGGAGCACACACTTGGATCACCTTTATTCAGGACAGGACATAATACGCTTAAATTCCAATCATCGGCCATTCACTCATTAAGCCAAACAGTGCGCAGGAGCTGGTGCATGCTTGTTATCAGCTCCTCGCCACCGGACTTGAAGAGCTCTGCGGGCAGACCGTCGGCTGCTTTGTTGTTTTTTAGCCGAGATATTTCTCTTCTTACCTCGGCTTGACTTGATGATGGGCAATCTGAGCCGTCGTCGTCAATTGGCGTGATAACTTCACGTGCGCTGCCTTCTGGAACTAGCAGTTGCTGGAAGTGTTCTCTCCATATGTGCAGCACACTCTGCATATCCGTGACCAGATTTCCATCCTTGTCCTTACAGGTGGGGAGGCCATTACCGTATCCATTTGCACTTACTTTCTGGTAAAATTTTCGGGCCTCACCTCTATCCCTGTATCGCTCTATATCCTCGTTCTCCCGTTTCTTCATCTGACGTTGTTTTGCCTAAATAGCTGTCTCGCTTTCTCCTTGTGCCGTTTCCTAACAGCACGGGTTACAATTGGCTGTAGCGTTGCCCTATAAGCAGCTTCCTGTTCCTCAGACGCTATGCGACATTCTTCACCGTACCACGATTCGTCTGAGCCCCGCTTTTCATATCCTGACACTGTTATTGGGAGAGCTGATTGGAGTAGGCAGCAGCTTTTACTAGAAATGCCGTTTGACTCGACACTATAATTCACATAAAAATCGCGTTCTGTACATAGAGAGCATGCAATTATGACCTAGTGGAAAATATTGTATGGTGGGAGATTGAACCATGATGTTGAGCATGATACAGCAACCAATACTATGTCGCAGTGCCGATCATGTTATGGTGGTTAGAATACGCGACTTTCATGATGGTGCGCTGGGTTCGAGCTCTGTCACTGACATCTATTTTTCTTTGATAGGCGTCCCTTCGATGCTGTTGACAGCAACTTCAAAGTAGTCGTGTCAATTAAAAGTATAGTAAAAGTCTTTGATGAGCGTTCCTTCGATGCTGTTGTCAGCAACTTCAAAGACGTCGTGTCAATTAAAAGTCTAGTAAAAGCTTCTAAAAATGCTGACGTAGTAAAATTGTCTGAGTACTAAACTAGAAGAGTGTTATCTTACTATAATGCGAGAAGTTCTCCTATATCTTAGTCATGCAACTTATACTAACTTAATTTCCCTTAACGCCCCTTGAATGAGGTATGGGATGCTTCTCGCGTTGTTGTGAATTAACACGCTTTCTATTTTAGAATCACAACAACGGCACCTACTTGTTTATCGACGAATGCGAACGTTACTGTTTGAGAAACTTTTTAATAGAAATGCCGATTAACTCGACACTTATACTGCGAAGTTGCTGTCGACAACATCGAAGGGGCCGGCAATGAAAGAAAAAAATGTGGATGAGTGGCGCCGACAATCGAACCACGGATCTCCCGCACTGTAGTCGCGCTTATTCATGCATAGAAAACGATAACTTTTTAAAGAGAATATCGACTGCACCGCGTCCTTAGATGGTGCACACAAAATAGAAGATAAACAATTTGTATCATTGAAATATTTTGTCTTTAATAAAAATTCAAATTTCGTTCAACCTTCATGCCCAAAATTCAAAACGAAAGCTAGAAATATTTAACCGATTAAATCTGTTTTTTTTTTTCATCAGAGCAATTAAAGAATCTTGTTGGAGACTACTTCAAATATTTTCACCTAGCAATTACAATTAAAATACTTAGCTCTTTGTCTTCCACACCAACCAAGCGTCACAACAATACTGCTCGCCTTGGTATGGGTTAATAAACCACACAACACAAGACATTATTTGCGTGAGCTCCAATACAAGTGGGAATATGTATATGTGAGAATGTGAAAATAACAATATATATACGATAACAAAAGAAATCATTGCATACTTCCAACAGTTGGGTATAAGGGGTTTTAGTTATACAAACCAATGCATATTTTCAGGAGAGACAATAGTTATTAAGGTATTGCATAGTTCAAGAAGGGGAGGGAAACTGAATCAAACGTAGAAATTTTGCGAAAAACGGAGAGCGTGTTGTTGAACAAGAGGTCCTTTCAACACTAGCAAAACTTTATAGGAAGTGTTTTTATTTTGTATATATATATGTGTTACACATGACACAATATAAAATAGTATACGATTTATTGCATTTTACGCTATAATTATTTTTTATTTTTAAAACAATCATTATATAATTAAGAAACACATACAAGAAAGGGATATGTATAGAGAGAGGGAGACAGGTAGATTAAGTCCTTGTTGTTTTTATTAAAACTTGTATGCGTATTGAGGGGGCTGCAAATTTGCAAAAACAACAAAAAGTTCAAGGTTGAATTTATGTTTTTTTACTGCAATTCCAATCACTGTTTTATTTTTGCAGAGAAAGAAACAGCAGCAAAAAAAAAACTTCACCATCAAAGAAAAGTTCAAACTTTGAGAGAACACAACAGAATTATTAATAATTACAGATTGGCACACAATGTTAAGTTCAGGTAAATTTTTCACTTTAGTCCATGGTTGTTATTTCAACGTTTTGGGGGGAGAAAAATAAGTTTTAAATCCTACGATTTGTTTGCAACTTTTTTTTTAAAAGTTGTTTATTTTATTTTCGCTTGAAAGGTCATGATTTATTTTTACACCACTATACTCACGCACACACGCAAACACAAACACATACACATACACATACGAAAACTTAACACAATTATTATTTCAATCACTTGTGATGATTACTGTTTGCTAGAGCAACTAAGCGTATAAGTGTGTAAACATTACCTAAAATCCGAACAGAAGGGTAATTTCTGTATGAAACGCATTAAAAACGTGTCCATTGTTGGTTAAAGCGAGCAAAATCACGGAAAGTTTGGCAACATTAAAGGATTTAGCGGTTTTTATTGATTTTATGGTGTTGAATTTTATGGGTGTTTTTCTGTGTTATGATTTTCAACATTTGTTTAAGCTTTGCCCACTATTACTGAACTGAAAGACTTTGTGAGCTTTTCGCGTTTTTGTTTTTCGATAGTATTTACTCGCGTTCACCAAAATGTATGACCGCACAAATTGAATGTATTTATTGTAGTCCAAATACTTGGGAATACTAATGACCAATAATATTACTCATTGCAGTAACACCGGCTAACTGTATGGTTTTGGTTTACGCTACCGCTACTGGCATACAATGTGTGTGTTGAGTACGAGTGTTAGTTTGTTGTCACTAGATTTTATCGTCTGACTAGTGCATAGTGAAAATGTCCTTTATATTATAAATAATCAAGTAGTTTTATTTCAATTAATTTTCACGATTACTTTTTCGTGCTCTTTTTTGTAGATAGGTAATATTGTGAAACTCGATAAAACGACCAAGTTGTTAATGTAGGTTTTATAGATCATCTTATAAAGGGTAGGGAAGGTGCTCTTGGTTCAGAATTCGGAAATTTCAGTCTACAAGGCAAAACCCCCGATAACGGTTACATACTGTTAAACTTTGCATAGGCAAAAACATAATTTCAAACCAAATTTCCACAAAAAAATATCCACAAGACAACCTGGTTATATCCAGATCCTAGAACGAGTAATAAAATTTAACACATGGTAACCAAGGATGGGCGTGTCTCTAGAACCATGGACGTGGGTGGTACAATTATAGACTCTGCTCATAACATATTGGCAGCCAAGGTACACACAAAATTAAGCATTACCAAATATGCTTGTAATCAAACGCAAATAAAATCCAGATATCCCGAGGCTGCATACCACCGAGATAGCTAATGCCTATTTCACCTAAACAAGTACCAAATATTTAAATGTTCATCACAAGAAGTGGCAGCATATAACGCATTCGAATGGGCATGAAAAACTATACTCAAACAAGTCCTGATACGATAAAGAATATCGCTTATTGTCTGAGGAAAAGGATATCGCATAAAATGCAATACAGCAGTCAATAGAAGCGCATGCTGTGAGGGAGGGATATGAGGAGGATGGCCTCTCTTATCCATCATAAATATTTTTTTTCAACTAAAAAGGCATTTCGTTTAGGTTTAGATGGAAAAAAGTTTATGATGGATAAAAGAGGCCATGATATCAATAATATAAGTATAGAGGTGAATCACAAAAATTTACAAAAAGGTATAAGGTATAACTTATGGAACAGGGATACCCTACGTAGAAACGTTTATAGAATTCTGGTCACGGATACACATTCAATTCTGAGTTTTTCTCATCTCGTTCGGATGCAGCATAAGTCATGAAATCACGGTGATAATGGATGGTACCGTCATCTATATTAATATTATAAAGAGAAGATGTTTGTTAGTTTGTTTGTATGTGGATGATAATATTCTAAGCTACTCATCCGATTTAAAAATTCTTTCAACAGTGGATAGCTGTTAGCACTGAGTGCTATAAGGTATTCGAAATTCGTACTTTTAGGTTAAAAAGGTAGAAAAGGGAGATAATACTGGTACCATCGCCCTGACAAAACGGCTAAAGGTAGAAACATGAGTAGAGTAGTTGTGCGATACAATGGTATTTTTGGTATTTTTCAAAATTCGTACTTTTAGGGCTAAATAGTCCCAATGAGAGGTAAAGAGAGGTAGAATAGAGAAAGTCTATATAGGCTTGCCCATAAAAGACACAAAAAGGGATACAAAATGGTACTATCGACCGCACCAATTATTGGTATGCTGTATTTATTACAGCTCTCTAATTGAAAAGGCAGTATTTACATTTAGAGAGCTGTACTCAGGGAATTTTCGAAATTCGTAATTTTAGGGGTACACAAGTTCGAAAAAGGGATAAAACTGGTGTCATAACACATACCAAACGGCTAAAGGTAGAAGTATATGTATATTAGACCGTGTTACGAAAAAACTTCTAAAGTCGAGGGCAGATATTAAAGATCACCTCGGGACAACTAAAAAAATAATTTTTTCCCTCCCCCACCCACCGGAAAAGCAGCCGAAATCGTTTTTTTATCACTGCTTTTTTGTTTGCGGCTCAATCGTAACATACAAGACATCGGTGTGTAGGTCTCGATGAATACTACATTTGTCCTATAGATGTCGCTGACATACGACATCATCTTGTAATGATGGTCTCATTTAGAGCAATTTCTACCTCTAAAATTTAAAAATAGTTTTTCCTAGGATTAAAGTCCTTTAAAAAGCAAGAACATTTTGCTTTGGACGTATACAATTTTATTCAAAATAAAAACGTTACGTATGAAAAGATGTATTTACAGCATCAACACTAATATTTTTTTGAAGTTGTGAAGTTGCAGAAAAATAATTTTTGTATGGGGACTGACCCGGTCTAATGTATATACTCCCTGTAAAAATAAAGACCTGTGCGAAGAAGTTTTACGAAATTCGTAATTTTAGTGCTAAAAAAGACCCGAAAAGGGATAAAACTGGTGCCAAAACACATACTAAGCGGCTAAAGGTAGAATCGCGAAAATCTATATAGGCTAGCCCAAAAAGGACACTTAAAAAAAAAACTTTATTTCCCTTTACACCCATAAATGAGGTATGGGATAGCTTCTCGAGTTGTTGTGAATTAACAGGCTTTCTATTTTTAGATTCACAACTAACGGCACCTACTTTGTTTGTCGATGGTTGCGAACGTCACTGTTCTGAGAAGCTTTTTAATAGACATGCAGATTGACTCGACACTTATACTGCGACGTTGCTGTCGACAACATCGACGGGGCTGGCAATGAAAGAAAAATGTAGATGACTGGAGGCGGGAATCGAACCCGAGATCTCCAGCATGGTATCGCGTGTTCTAACCACTATGCCACGGCCGGTCCAAAAAGGACACAAAAAAGGATAAAAAATGGTACCATCATCGGGACCAAATAGTGAATATGGAATTGAATTTTATTGTATAGTTGAGCGCTATTAAGGGTTTTTTACATTTCTTACTTTTAGGGAAAAAATGCAGAAAAGAGATAAAACTGGTACCATCATTCAGGCCAAGTTTCACAAGGTTAAATGGCAAAATATAGATTTAATGCTTATTTCATGGTGTAGTAGTGCGATTTGAGGGCGTTTTTTGAAATTCGTACTTTTAGAGGTACAAACCCAAGAAAGGGATAATATAAGTACCATAACTTCGACTAAACAGCAGAAGACGGCAGCGCGAATATTAGGACGAATGTTTATTTTTTAGAGTAGTAGAGCGATACCAAACGCCTCATAAAGAACATTAAAGTAGTTCTGAATATTCCTTTTATACAAATAACCAGTAAAAATATTCCAGTCGGGAAAACCGGACTGGTACATTTGTATGAGAGGTACCAGAAGGAGCGTGGCTGTACTTCCATATTTTTTTCTCCAAAAAGTTATCCTGCTTTAGCTTTATTTAATACAGAATTTGGGTACGATCGCGTTTGGTGTATTAATAATATTAATCGATTTCTAAAGTGGGCGGTACCATATGGATATGGGATGTACCAGAAGGGGCGTGGCTTGACTTCCAATTTATTCAAAATACAAAATTTGGACCGCGTTGGTTCTATTGATATTACTACTCGATTTCTAAAGTGGTTGGAATGGTTCATTTGTATGGGAGGTATCGGAAGGGGCGTAGCCATGTAGCTCATTTGCAATACCGTCAGTAGTTTTGGGGAAATATTAACCTTTGCTAAAATTCATAACAATTGGATGCATCTTTCGAAATTTATCGTGCGTACCAGCCGAACAGATAGCCGGACAGACAGACAGACATATGGAAATGGCTAAAACGACTTAAAAAGTCATGAATAGAATTTGGTTTAAATGAACCTAGGGTCTAAAGTGACTCCTTCTATGTGTTACACTTTTGGGTCGTATCAAATGATATATATCCTCCTACCCGTAGGCTGAGGGCATAAAAATAGTGGCGTGGTAATAAATAAGAGAAATTGCCGTTTTGATCTAACGCCACTTACTTAGGAAGGTGAAAATACGCGTGGCACTAAATCAGAGAAATTGCCTTTGTGATCAAATGCGAAACTTCATCTAGAGGTGGCAGTATCGGGGTCGTGACAGTCAACAAAATAATTAGCACTCTGTTGCCCGCAAAAAAGGCTAGCTAGTGCGATTGACAACTATACAAGATTAATGTTACTTAACTAGTTATCCGATACATTTGGTACAAAACGATTTTAGTGTATATTGTAATTTTTTTTACTTGAGCATTTCCATCTGAATGTTTTAAGTGACCTCGCATTTTGTGTAGAGAACACGTGTGTCGTTTAATACGTACAAATTCATTAAAGTTGCCATTAGTTACTTTAGTGAATTTATATTTTACATATGATTAATGTTTAATAGTGCAGAAAGGTTGCCCTCAGATCAAATATTGATAAGAAAACAACAATTTATTATTAAGTAAGTATTTTGTCATATATATGTAGGTCTGTTATTTACGTACGATATATTAATCTAAATGATGACGATTTCTTATATAAGCTTTAACATTAAAAAACTTCAGGGGACATTTTTTGGGATCTAAAAGAAGCATTATTATGTTACGCCATTGTTATGAGCGACAAGTTCTCTGACCTTAATGATTAACGATTAACACTAATGTTATATTGGGGATTACATTAATGTATTAAAAACAATTTGATGGGGGATTAGCAGCCTACATATTAAGGCAACCATTACTGGTAATAATGAATTAATTATCGGGTTTTTCTGTGTATCTTGTACTTAATTGACAATTGCAAAAGGAAATAATTTTTCTAAAGTTTTCTTAAACTTCATAATTGATTTAATTAAATGGATGACTTATAAGCCCGATCTTAGTTTTTTGGGGCTTCCAACGTTACTAAGAGAGAAGTTGTATTAAGCTCTAGTGACTGTTATTTCTGTAACGCAAATATCCCCATGTAGGGTACTTTAAAATAAGTCATTGCATTACAAATACTGCGCCGTCAAAAACATTACAAAAATACTTAAAAATATTGTCTGCAATGTAACAGAAAATTTCACCTATTTATTTTCAGTTATAACCACATATCCGGTCATAGTTTTGAAGAGAGGAAGGGCAGTTTACATTGAAAATAACTGATGTGTGGTAATCACAAATCTAATAATTCCATTTAGTTAGATTATATTGATTTAACGTAGGTATGTGTATATGTGTTCGCTGTGGAGTAACTATAATTTCCTGCAGTCAACACAAACAGACAAACACACCCGCGCACTACAAAACCAACAACCAATTCACTTATTGTATAATTCACTAGATATTGACATTCACCAGCCAACCCTCAGCCATAAAAATTATAGAGCCGGCAACCGCATAGTAATTGCAATTTAACTACCAATTTATTTACATATTATTGGTTGGCAATTTATGTATTATGCAATTTATATAAAATATACTATACAATATAATATATACATTTGTAAATACTAGCACAATTTGGTTATAAATAAATGTTCCGCTGCAGCAAGAGCAGAACTACGAAATAAATGTATTGTTATTCGCTTTGCAGAGGACATGAAAAATATGGCAAAAATGCTAACGAAACGATACCATCACTATAAACTTTTCGAGGGAGGATGATGTAGTGTTAGTACTATACATTGAAAGGCGATACGACATCGACTGCAATACAAGCAAAACCGCAACAAAGGACTTTGCGGTTTTTTTTTCATTTTATTTCATTTCATTTCATTTTGATACAATTTCATTTGTGGCTGTCGTTTATTATATTGGCAAAGTCTTTAACTTTTGCCCAAATTTCATTTGGCGGAAATAGATAGAATTTTTGCACGTTTGTCGAACATGGTTCGACAACTAAAATGATAGCCAAGGAAATGGCTTAATTTCAATGGTAGTCAAAAAAACATGCGATAGGAGGGTGTCCTGGTAATTGATGTGATATGTGGGAAGAATTTTTAATAATCGTAGGATGACAGCATGTACTTAAAGCCCGAGATAAGTAAGTGGGATGTAGAAGAGAGTTAACCTAAGTAAGTATTTGTAGAACGTACACAGAACGTATGATGTATTTATATATGTTACTTATATGTATGTTGCAATTATGGCACTTCCTGCCATGTGGAGGCCAAATTATGGAATTTAATGATTTGATTGATTGAATGTTTTAATAGAAAATCAATTTTCCGGCAATACACACAATATATTGAATAAAGTGGGATATAATCGTTACTAATTCCGCTGCACAGTGGGATGACTTTATATGTATAAGGAGTGCTCGAAGAGTAATGAAACTTAGTACACAACATTTTCTTAAAACAATGAAGAAAATTATGAAGTTTCATCAATTGGGCGTGGGCCGTCACATATCTTCGATATAACTCATAACGAGCTATTCTTATTTCGCAGTCCGAATGTTTATTTTGCAGTCCGAATGTTTTGAGTTTAAAAGTAACAAAGTGGAAATGTTATGAAAGGATGTTATCATCAAAGTCGGCCACGACCCACATAACTCAAAATAGGCTCTATGAAAAATTCGGCGGAAAAAAATTTAAAATTACCCAAAACTCAAGAACGAAATTTTCCCCAAAAATTATGAAAAATACCCCCCAAAATTTATGAAAAAAACACCAAAAAATATTCTTCTAAACAAATCTAGCATTATTAAAAGACGAATGCGGTGGGGGGCACGCCGCCCGAAGTCAGTATCGTAACAATCTCTCTGTCATATTTCATCAATCGAAAAATAAATGAGGGCATCCGCCCCCCCTCATTTCTTTATCATCTGCACCATGCTTTTTTATTTTTTATTAGATGGCCCGGCAGACTTCGTCCTGCCTCCAAATTATTGTAAAATATGTTGAGTGTAGTTGAAATCTAATAACGATTGGTTTATTTCTTTGACCTTTGAAATATTTAAATTTAAAGGGCGAGATTTTCCCGGGCAAATTCTGTTCTTCATATATCTTAAAGATTAATATATATTATTATAAGAATTGCTAAAACGAATCAGCAGTGTCGTCCATGATGCGATGAAAACTTATTTATTAATAGGCATATATTCTAAAACCACATTTTTAAGCCGATTGACTGGCATATAAATTTCTGCGTTGGTGTATTGGGTGATTGTAGCTTTTTATCCTAAGGAGTACGAATTTCCAAAAATGCCTTCATTAGGCTCAGCAACCCCATTAACCGTATGGTCTGTGTGGTATCAACAGTTATTCCTATTTTCGTTATTGTCCCCTAAAATTTAGAAATGGGAAAAACCACTTTGTGAAACTCTCTAATTCTGTAGGAAGTGCGCCATTATAAAAGTTAGTCATTCTTCTTTAAGCCTTTTTGCGGTCTAGATGACCATATACAGCTAATCCCCAACTTTCACTGAAATTTTGGGACAAATGGGGTCAACCGTTTTCACAATTAGTGGTGACATCAAAATGTACATCTTTTTTTATATATATAGACTTCTGAATAACTATGATGTTAAAAAAAGTGACTAATTTACATTTCATAAATTAAGTGTATCATAAGCTAAACACCGGCAACTTGTTCCAAACATACATTTAAAATTTGCTCATGCCTTTTTAAGTTGTATTTTAAGTTTAAGTAAAATCGGGCAATCGATATAAATTTTGGAAATAATTCAACCCCAGCCAAATCAACTGCGGGCCCATATATACAAAAAAATATTCTCATTACAAAACAAATATACATTCCAAATTTCAGTCAAATTGTTTAATTCTTTACAATTTTCATTATAATTCTACACTAGCTACAACGACTGGGTCAGTTTATACAAAAAAAAAATGTCTCAAGGTTCCACAAACATAAATACATAATTTTAGTTAAATTGGTACATGTATTCAATTTTTCCATATAAATCCACCCTAGCGCCATCTACCGGGTCCATTTGTACATACAATTTTTTCTGATGATCAAACAAACATAGATTCTGAATTTCAGTTGAATTGGCCCTTTCGTTAAAATTTTGATTGTAGACCGACCCCAGCGCCACCTACCGGGTCCATTTGTACATAAAATGTTTTCTCATGATCAAACGAATATCCATTCTAAATTTCAGTTGAATTGGTACATGCATTCAAATTTTCGATATAAATCCACCCTAGCGCCACCTGGATTTTTTTTAACACAAACAATCTACGGAAAATTTCGAATCGAATAAAAAAAATCAGCCAAATCGCTCCAGCCGTTCTCTAGTGATGGTATGACATACGTGGACCATTTCATTTTTATATATATAGATTATATGGAAAAAAAATTGAGTTAGTTTTCATACCTGCATATAAAAAATTACCCAAAATTAAAAAATGAAATTTTACCTAAAATAAATGAAAAGTCCTCCAAAATTTATGGGTGTTTTTTCATATGAAAAATTCCCATATTTTGTATGGACAATTTTTTGGGTCATTTTTCGTTTTTTTTGGGAATTTTGCATTTGGGGCATTTTTTATAGAGCCCTCAAAATATAATAATCATTTCATTTAACAAAATGAAAATATTTTAAAAATATAATCAAAACCTGCCACGCCCATCATATTTCGCAATTATATACAACATTATACGAACAGATTAAAGGAATTGTAATTCTTTATTTTTTTAAATTTGTTTCAGATAAATCGGATTAGTGTTTCTCGAGTTATGTCAAACAAAAGAGCCTAAAGAGACTTCTTCTTTTTGGGACTACTTTTACGTGCAGTCCTTGAAATAAAGTCCGAAGTCAATGAGCTGAAAAATTTTGTACTGTGTTATGAAATCTAAAAACTTTGGACCTATATTGGTTATGAAAACACAAAAAAGAAAAAGTAATGAACAGAACCAAACAAATGTTGACGACCACCGCAACCGTTATAAGGATCATGATTTAAGGTTAAGTACCTGTAACGTCCGAACTCGTTATAGGGAAGGTAACACTATCAAGGCATCGTGACTTTTGGATTTTGGATGTAGATTTGTAATTTTCCAGAGACTCTGACGTCTTATCTCGCGGTTTTATCCCATAAAAAATAGAAGAGCCACAATCACATTACGCTGATTTGTGCACATTCCTCGACGAAGATAAAGACTATGTCATTAAAAATACATTCTACGAGTACTTCGAGGAAACATACGACCGCTGCTCTTACCCTGAAAGATTTAAATACCATAATAGGAAGGCAAAATGTTCTTGGTCCGTCGATGGGTAAAATCAGACAACATAGTAGCACGGCCGACTACGGGTTTAGGCTGGTTAACTTCGCAGCGGCAAGAAACATGTGAGTGGAACCAGATTTCAGCATAAATCTACAAGGCAACTTGGCTATAACCCCTATCGAAATACCAAAAATTTAATTGCCCACGTGCGGGTGTTGTTAACATTGGCACGATTTATACCTGGTTGCTGCCAAGGTGCGCCCAAGATTGACCGGAGCGAAAAAACAATCTTCGACAAAGCTCTTCAAGTCCTGGTGGCGATGGGCTGATAACGAGCCAATCCCGTGCACGGTTGCATGTCTGATGATTGGAATCTCTGCCTATTATGTCCTTTACTTAAAAAATGGAATCCAAGTGTGTGCTTCAACTACCGCGGTATCAGCCTTTAACCCATCGCCAGTGTTCATGTCAACTGATCAAACCTTATCAGTGCGACAAAGACCCAAGAGAAACAAAATGGTCCGAATTTGATATTCCAGTGAAGCTGATACGCCTTTGCGGAATGACGCTGACTGACACGAAGTATACAGTGAAGATTTGGAAGGACTTTACGTTACCATTTTATACCCCACAAGGCCTATGACAAGGCGCCATCCTATAGTGTGGCCTCTTCACTATAATCTCCATCATAGTGATGGCCATGATAATAAAGAAAGCTGCAGTAAACACGAGTGACATGATATTGAACAAAAGAGTACGTTGATGACGTAGACATCATCGGTCGAAAACTGCGGGATGTGACTGCAGTCTTCTCAGGTTTACAGAAAGAAGCAGCAACAATGGGTCTAATGAAGAACGAAGATAGAACAAAGTTATTAGTTTCAACAAACAAGGAACTACTCGTTTGGGAATGTCGACAACTAAAATTCGATGTGGTAGAGGTTTTCATCTACATCGGATCGGTCATTATGAAACAAATAACGTCAGCCTTAAAATCCGAAGAAGAATAGCGTATGAATCATGAACTGTATGAGCTGTGTGACGACATTAATGTGATCAGACGCATTAAGGTACAGTGGTTGCGTTGTTCATGTCATGTTATACACGTGGATGAAAATACTTCAGTTGCAGTATAACAAATATGTTATGAAACTCATTTTCAAAGTAGTGGTAATATAACAACCAGTAGATTAATTTGGTCCACATTCAAGTTTGACTGACTTTTTGTAGAGGTATGATTTAATTACGATCAAATAATAAATTAACTCAATTTTTTTTATCACGCCGTGCTAGTACTGCGTCCCAAGACTGATATTAAAAGTCGGTCCAACAACAACAACCCCCACAATTAAGATTAGTCTTTTGTTTTTATCTATCCGGTTGTATCTACAGTTTTGTCATTCTTCGATTGTAAAGAGTATTTGTCTCTCGGGACAGATTTTCGTTGTACGAAGCAACCTATCAGCTCCAGAGTTATTTACAACTGCAACTGTTATTGTTGTGTATAGCTTTTTTGTTCTACCGTCTTTGCCTCTAATGGAGTACCTATAATGTACTCCACAATTAAGTCTTCTCTTTTGTTAGAGTATCCGCAGCAACTGTTAAAGGATGCCTGCAGTTTTGTTCTTTTCGTCACATAGTGCTCTTCGGTATGGACCATTTCGACATCGTCTTTTGTTAAACGAAAACTTAATGTGGCAGTTGTTACTTTGCTATGATGAAAGTTAAACTTCAGAAATCGGAGCATTAACTGGTCTTTCCACTAATGTCATGTTATGCTCGTCACCGAAACCAGAGAAGGCTTCCTTTCCTTCTCTCAGAACAATTTCATATTCCTGCGGCTTGTCATCATTACGGGGTGCAAAGCAAAACAGTATGGAATGTTGTTTGGTGATATAATATTCTGTCCCAATAAATGCCAGGGCAGTGGGGAGAGATTTTCACTGTCCAAGATTTGGAGAATTCCGTAGAAAAGGCCAACCGCTTTGCTTGTTTCCTTATGTGGTCCGTCCGGTGCTGTTTGGCCGACTCCTACAGCGTCATTCAACGATTCTATGTATTGCCGAAGACTAATTGAATTGGAATTGGAGTATTTTCATCTAATCGCAAAGATCTATTCATGATCATTTCGTTATGCTTTAGTCTTTTACATTCAACACTTTAGTGGACCATAAATGCGATAAGTAAAAGGCTGATACTGTGGCTATTGGTGCACACACCACATAGTGGAATTTTTTTCTTTTGCACTTCATTGCTGACTATTTTTATTGAGTTGTTATCAAGTATTCATCGCTTTAAAATGAATTAACCTATAATGGAAAAGTACTGACAATGGAGAACACACATTGCGTTGTCTTCCGCTGTGTGGTCAATGTAATAAGTACAAATTACGGATTTCTATTTATCACAGAGTTTCTTAAGAATAAAAGGTGCCCGGACATTACCCCCACCGACATAATCCCCAAAACGATTTTGGAGCCTATGTCCGCCACGCTCTGCGGACATAACCCCATAAGCCCCAACAAATATAATGGACATAACACCCAAATTAACTTTGCGACTTAAAGTAATGAAATTGGACAACTTGCCGGACATAAGCCCCAAAATCGTTTTGGGGAATTATGTTCGTGTGGGGATATGTCACGGCACCGAATAAAACATAGAACACTCTAAATTCAATCATTCTTCAACTTTTACATTGTACGTTTAGGTAAAATTTTCGGTCATTGACTGCAGTATTGCGTTATATGCAGCATTATTTTCTAGGACTATACGAGACATTTTTCATCTCATCAGAACTTGTCTGCGTTATTTTTTATGTCGAAGTACGGTCGTTACGCCAGTGATCAGAATGCAGAATGCACAATATATTTGAAGGTTTGAATGTTAACGGTCATATTCAAAAATGAATTGGTACATGAACGTTTTCGGCTGATATCTACTTCGCATGTTCATGTTCGACATGCATGGTAGATATATATACAGCTGATGATGTACCAAAGAGCACCAATTTGTCGCAAAGGTATCTGATGATGAAATCGTGACGGAGTTCAAAACGTGTCATCCTTGTCCTTGTCCGTGACTGAATTGGCCGCTAATTCAAGCAATAACAACATTCTACCGCAGCGAAGTTTATTGCTAAGTTGCTCTGTGCCAGATCTCCATTGCCCTTCTTAGAGCAATAATTTATCGAAAGAAATATTATTTTGTTTTATCGGACTTCGGTCTGTTGAATCAAATTTTGTTGGTTTAACTCAAATTCCATTGGTTTAACTCGACTACGAGTTACTTCGGTCTGTTAAATAGGACTTCTGTCTGTTGAATCGGACTTCGGTCTGTTTAATCAGACTTAGATCTGTTGCATCGGACTTCAGTCAGTTAAATCGGCCTGGGTAAAAATTACCGGACAAGACAACAACGCTATCACAGAATCCGAATCTAAATTGTTTTCGAATCTAAATACTTTATCCAGTAGATTATAAGTTTAAATTACACTATCTATAAACAACACTGTTATTTTGCCCTAGTCAGGGAATATCTACTGAGTTCTTATTCCATAAGGTTTTGTGGGTCCTTATGGTGACCCTAGCGATGGCTGGACTTACTTTGGCCGACTAGAAAACCTCGTTACAGTATGCCAAGAACAACGAAACTTAAGGCGTTTGTTATTTAGTTATTGAAAGTTTTGGCTGAAAATAGGCATTGACGATCTCGGTGGTATGCAGATTATGATGTCTATCTTCTTTTGCATTTGGTTTCGAAAGTTTTCGCACTGTTTAATCTCGTGCGTATTTTTGCTGGTGGTGATATGTATCCGTATTTGCATCACACACCCGACAATGATGCTAGAGACATGCCTACCATTGATTATCAGGCAATAGATCGCATGGTACGTTTCTTGTCTCTTGAACAGAGAATTGTCAGGATATCCCGGGGCTATCTTTGTAAGAAAATATGGTCCACACTTGCGTTGGCATATTAAGCCGTTGCTTGGGACTGCCAATGTCACTAAGAGAGTCATTGCATTTAGTTTCAGTATTTTGACCTACTCTCTATGACCTACTCTCTAAGACGCATAGCAGGCAACATGTTATAATAAAATTCTGCAATCTCAGATTTTCTACCACTGAATGTATGTCCAACGGCATCAGCCTGGTAATGTGTAAACTATATGACATTGTATGCTGCTAGGGGAACTTCGCAGCTAGTTTATGGTTAAATTTTTTTAGAAATAGATGTTTCTAACATATGTAGTACTTGAACATACATTTTAGTTAGTCGAATTAAATAATCTTTTCGTTTTCATACTTAATTTGTCATAAAACAACACTTTAATATACATCTTTTAAGAAGGCGTAGTTAAAAACTTAACTTTAACTTTGAGTTTAAATTTTTGCCTCCATTCTACACCATCCCTCGTCCAACACCATTATGCAAATTCCGTTCGATGACAATTCAATGCTTTCACGTCTTTTATACCACATTCTTCACTGGTTCTCTCGATATAATCAAATTCAAATGGCAGAATGGTAATTTTATGATAAATTGTCTCTTTTTCGATGCTTTTACTTCTCTGACACTTTGTGTCCACATTTTATATCTTCAATTTGGGTTCACCGTTTACGTAGAAAAAAAAGAACCGCAAATATTGCTAACGAATATTAGCTCATTTCATTTTTTCGCACTTTACTTACTTTGGGTATTTGTCGTTAGACCAACAAGTCCTGTGATATCCGTTACAATACTGGCTGGTCTACTAAAATTTTGTGAGTTTTGTTCTTGCATTTTTATGCAGTCCTTTCAAATGGCTGCCATATAGTTGTTTTTACAATCCTCATTGCATACTGCGGTGGTTGGGTGATTTTGGTGCCCAGTTTTTATCAAGATGATTATTAATAATGCCTCAGAGGCATGACTGTCATTATTAGTGTCATAAATTTTTAGTATTTTTCCATTATTCTTTGGAGTATGGATGGTGTTGTAGACAACAACAAGGAGAGAGTGGTGTATTTGTTGGCTTTAGTTTATAGTCTTTTAATATAGCCAAACGATGGTTAGTTGGAGTTTGCTGCTTGTTCCGAGGACAACACTAAAGAGAGTATTATTGAAAACATTGTGTGAATATTGAAAGGATATTTGGAAAATATATTGTTATGGATACTTTATGGATATCAAGAGGTTTCTTGGTGGTTACTTTTTTTGCGTTTTGTATGGTAATTCGATTTATGGTTAAAGAACGTGATCAAATAGATAAATAGATTAGATAGACATGAAATATTTTCAAGGATGCAGTTTATGAAGGCGACATATATATGGTTTGTTAAATATAAGTATTTAATATTATTTTATATATACTCTTGAAACTAATACTCTGTTGAGAGTTCATTGTTTGTCCTAATTAAGGGAGAAGGAAGGCCTATAGTCTTAGTTTTATTACAAACATTTTAATGTGACTTACAGTTATCGGATGATGGCGGTTTCATATAAGGTTTCCGATCTTAAATCACTTAGGTATAACTAAAATCTGTGCGGAGGTGTCTAAGCAGCTCACAATTGTCGATAGATCACATATTCCCTGGGCAATGCAACTGGACATGAGCTTAGCGCAACAAAGGTAAAAAGGCATACAAAAATCGCTTGGTGAAGGGGAAAAATTAGGGTGATATTTGGATTCATATGGTGATTTACATGAGAATCTGACTTTGCTCGGGTATCATAGTTTTATAACACCCTCATCCTATGGCCAGGAGGGTATATATCATGGGATACGATCTGAAAGTGGAACACATAAAAGGAATCTCTTTAGACTCTAGGTTTCGCTGAACGAAATTCGATTCATGACATTTTAAGTCGTTTTATCCAAGTCCCAGCGGCAACAAGGCCTTTTGAGATATTCAAAAATCATGTCTTCAAGGCCTTGTTTTGGAATGACTGAAAACAGGCTTTCCTTTTTAAAATATCCCGAGCACATGTTCACTTGATTCTTTAAGGACCATTGCTACAGGCCTTTTTTAAGAAGGAAAAAATCAACGTTATCGATGATTTGTTATACTACAATTTTGTGTGAGTACACATTCTGTCTCCTTTCTCATAGAAGGTATGAGAGAAGGCATGTAAAGAAAAGGCTACGCGGAAGGTGTTCGTGTGTTTTACTTAAAACAGTTTATGATTAGTTTCAGTCACACAATTCGAATGCATCTTCATAGGCTAAATTATAGCATGGCTGACTAACAATCGCGAGGGAGTGAGTTCATACTCCAGCAAGGTTTACTGTCGTTGAAAAAAAATACGTGTAAGTGAACAGAGAAATATATAGAAGTGTGAAATATCTAAAAATAAACTAAGCAATTTAAGGGTGACCAAGTGCATATTTTTTTTCTAGACCTGGCCTTCTTTTTTCATGTGCGATTGACGACGATGGAAGGCATTGCCTCCCAATGACACCCTATGTTATTTGAAAAGGAAGAGGGAATGAAAAGCGCAGGCCTTCTGACTGCCTTTGAAGCTAGAAGGCCTTCGTTGTTGTTGTTGTTATTGTTACAGCTGGAGGAAGTAGCTGGGGTGAAAATTCTTTATACCAAAATTACAATCGTCAATATTTTACGAGCCACGTAAGGTATGAAGATGAGATTTCCTACATATATAAATGGTACATTGGGGATTACGCCTCGCTGGGAAATGGGCGGTAATACCATTACCCAGACCAATCGGCATATGCTATAATCCCGAAAATTTAGATGGAAAGGATTACTATTAAATTGGATTTATTTGTTTTTAAATCCGATATTTTTGGGTTATTAAATCGAAAAAGGGATAATAATGTTACTATCGCCCAAACCATTTAGTCATAGATTGATGAAATCAATAGATATGCCGACTTTGGTGTGCCTACTATGAAATTTAAATTTTCAGGATCAAAGAGAGGTCCTTGAATACTTTCACAGATTTTAACCAAATTTTAGAAATTGGTGTCATTTAAAGAGACTGTGAGATGTGCCAAATATTATTCACCTATGATAAGTCCTTCTATTTTTGGCCGCTCTTTGTATGAAACGACAACCACTGTGCAACGCGATCATGCCCAAATTCTGTATTTAGTAAAGCTATAGCAGGATAAAGTTTTTGGGAAAAAATCTGGAAGTTTAGCCACGTCCCTTTAGATACCTCCCATACCAATCTGGTACCGCCCACTTTCGAAATTGATTAATAATATTAATAACAAATTCTGCCGAAATTGTTTGTTTATTTGGAACAGAAAGAACAGAATGTTTAGCCACCCCCCTTCAGATACCGCCCATAATAATGTACCACTCCGCCCACTTTAGAGATGGAGTTATAATCAAAATATTACCAACGCGATCATGTCCAAATTCTGTATTTAGAATATTATAGCAGGATAGAGTGTTGGAGAAGAAATGGAAGTCTAGCCACGCACCTTCTAGTACTTCCCATATAAATCTGGTACCACTCACTTTAGAAAAATATGTTACAAATTATTAATACAGTAATAATATCAAGACATCTAACGCGATCGTCTCAAAATTCTTTATTATAAAGGGTTTTCCAATTAGAGGTGTTATTTTGGTATTCAAAGAAAAGTGTCATTTGTTGAGATAAATGATCGGATGTTTATTTCATAATAAAGAGGAAGGTATGCCGTTAATAATGAAAAACAACATCAGCCAAATGGACTTACAGGACCATATCCTTTTCATGACATTTTCCATAACCAAATCGCAAAGTGGCTGCTCTATGTCCTCGATAGCCTCACGACTTTTATCTTTAAGGTCTTGAATCGACGCTGTGCTGTTGGTGTAGACCTTATCTTTCACGTGGTAACCTCTTCGTGAGATAACACGGTCCGGAAACTTTTCCCGTGAAAGATCCATGGTTTCGTTGCTTGTGTGGCACGTAGCGCCGTCTTGTTGAAAGTAAACGTTGTCCAGATCAACGCCATCCAACTCCGACCATAAAAAATCATTAATCATCTCTCGATAGCGCATTCCATTCACCGTAACTGTTGATCCAACCTCATTTTCGTAAAAGTAAGGTCCAGTGACCCCGCCGTACCAAACAGTCATACGTTGAGGATGGAGAGGCATCTCAACAATAACTCTTGGGTTTTCCGAGCCCCAGATGCGACAATTTTGCTTGTTAACGTAGCCACCAAGGTGGAAATGGGCCTCATCAGTCAAGATCGATGGAATTCCGGATAATTTTCATGCATTTCAAGGACCTAATCAGCAAAGACGACTTTCTGGTTTTTTTCGCAAAGCTCAATTTAGTCCAGAAAACTTAAATTTGGACAGAAGTGTCTTAAAGTTGAATCATGGGACAAAGAATGTCACTCCTAAAAAAATCGCAAATCGGAGTAAAAAAACGAAAATTCCTGTTATCTTAAAAAAAGGATCAGCTAGGATTTTGATTCAAGTGGATTTTTAATGTACAATTGACCCCAAACAAAACGCCACTTACCGTTTTTGTTGCCATTTTAGGTCAACCCATTCGTCATTCAGGCGAGGTGTGAGTATCAGCACACCCAACACAATTGTGTCAAAATACTCTATTGTGTTAATCCAATTTTAAGTTTTTACTGAGGTTAAGGGTATAGGTAAGCGTGTTTAACCAACTGAAACTTTCATACTTGTTATAAAACAGAGTGAAGACGTGTAGGTTAACTTAAAAATTTGTTTTATCACATATTTGATATTCATGACTTTAATTCACACGCATGAGACCTAGTGAGACCTTATCCATTGGCCTTTATTAAATTTCCATTGCTTAATATTTAGTCCTTGCTGCCTGCTGTTGTTGTGAAATAACCTTGAGGCATTGGCATTGTACATGAAATTTATTAACAAAATTCTCGTATTCAAATGCACGAAATAATAAAATATGACTATAAAAGCAAAATAATTTTTCACGCAAACGAAATCTTTAGCAGCATGACATTTAAGGTTTTCTAAGGTCCTTGCCCTTAGTTGATGGCTTTTGGTCTTAATTTTTATAACAGTTATTTCATTGTTTCTCTGTTTTCACTTCCAATCTCACCGTAGTTGTTTTCTACTAATGGTGAAAACGTAATCTTAATAACACTTCATTACATATTAATGTCCAGCCAGCCATACAAATGAATGGCACTATTCGTGTACATTTGTTCTTCCAAGTCAGGGCAATTGTGATTGTTGTAGGTGATTTCAGATGTCACATTACTTATGTGACAGAACACAACAAAAAAAAAACAAAGGTCACTCACCTTCGTGGCAGCAATGGCAGATGATTACCAAATAACCACAAACGTTTTTCTCCAAACCATTTGTCCATAGGAGGACAAATGGACAGCGCAGCTCAACTCTGTTAGCGATTTAATCAGCTGTGTGATAATTTAATGTTAATTTTTGTTTAAATTCCATAAATTTTAAATTAGTTTCACAAAAACTGTGACAACAATTTGTTGCTTTTGGGCCATGTCGTTAATGGTTTTGGTTTTTATCTGTTGGTTTTTTTTCTAGGACATATAAAGGAAGTGAAAGTCTATATATTATCCTTGTTTTCCGTCGGTCGCGCTTTTGCATTGACTGTGTTGTCGTTGTGTGTGTGTGTTTCGTTGTTTTTTTCTCGCAGTTTTTGTCAGTTTAATTTAAATTTATTCGGTCACTTTCATTTTGTTTTCCCGCTTGTTCACTCTGAAAATTGGTATAAATAAACCATAAATTGTGTGTGTTTGTTGTTTTTTGCTCTCAATTTGTTTTTAAATCGGTTTTTATTTATTTTTGTCGCTGCTTGAAACTTTTTTGTTTATTTGGTTACTTAGTACTGAATCTGGTGTGGTAAAAAATATCGAGTTGTGCATAAAACAAACGCCAAAACGCCTCGGCAGGAGTTCATAACAAAATAACAAACAATTCTTGCAGTTCACCGTTGACATTGGCAACGCGGCGGCGGTGGTTAAAGGTTTAGCATTTCGCTGGTGGGCAAAAAGGAAAAGGGTAAGCAAGTAACGGAGAGGTTATGTTTTGTCTGCGGCAGCCAATTTTGATATATTAATATTGGCTTTGTTTCTGTCTGTCTGCCTATCAGCATTTATATGTCTGTGGCTAACAAAATTTTATGCTGTGATACCAATGCGCACAGTGCAGTGGTTGGGAAAAAACTAACTTATATGATGGTAGGGAAAAATACGATGGTCGATAGTTGCTAATAGAAAGTTAAGCAATCTTTATTTTAACACATTAACTATAGTTCAATGAGGAAGGTAGAAGGACAAAAAATCTGTAAGAAAGTTTCAGTCGACTTACATATACCCTCACCCTCAGTAAAATATAAAATACATTTGTATGGAAGGTACCAGAAGGGGCGTGACTAGACTTCCAGATGGGGCGTGGCTAGGCTTCCTGTTTTTCTCTCCGAAATTTTACCCTGTTATACTATTACTTAATATATTGTTTGGGCACGATCGCGTTGGATGTATTCATAACATATTAGTAATCGATTTCTAAAGTGGGGCGGATTGCTATATTTGTCTGGGAGGTACCAGAAGGGGCGTGACTAGACTACCAATTTTTTTTCCCAAATTTTTTCTACCAGACAGTCAGGCAAATCGAATCAGGGAAAGTTTTGAGAATAAACAACCATAGCTAAATATTCTAAACTCAGAAGTAAGTGATCAGCCTAGAGAAAGGTTCCATCAGGACTTTTCAAAGTTGGAGTAGCATTATCAGTTAAGATAAAGTTCTAGGATGGCTGACTACTGGTGGACGATCAAAGATGGCCAAATGTTCCAGAAAATCTTAGATCTTTAATTGGACGCTTCACTCTCCAAACCGATTATCTGCACTTTTCGATTTTTCAAAACTTCAATTTTTAATCACTTACAGATCCCATATTTTTGCTGTTAAAAGAAAAAATTCTAAAGGGATAAATACTAACACGACTGAACATTTCTATATCGTTAACTTTTGTACACCATTTATTTGACTTTATATTTTAATAGCACCTGATAAAAAGAAAAAAAGTTCGTGTTAACAATGATCTTTTTTTTTGTTATTGAGTGTTTTTAATTGCACTTCATTGCATTTTATTCCTAAAAACTCTCATCCATAAATAATTGGGGAGCATTTGATTAACCCATCACACCTTATAAGAAGTGTTAAAAAGTGTTATCGCCAATTTTTCATAGTCCCATACTTTTAATACGAGAACGAGTACAGAAATTTCAGTCAGGTAAACTGACTAATGGGCGTCGGGAGTATGATGCAAGGTAAAGCTTCTGATCGGTTTAACTTGGTAAACCCGGAATGATTCTTGTCATTACACTTCAGGTCGCCTCACGGATCAGGTCGCATACTACTGCGGACGGAGTACCTCCACGTGGTTATGCCTGGAAACGAAACCTAAAACCCAGGCACGTCGGCTCAGAGTGAGCGGTACCCAGGTCATCGTCTGACCAAGAATGGGAGCCTGTAATAAAATCCTGGTAGGAGGATAAAACTGCGACGTGTTGCGCTAGGCTTGCAACCCGCCACTGACGTTTTAACTATTGCAATGAAAAGAAGTAAGAAAAGAATAAAACGGACCCCCAAAATGTTGACGACCACCTCAAACGAATTAAGAACCATGATTTGAGGATTTACACCTGGAATATTAGAACACAGTACAGACCAGGAGGACTGGTGGAAATACAAGACTGACGTAACCGCTTAATAGGAAATCAGGAATCATGCTTGCGCATGAAGACGTGCGACATCTACTATAGTGGCCATGCGGATTACAAAGACGAGTTATGAGAGCCTAGAATCAACCCGAGCCATGACATCAACATTTTACTTGGCGTTTTTAATGCTAAAATAGGCAAGGAGATCGGTAAATTCAGCCTGCATACCGACACGTCAGACAACAGGTTTAGGTTGGTTAGCTTCGCAGCGGGAAGGAACATGGTAGTGAGTGGAACCAGATTCCAGCACAAAGATATCCACAAGGCAACTTGGCTATCCCCCGATCAAAACAACCGTTCTAGGATACGAAAAGCGGCGCTCAGACGAATCCTGGTATGATGAAGAATGTCGCATAGCTTCTGAGGAACAGGATGCTGCTTATAGGGCAACGCTACAGCCAATTGCAACCCGAGATGTTAGGGAACGGCATAAGGAGAAAGCAAAACGGGCGAGACAGCTATTTAGGCGAAAAAAACGTCAGATGAAGGAACGGGAGAACGAGGATATAGAGCGATACAGGGATAGAGGTGAGGCCCGAAAATTTTACCAGAAAGTAAGAGCAAAAGGATACGGTAATGGCCTCCCCAACTGTAAGGATAGTGATGGAAATCTGGTCACGGATACGCAGAGTGTGCTGCACACATGGACAGAACACTTCCAGCAACTGCTGGTTCCAGAAGGCAGCGCACGTGAAATTATCACGCCAATTGTCGATGACGGCTTAGACTGCCCACCACCAAGTCAAGCCGATGTAAGAATAGCAATATCGCGGCTGAAAAACAACAAAGCAGCCGGTGCCGACGGTCTGCCCTCAGAGCTCTTCAAGTCCGGTGGAGAGGAGCTAATAACGAGCATGCACCAGCTCCTGCGCACGGTTTGGCTTAAAGAGTGCATGCCAGACGATTGTAATGTAAGCGTATTATGTCCTGTGCTGAAAAAAGGTGATCCAAGTGTGTGCTCCAACTGCCGCGGGATCAGCCTTTTACCCATCGCATATAAGGTCCTGTCGAGTGTGCTATGTGAAAGGCTAAAGCCAGTGTTATCCAACCTGATCGGGCCTTATCAGTGTGGCTTTAGACCTGAAAAATCAACAACTGACCAGATTTTCACACTTCGGCAAATCCTGAAAAAGACCCAAGAGAAACAGATCGACACATACTATCTTTTTGTCGACTATAAAACTGCCTTCGACAGCCCGATACGGCAGAAATTACTTGAAGCCATGGCTGAGTTTGGTATTCCAGCTAAGCTGATACGTCTTTGGGGAATGACGCTGACTGACACGAAGTCTTCAGTGAAGATTGACAAGCACCTTACGGAGCCATTCTATACCAGACGAGGCCTAAAACAAGGCGACGGCCTATCGTGCGATCTCTTCAACATTGTGATGGAGATGATAATGATAAAAGCTGCAGTAAACACGAGTGGCACTATATTCAACAAAAGCCACATGCTACTCGCGTACGCTGATGATGTAGACATCATCGGTCGAAAACTGCGGGATGTGACTGCAGCCTTCTCAGGTATTCAGAAGGAATCAGCGAAAATGGGCCTAACGGTGAACGAGGACAAAACGAAGTTATTAGTTTCAACGAACAAAGAATCTACTCGTTTGGGAAACTGCGTGAACGTTGACAACTATAATTTCGAGGTGGTAGATAATTTTGTCTACCAAGGCTCCGCCATCAACAAAGAAAATAATGTCAGCCTAGAAATCCGAAGAAGAATCCTGCTTGCAAATAAATGCTACTACGGACTAAGCAAGCGATTCAATGACAGAGCCCTCTCTCGACGAACAAAACTCCAGCTATACCAGATACTGGTTCTACCTGTCTTAATGTATGGCTCAGAATCCTGGGTTATGACACAAGGGGATGAATCGGTTCTGGCGGTATTCGAGAGAAAAATACTCCGTAAAATATATCATCATCGTTAACGGAGAGTATCGCCGTCGTATGAATCATGAGCTGTACGAGCTGTACACTAACATTGACGTGGTCAAACGCATTAAGGTGCAACGCTTGCGCTGGCTAGGTCATGTTGTACGCATGGACTAAAATGCTCCAGCTCGAATAGTCTTCGACAATGAATTCGATGGACGACGCAGAAGAGAGCGACCAAAACTCCGTTGAAAAGACCAGGTTACTGAGAACCTTACAGAACTCGGTGTGACTAACTGGAGAGGAAGCGCTTATAATATTTTTCTACGTGCGGTATATAATCCACTGGGATTGCATAGAAGTACCAGCTAAGTAAGTAAGTAAGTAAGTATCACACTTATGTCCATTACGCTTGAGACATGCCTTCCATCGATTACCACATGATCAATTTAGTATTTTGTTTTTAGATCTGGGAATATTCACTTTGCGTTTTAGATATCTTTGTATGGAAATGAGGTTCAAAACTTTACTATCTGTCTTGCCGACGCGAAACTAACCATTGCAGTTAAGACATTATCGAATATGTTTTTGTATGGACTGAACTTTCCAACAGCTAAAGCAAGAACATTTTCCCTTTCTCTTTTAGCATTAAAGTTGCCCAGAACGTGATCTATCGGATATTGTGACCTGCTATGCGTCTTCCACAAAAGGTTTCAGTTTAGTCCTATATTGATAACGTTTAGTAATCATAAATTATAAAATTTTGTATCTTCCAACAAGTATTTACAGCCTTATTAATAGGGTCAATTACTTAGTGGTTATATTTTTCCTTCTCTATGTGCTTTCTTAACCATTATGTTGCTAATAGTTTACATCAATCACACTCGAAGCTGCCTTTGACAGCATCACCGATAATTGTTTCTCGATGTTGATCGTGGGTCGCAATTTTAATATCTTAAACAAGGTACTACACATGAATATCTTGTCATCACCTGATGGCAGCCAGTTAATGCTGCCCGCGCCTTAGCTCGCACGACAGAAGTTAACGTTATTAATATGTGTCTTCTAGCTTCGTTATATACCATTGGAATGGAATACCATTGATAGTAGATTTTAATTAAAATATGTGATTTGCTTCATTTGAACATACCATGCAAATTTTATAGGATAGGAAATTCCGCACATGATCGCTCTGCGTTATAATTTTTTTCAGATTTTCTTATTTTATAACACGCCGATTTCTTGCCACTGTTCGATTTCGCTTACATCTCTGGTGATACATCTCTACTGTTGCTATTTCTTTGGCATTTTTCGGCTTTACATATCATTGTATAGGTACAAATATGTTTATGTGTGTGTGTCCGTTTGTTAAATTTTATATACAGCTCGGTTAACTTACATTCATTTGTATCTGTCGGCATGTAAGCTACTTCTCTTTTTATTTTTTGTGGGTTTCATTCAATGCGGTCGAAATTTGTCTATCCGTGTTCATTTATGGCTTTCATTTTTGCTACAATTTGTAAATGAATATAAATGTGACTGACTGTGTGTTTGTGTCGTTGTGTCTGCGTATATTCTGCATAAATCGGTGTACGTCCGTTGTTGTAGTATATCTATGTTCGAGTGTATGTCTGCCATTTACATTCATGTTTGTGTTGCCGGTCTGATTTTAATTTTTTGCTGTATTTTCGAATTGTTGTGCCTCTATATGTGTGTGTGAGTGTGTATCTGTATCTGTATATCCATGCTATCTCGTTGTGTTTGTACGACAACGTCCATAGAAAGCAAGAGTTAAATGTTGTGTGGTAACTTTGTTATTGGCTTTACCATGATAGTTTCTGTTGCTTCATGTTTCCTTCTTTTGTGATGCCATTGGAATGTCTGTATAAAATTTTAATGGGATTTTATGTGACAAAGTAATTCCGCTTGTGGCTGTGACAGATAATAAATTTGTGAAAAGTAATTCGACTGAGATTGGAATAAAAAATAAAAAAGCAAAAAATTTTATGAAATTGTGCACAAAAAATGAAACAACTTTTAAACTTTTGTATGATTTTAAAACTGTGTAGATGAACTTTGTGTGGTCGTTTTGCATGAAAATGCCCAAACAGAATATTTAAATCTATGAAATGGTAAATTGTTTTAGAGAGTTTTTCTTTATGTCGATATTTTGCTACATATGTACGACTATTGCTTTGTGGGCTATGATAATGTAGAGGCCCAAGGATAAGTCCTACAGAGAGGTTCGACAGGAGGTCTTTAGAATATTCTTTGAGAATGAAATGTAATTAATTAATATTGCGTATTTAGTTAGGTGGTAGGTGGTACTCTATGATTATTGAGCAGTTTGGTGATTTATGAAAAAACAAAACGACTAGAAGCTTTAATACAAAATCACAAAATTATATGTATAGTTTTCACGAACAATTTTACATCTTAAGACTATGTAAACTATAAATTGAATAGGAATGACGGTAACTATGCAACTTGTTAACCACAATAACATCTAAAATTGTTATAACAATCAACAAACAATCAAACGATTTGTCTTAGCGTTCGATGGATAATTACTGGTGAAAGAAGTTATCAAAAGAACCACAATTGGGATCCACATTCGTATCCGCTTTAAGTTAGGATTTGAAACGCTTTCAGGCGTACAAAAAGGGGGATTAATGACTGTGTTCTATATTGGTATTTCATGAAGAAGTATGGACAGGTTCATACTTTGGAAGTGTATGATTTAGCAACGGAATGTTACGGTGTCCTTATCAACCATTTGACAGAAGTGGATCTGGCGACATACGAAGACAAGCCCGAGTTATAAGTTTTAACGGACAAAGAGTCTACTCATATGGTACGCTGTGAGTAGCCTCTTTGAGACTGATGCTGAATTTATACTGAACACCTAGTCTCTGATGACAAGTTATTCACCGTTGCGTATGTACTGGACGTTGATTTGGGCATATTTGAATTAACTGCAGAGAAGTTAACCTTTCGATTTATATTTGTAATACTCCTTTTAGTAGAAAAATTATCATAAATATAAGCTGGTGGACATAAATTTAGAGAAGTTTTAAAAAGTTGTGGTAAAAGTTGCTGTTAAAGATGCCTTTTGGTAAAAAGTTGTATGTACTAAACATTAGCTAAGAAAAATATAGGAGGACGCTTGTTACGTGGTTTTCTCCTCAGCTGAGGTAAGTCCAGTCGTCGCCAGTGTCGCCATAAGGAACCACTAAATCTTACAGAATAAGACAAGGAACAGTGTTGTTTACTGATGGTGTAATTCTACTGGATTCGGATTCAGTGATAGCGTTGTTGTCCTGTCCTGTAATATGTATCCAGGTAGTTTTTTGATGATCTAGAACTTTTAGTATATGCTCGACAAGTATTAATGTGGCCTATCCGATTTATGATAGTCGGAAACTTTACGAATCGGTCGATTTGAGGTTATCGGGAACTCCATACTTTACTCCCAAAACTGTGGAGATTTGGTAGATCAGGATCGTTTCGGTATTCAGGAACGTGATAATTGGGTACTATATATAATTCAGCCTAGTTACAGAAACTCGGCAGCGTGTTGATGATTCGGGTTCGTCGGTGGATACGATTATTATCCACAGCATGTAGTCAGCTTCTTTTGTATGCTGCCGAATCATGGGTGCTTACGACAACGGACATACAAAAAAGTACTCCGAAAAATTTATGGACCTATCTGTGTCGACGTTGAGTTTCGCCATCGGATGAACCATGAGCTGTATGAGCTTTACCACGACATCGACGTAGCTAAAAGAGTCAGAATGCAACGACTACGATGGCTGGGTCATGTTGCCGGGATGGATGTAAATGCTCTAGCGAGAAAGGTGTTTGAAGGCGAACCTGAAGGACGGCGCAGAGCAGTGAGACCCAAACTCCGTTGGAAGGACCAAGTGGTAGGCGACGTGCCACCATCTGGTAGGACTAACTGGAGAACACACGCACAAGACCGAAGCGTGTGGAATTCTTTAGTACTTCAGGCCTCAAACTTATGAACCACATTCGTAAGTTGTAATGGGTGGTCCATTAAGTAAGTAAGTAAGTATGTGGTCAGCTTGGTGATTCGGTTTTTTTCCGGGTATCAGGTTAATCTCAGCTAGTGATGATTGATGACTCGGGTTTGTCGGTAGTTCGGTTTAATGTCGACAATTCAGAAGGGTATTGGTGATTCGGGTTTATATCAGCAATACTGGGTCATCTTGATGATTCGGGTTTGTCTGTGGTTCAGCTATATATCAGCAATTCGGGAATATATTCATGATCGTTGGGGAGACTCGCGTTTTTTAGCCAATCGATTTCTGCAGCTCATGGTAGTATTGATGAATCAGCTTTTGTCGTAAATCAGTTTGGTATCCGCAACTCAGCATCGTTGTGATGACTCGTGTCTTCAGCAAATCAACTTTTGCAACTCGTGGTTGTATCGATGATTCGGCTTCCGTCGTAAATCAGTTTGATTCAGCTACTCAGGATCGTGTTTATCAATTGATAGACTTCTGCCACTCGTTGTTGTCTCGATTCTGAATTCGCGAACGTACTAATAATCGTACCCGACGGAGTGTTAGTATCAAGATGCTACGGTGATATTTTTAATACAATGCTTCAGGAACGAAACAGACCAAAATCTGTGCAACCGACGAGTCAATATAACCAACCGGAGTTGGTTTTAACAGACAGAAGTCCGATTCAACAGATCGAAGTCCGTATCAACATGCCGAAGTCTGATTCAACAGACCGGAGACCGATTTAACAGACCGAAGTCCAATTAAACAGACCGAAGTCCAATTAAACAGACCGAAGTTTGATTCAAAAGACCGAAGTCCGATTCAATAGACCGAAGTCCGATTCAAAAGACCAAAATCCGATTTAACAGACCGAAGTCCTATTCAACAGACCTAATTTCGATTTAACAGACTGATGTTTGATTCAACAGACCGAAGGCCGATTCAACGGACCGAAATCCGATTTAACAGATTGAAGTCCGATTCAACAGACCGAAGTCCGATTCAACAGACTGAAGTCCGTTTCAACAAAAAGAAGTCCGATATAACATGACCAAAGTCCGATTTAACAAACAGAATTTCGATTCAACAGACCGAAGTTCGAATCCACAGATCGAAGTCCGATTCAACGCACCGACGTCCGATTCAACGGACCGAAGTCCGATTTAACAGACCGAAGTCCGATTAAACAGACCGAAGTCCTATTCAACAGACCGAAGTCCGATTCAACAGACCGAAGACCGATTCAACAAACCTAGGTTCGATTAAAAAGACCGAAGTCTGATTCAACAGACCGAAGACCGATTTAACAGACCGAAGTCCGATTCAACAAACCGAAGTCCGATATAACATGACCGAAGTCCGATTGAACAGACCGAACTTTGATTCAAAAGACCGAAGTCCGATTCAATAGACCGAAGTCCGATTCAAAAGACCAAAGTCCGATTTAACAGACCGAAGTCCTATTCAACAGACCGAAGTTCGATTTAACAGACTGAAGTTTGATTCAACAGACCGACGGCCGATTCAACAGACCGAAGTCCGATTTAACAGACTGAAGTCCGATTCAACAGACCGAAGTCCGATTCAACAGACTGAAGTCCGATTCAACAAACCGAAGTCCGATATAACATGACCAAAGTCCGATTTAACAGACAGAAGTTTGATTCAACAGACCGACGGCCGATTCAATAGACCGAAGTCCGATTCAAAAGACCAAAGTCCGATGTAACAGACTGAAGTCCGATTCAACAGACCGAAGTCCGATTCAACAGACTGAAGTCCGATTCAACAAACCGAAGTCCGATATAACATGACCGAAGTCCGATTCAACAGACCGAAGTTTGATTCAAAAGACCGAAGTCCGATTCAATAGACCGAAGTCCGATTCAAAAGACCAAAGTCCGATTTAACAGACCGAAGTCCTATTCAACAGACCGAAGTTCGATTTAACAGACTGAAGTTTGATTCAACAGACCGACGGCCGATTCAAAAGACCGAAGTCCGATTTAACAGACTGAAGTCCGATTCAACAGACCGAAGTTCGAATCCACAGATCGAAGTCCGATTCAACGCACCGAAGTCCGATTCAACGGACCGAAGTCCGATTTAACAGACCGAAAATCCGATTCAACGGACCGAAGTCCGATTTAACAGACCGAAGTCCGATTAAACAGACCGAAGTCCTATTTAACAGACCGAAGTCCGATTCAACAGACCGAAGACCGATTCAACAAACCTAGGTTCGATTCAAAAGACCGAAGTCTGATTCAACAGACCGAAGACCGATTTAACAGACCGATGTCCGATTCAACAAACCTAGGTTCGATTCAAAAGGCCGAAGTCTGATTCAACAGACCGATTACCGATTTAACAGACCGAAGTCAGATTAAACAGACCGAAGTCCGATTCAACAGACCGAAATTCTATTAAACAGACCGTACTCGAGTTAAACTAATGGAATTTGTGTTAAAACAACAGAAGTTGGTTCAACAGACTGAAGTCCGATTAAAAAAAAGAAAATTTCTTTCGATAAATTATTGCCCTGAGAAGGGCAGGGGAGATCGAGTACAGAACAACTTGGCAATAAACTTCGATGCGGTAGCAACCGACTAATGTTCCAAGAAAAATTCTCGATCATTTAAGTAAGTGGAGCTCTTGATGTTATGAGAATTATATCGCATCACACTGCATCGATTTACACTTTCCCTTGTGATGTCGTTCCCTGAATGTGTTTGGTTGGATGTTTGAAGTCGCGCTTATCAGCCATTCGTGGTGATTGACAAATATGTTATTGGTGACAGTCGTGTACATAGCCGAACGCGTCGTTTGCGGCAGTCGTATGATCGATGGTATTATTGTTTGCCATTGAAGTAATTAAAAAAGTGTTTGTTGATGATATTCGAGAGTAAATGAAGAGCGAGTATATTATTGGTGGTACGAGGTATATATAGGTGGCATATATGTACGGACAACTTTCGTCACGTTACACGCTGTTCAACAGGTACCTCACATACAAGTTATTTTATTGGGCTAGAATTAAAATTTAACCTTAATACATTTAGCGATTTTGAAGAAAATCGGATCACTCGTTTTGGTTCCTCTCAAACAAACGGTTTAGTGGTGCTGAAAATAAAATCAGTTCATCAAAAACCAGCATCTTACACCTACTACAGAAAAAATAGGGTATTTTTTACTTTGAGTCTTCTGATCGCTCATCATTTGTGGAAGCCACTTAGCAGCTCACAATGTCCAATATATTAGATATTCCCCACTGGAGATCCTTTCAGTTATAGCCAATGTGAGAAGCCAAAATATTCAGTAACTTAAATGGCATGCCACCAACGATGCCTCTTAAGGCATCGTGGTGGACCGCGATAAAGAATATGCACCTGGAATGTCCTAGCTCTCAACAGAGATGGTGACTCTATCTGGTTGAAGGATGTTCGCGACAAATACGAGGCTGGTATGCACATGACGAAAGAACATGTGACATCCTGTACAGCTGCTATACAGAATGACACGAATTTGGATGTGGACTATGCATGAGCCCTCCGGTTTCACCCTGGATTTTTGTAGATTCTCCTTTTCTTTAAAATTACAGCCCTCAGAATATCTCTTAATCAATCAAGCTCATTTAATTTGTATTAAGTTTAACACTAATTGCTTTACGTCCAACATCAACATAAGAATCCGAAAGCTCTGACTTCATTCAAACTACTTGATTTATCTGTCAACTAAATACTTCAACAACTCTGCTTTACAACATTAAAGGATTAAATGTACGTGATGGCAATGCCATAGATATATACCGCACATAAACATAAACCAAACACTAACCACTTTCTGCCTTTCTGTATAGTATGGTCTATAGCTCTACACATCTCTCTCTCTCTCTCTCTTACTCTCGTTGCCCTAGTTACACACAAAGCCATGGCAACCGCAGTTACCATTTGACAACACACGTAAACATTAAATACGTACAACACAAATGACAGTCGTTTGTGGCTGTTGTTAGTTTCTGTGGCAATAAAGGACAATAACAAAATTTACGCAGAAACTTTGCACAATTTTTACGGAAAAATATTTCACAAACAAGTTTTACGAAAAATTTATTAAAAAAAAAAACTTGAACAAAATTATATATAACATTAAATACTTTCAGCACACATGCACTCACAATGATGTTATTAGTGAAACTATCACAGAGTTAGAAACCATAAACACATAACACAAACTGGTACACTTATGAATGTTGCTGCCGCACACCAACACTTCTACACGCATTGGGTAGAAAAGCACATAAAGAAAATTTATTTGAAAATGTTCTTCTTTGTGCGAAAAGTTCTCGTAAAAAATATTTAAAGTTTTGTTTACACATTTGTTGTTACATTGTTAGTAGTACACAACTTTTCCCCATGAATTCTCTGTACAATTCTCGTAGCTCGTTGCTCTTTTATTTTCCTCCTTTTTTTTAGTTCAGTTTTTATGCGAGGAAATTTTATTTGTTTTCTATATACAATTGAATGCAATGAGAAAAAATATTTCGTTTGCTTTAAAATATTCCATGGGCGTAGAAAAAATCTAACTGAAGTTTGGCAAGCAAGAGTAGAGTGGCAATGCAAGCAGGTTTCGTAAATAACAACAACAACAATAACAGAAGCTTAAAGGATTCACACATTTATATGTTTGGCTGAGAGCACATGTGTGTGAGTGTAATCACACTAATATGTACACACATGCACACGTACTGAGACAAGCGCATTAAATATAGCTGCAACGGCACTCATATTCGCACATGCGGAGGTGAAATGTAAACATTGCCGAACACTTAAATGCACACTGGGTGGATAGTTGTAGGTATAAGGTATAAGGTATAAGGTATAAGGTATAAGGTATAAGGTATAAGGTATAAGGTATAAGGTATAAGGTATAAGGTATAAGGTATAAGGTATAAGGTATAAGGTATAAGGTATAAGGTATAAGGTATAAGGTATAAGGTATAAGGTATAAGGTATAAGGTATAAGGTATAAGGTATAAGGTATAAGGTATAAGGTATAAGGTATAAGGTATAAGGTATAAGGTATAAGGTATAAGGTATAAGGTATAAGGTATAAGGTATAAGGTATAAGGTATAAGGTATAAGGTATAAGGTATAAGGTATAAGGTATAAGGTATAAGGTATAAGGTATAAGGTATAAGGTATAAGGTATAAGGTATAAGGTATAAGGTATAAGGTATAAGGTATAAGGTATAAGGTATAAGGTATAAGGTATAAGGTATAAGGTATAAGGTATAAGGTATAAGGTATAAGGTATAAGGTATAAGGTATAAGGTATAAGGTATAAGGTATAAGGTATAAGGTATAAGGTATAAGGTATAAGGTATAAGGTATAAGGTATAAGGTATAAGGTATAAGGTATAAGGTATAAGGTATAAGGTATAAGGTATAAGGTATAAGGTATAAGGTATAAGGTATAAGGTATAAGGTATAAGGTATAAGGTATAAGGTATAAGGTATAAGGTATAAGGTATAAGGTATAAGGTATAAGGTATAAGGTATAAGGTATAAGGTATAAGGTATAAGGTATAAGGTATAAGGTATAAGGTATAAGGTATAAGGTATAAGGTATAAGGTATAAGGTATAAGGTATAAGGTATAAGGTATAAGGTATAAGGTATAAGGTATAAGGTATAAGGTATAAGGTATAAGGTATAAGGTATAAGGTATAAGGTATAAGGTATAAGGTATAAGGTATAAGGTATAAGGTATAAGGTATAAGGTATAAGGTATAAGGTATAAGGTATAAGGTATAAGGTATAAGGTATAAGGTATAAGGTATAAGGTATAAGGTATAAGGTATAAGGTATAAGGTATAAGGTATAAGGTATAAGGTATAAGGTATAAGGTATAAGGTATAAGGTATAAGGTATAAGGTATAAGGTATAAGGTATAAGGTATAAGGTATAAGGTATAAGGTATAAGGTATAAGGTATAAGGTATAAGGTATAAGGTATAAGGTATAAGGTATAAGGTATAAGGTATAAGGTATAAGGTATAAGGTATAAGGTATAAGGTATAAGGTATAAGGTATAAGGTATAAGGTATAAGGTATAAGGTATAAGGTATAAGGTATAAGGTATAAGGTATAAGGTATAAGGTATAAGGTATAAGGTATAAGGTATAAGGTATAAGGTATAAGGTATAAGGTATAAGGTATAAGGTATAAGGTATAAGGTATAAGGTATAAGGTATAAGGTATAAGGTATAAGGTATAAGGTATAAGGTATAAGGTATAAGGTATAAGGTATAAGGTATAAGGTATAAGGTATAAGGTATAAGGTATAAGGTATAAGGTATAAGGTATAAGGTATAAGGTATAAGGTATAATGAAGAGCTCAACTTCAGCAGTCTGTATGCAGATTGCAGGATAAAAAAGCACCAGGCATCGATGGAATCCCAAACATCGTAGTAAAGGAAGTAGTCATGTCACACCCTGAATATTTAGTAGATCTATTCAATAGCTGCTTTAAATATTCAACCTTTCCTTCGATATGGAAGGCAAAAACTTGTGCCAACCAATATGCCTCATTGATACTTTCGGGAAGTTACTAGAATGCATTATCTGTAAGAGACTGCAGGAGAGCGTGGATAGAGCAAATGGAGTTTCGGAATACCAGATTGGGTTTAGGAAAGCCAAATCATGCATAGATGCTACTAAACTTCTTGTGGAAACAGCAAGAGAAGCCATAAATAAGATAAAGTATTTAAACGATTACTGTGTTGTTGTAACCCCAGATGTCAAAAACGCCTTCAAATCTGCGAATTGGAAGAAAATTATACAGGTATTGCAGAACCTAAGTATTCCCCAAGGGACCGGCCGTGGCATAGTGGTTAGAACACGCGACTACCATGCGGGAGATCGTAGGTTCTAACCTGGCTCCAATCATCTTAAAAAAAGAAAAAAGAAAATAATTTTTTTTTCATTGTCGGTTCCCCTCGAATGCTGTTGACAGCAACTTCGCAGTATTAAGCGTCGATTCAATCGTCGTGTCTAATAAGAGCTTCTCTAACAGCGACGTTCGCATTCGTCGATAAACAAGTAGGTGCCGTTAGTTGTGAATCTAAAAATAGAAAGCGTGTTAATTCACAACAACGCGAGAAGCTATCCCATACCTCATTCATGGGGTGCAAAGGGAAATTAAGTTTTTAAGTTTTAAGTATTCCCCAATACCTGATATCAATAATAAAGAACTACGTTAGAAACCGAGTAGTTCTCTACAATACGGATGATGGTCTCAAAAAATATGTGGTTACTGGAGGAGTACCACAAGGATCTGTTCTCGGTTCACTCTTATGGAATGTCATGTACAATGGAATTCTACAGCTTTACTTACCAGTTGGAGTTAAGACCATTGGATTTGCGGACGACATTGCACTATTAGTAGTAGCATCAGATCTTAATGAAGCCAAAACAGTGACTAATGCCAGTATTAGTGTGGTAAAATCATGGCTTGCTTCAATGAGCCTCTCACTTGCAGATCACAAGACGGAAGTTGTCGTCATATCGAGCCGACGAGTTAGAGAACTAATAAACATAAACGTTGGAGACTGCGAAATAACCTCAAAGGTTAAAGTATTTGGGCATGATGATAGATAGTAAACTGTCATTTAAGAGCCATATAAACTACGTCATTACAAAGGCCACATCGTCTGCAGCGGCTCTTTGTATAGTGATGCCGAACACGAGATGTTCTAAGTACCAGAGAAGGAAGATTTTAGCCGAGGTGGTTAAAAGCATCATAATTTATGCCTCACATATATGGGCTGACTGCATGAAATTTAAATCATACTGCGGTAGACTTAACTCGGTATACAGACTGACAGCGCTCAGAGTATGCTGCGCTTACAGAACCGTATCCGATGAAGCAGCGTTCGTCATGTCAGGAATGATACCAGTGGACCTGCTAGCAACAGAATGCGCGTTCATACATAAAAATGTCACCACGAAAGCGGAAGCCAGAGCGAGAACCATGGACACATGGCAAAGAAGATGGTTTAGTATGCCAAAAGATAGGTTGACTTACAAGGTAATACCCGAACTAAATAGCTGGTTGGAAAGGAAACACGGGGATATTGAATACTACGTAATCCAATTCCTGAGCGGACACTGTTCTTTTAGAAAGTACTTCCATCGCTTTAAAATTGTCGATACACCTTTTTGTCCGTATTGTCAAAATGTGATTGAAGATGCAGAACAGGTTTTTTTTCGTTTGCCCGATATTCAGCTCCAGTAGGGAGGACCTACAACGACAGTTGGGTACTGAAGAAACTGTCGAAAACATTATTCAGTTGATGTTGAATTCACCTGCATGTTGGGGTAACATAGCAAATTACATCAGATGCGTTCTTCTAGAACTGAATAGAGCCTCAACGGAGGTTTGATAACATATCCATTGAAATAAATGTCGGTCCTTCAGCTTTATTGCAGAGATTAAAATTGTTCTCAGTGTAAAATTCTCTTAATAGTTTTCTAATAATTATGATGTAGATATCTTTGTATGGTATATCTTAGTATTTCAAATAACTTGCTACATTACTACCCACTGTGCCTCCAAAGCGTGGAACAACCAACTGCTGTGTTATGCTTCAGTTGCCTTGGTTACCTACAGCTGCTGCTACTACATTTTTGTTTTTGTTATTATTCTGCTTTCGTTTAATGTTCTCTTTATTTTATATCCTATTTCATTCCTTGGGTTTTGTTTATACGAGTATTGTACAATAAATACAAATTTGTTGCTTAGTTAACGTTTCGAAGCGTGTGGTGTAGTGTTACCTGACAAACCAAAACCAAAACAAACAAAAATCGTAGAAAAGCAAAAACCATACAAGTTTTTTCTTTGACTTATGATGGTTGGCGGGGTTGCCAGATGGATGTATGCAATGTGGAAATTTTCTAAATTCAAAAACTTAACATATAAAAACAACATCACAGAAACCGCTTATTCGCTTTCAATGAAATTATTTGGGTATGTTTGATTGGCTGTAGCTTGAAAGATATGAAAGGACACTTGTACCCGATAGGTGGCGCTGTTGTCAATATTATAAATGCTTCCATTTTTAACTCACGGGACAGAGAGTTTGTAGGCACGACAATGTTTATTTGAATTTTAATTATTTCACAAACTTTCTTCTAGGTATTTGTATTGAACTGTTTTGGTAGAAAGTTTGACTTTTATATAGAAAATTGTTTAAATTACATTGTAAGTTAGAATAAAAACGCCACCTAGCATAATTACAAAGGAAACTTCTCTTTTCCAATGCAACTCTTTTGGTTCTCTGTCTATGATTGTGCTTTTTGTGTTGCTAAGCACTGTTGCTATGCAACCTATTTTGTAACTGGCGAGTACATATTTAAAGATATAACAAAGTAATGATAGAAGTTATCACTAGATGGAGGCTTGAGGACTTATACATTGTAAAATATTACTAAATAATCGTCACCTTTCATTTGTCCATAAAATTAATATAATGTAACAAGTCAGAAAATTCATTAAGTTTCCAAAATCCATAAAACTAGTAAATTCATTAAATTCGTAAAATTTACACAAAATCCTTATACTTAAAAAAGTTCACAGAATTGCCATCAAATGCCAACCCAGTGTGCCTCCCGTGTATGTATTCTCTTGTTTGTTTTTATCGATCTGTGCAGAATATGAATATGTTTTTCATTGTTCGGTCTGAGTTCACACAACTCATGTAAAAACAAATTCTATTAGCAATAATAGAATTGATCTCAAACCGAACAATGAAAAACATATTCATATTCTGCACAGATCGATAAAAACAAACAAGAGAATACATACACGGGAGGTACACTGGGTTGGCATTTGATGCCAAAAACAATTCTATGCAATTTTGTCCGATGGACAAAGCATAGACAAGAGCTTGTGTGGATTATGTTGACGTTGTTTTCGTTGATACCATTTTCACACCGGTGTGTGTGAGCTTCACATTGATTGTGTGAAGCTTTTAACACTAAGGTTGTCAAACGGTACTGATGATGATAGTTTGGCAACCATCGAAATAGCTATCTGCCCTGCCAGCTGTCAACATAATCCATTTCACACAACTCTTGTAAAAACAAATTCTACTAGCAATAATAGAATAGATCTCAAACCGAACAATGAAAAACATATTCATATTCTGCACAGATAGCGAGCCGAGAGCTACAAAATATCAAATGACCTCTCAGCTCGCGAGCCAGGAGCCACAAACATTCAAATGAGCTCTCGGCTCGCGAGCCAAGAGCTACAAAATTTTAAATGAGCTCTCAGGTCGCTAGCCAGGATCCACAAAATTTCAAATGAGCCCAAATAAAGAGCTGGCTCGCGAGCTTAGAGCCAAGAGCCCAAAAAGGGCTGGCTCGCGAGCCAGGAGCCAAGAACCAAAGTTATGTACCAAAAGTACTTTTTTATGCCAAAAAGTACTTTCATTGGGCCAAAAAATCTTTTCTGTAGCACAAAGTACTTCTTTTGTACCAAAAGTACTTTTAATGTACTTTTCGGCACAAAGTACTTTTTTTTGTACCAAAAAGTACTTTTAAAATACTTTTCGACACAAAGAACTTTTTTGTACCATAGTACTCTTTTGTATCAAAAAGTACTTTTAATGTACTTTTCGGCACAAAGTACTTTCATTGGCAAAAAACCCATTTTGCTGCACAAAGTACTTTTTTTTTGTACCAGAGTACTTTTTTGTACCAAAAGTACTTTTTATGTACGTTTCGGCACAAAGTACTGTTTTTTGTACAGAGTACTTTTTTGTACCAAAAGTACTTTTAATGTACTTTTCGGCACAAAGTACTTTTTTTTGTACCACATTACTTTTTTGTACCAAAAAGTACTTTTAATGTACTTTTCGGCACAAAGTACTTTTTTTGTACTAGAGTACTTTTTTAATGTACTTTTCGACAAAAAGTACTTTTTTTGGTACCAGAGTAATCTTTTGTACCAAAAAGTACTTTTAATGTACTTTTCGGCACAAATTACTTTTTTTTCTACTAGAGTACTTTTTTTGTACCAAAAGTACTTTTAATGTATGTACTTTTCGGCACAAAGTACTTTTTTTTGTATCAGAGTACTCTTTTGTACCAAAAAGTACTTTTCGGTACTTTTCGAAGCCAAGAGCCCATAACAAATAACCTTTATTAATTAAAAAGGACCATAAAAATATTCATAAGGCAACATGGTTATCTTCAGATCATTTGACGAGGAATCAGATAGATCACGTGGTAGTCGATGAAAGGCACGCATCGAGTGTTCTGGACGTACGAGTGATCAGGGGTGCGAACATTGACTCCGATCACTTCCTTACCGCAGTTAAGGTACGCACTAGGCTAAGCATGGCGAAAAACGTACGTAATCAGGCACAACGAAAGCTGGACATCGGTAAACTGCGGACCACAGAGGTAGCGGACGCCTACTCCAACCACCTAACTCAACTGCTGCGTAATGCTCCAACCCCTGATAACATAACCTCACAGTGGCAATATATAGCCGACTCCATAGAACGGACTGCGAGAAGCGTACTTGGGTACTCAAAGCCGTCTCAAGAAGATGCCTGGTACGATGATGAATGTCGCAATGCCACGAGAGAGACGGATGCTACATACAGGGCAAAACTGCAGCCAATGGCAATGCGAGCTGTTCGTGAACGGCACAGGGAGAAGAAACGAGAAGCAACTCGTCATTTTAGAAGAAAAAAGAAGGAGCTAAAGAAGAGGCAGGATGAGTGCACTGAGTTGCTCCGAAGTAGAGGGGAAGGAGCTGATTAGGAGCATGCATCAGCTCATGGAGAACATCTGGCAAGAGGAGAGCATGCCCGGGGATTGGAGGCTCAGTCTGTTATGTCCCATATACAAGAAAGGAGATCGTAGTGAATGTGAGAACTATCGTGGAATAAGCCTATTACCAATTGCGTACAAGGTCCTTTCAAGCATATTGTGTGAACGTCTAAAGCCAATTGTAGAAAAACTAATTGGACCATATCAGTGCGGCTTTAGACCTGGCAAATTTACGACGGATCAAATATTCACCTTACGACAAATCCTGGAAAAAACCCATGAAAAGCAGATCGACACCTACCACCTCTTTGTCGACTACAAAGCTGCCTTCGACTCTCCGATAAGGAATAGGCTTTATGAGGCCATGTCTGAGTTTGGTATTCCTGCAAAGCTGATTCGACTTTGCAAATGTACCTTAGACAACACCAAATCCTCGGTTAAGATTGGTAAGGATCATTCTGAACCATTCAACACGGAAAGAGGTCTCAGACAGGGCGATAGCCTGTCCTGTACACTATTAAATATAGTTATGGAGAAAGTGATGAGAAAGGCTGGTGTCAACATGTCTGGCACCATCAGTCATGGTATATTTGACGATTTATCGTCATTTTGACGATTTTTTGTCCAAAAAAACAGAAATGACGATTTGACGATTTTTACCCCTCAAATGACGATTTTTACAAATCACAACTTTCCTTTCCAAGTTTGCGCTTGGTAACCCTAACTTAATCAGCACACAATGAAAGTGATGCCAAAAAAATGGTAAATTCATTACAAAACATGGCAACAATACTTTTTGACACATTTTGTGATCAACTTCTGAAACGATTTGAATTTGAAAATAAATTCAAATCGTACAACTTAATTAATCCTTATGTACATTCTTCCTCTGTTATTGTAAAAGAGTATCAACATTTTATTGAATACGATGAACTGCAGAGTTTAAACTCCGAATTCCGCGAAGTATCCCAGTTAGATTTTAGAAATATATTTAACAGTAACAACGATGAGTTATTGAAATTTTGGAAAACAGTCTGTGAGCTAATACGTGTGGACTCTAACCTACTTTTTCCAGTTTGACCAAAATTTATTCAAATAATTCTAATTAAAATATAATTTTTTTTATGTTTTTTTTCAGTTTTGTTTTTTAAGTTATTTCATTCAATGAATTATTTTATTTAAATTAATTTTTAATGTATTTTATATAAAACGTTTAAAAAATGTATTTTATTGTTTTTTTTTGCATTAGTTTGTTACATACCGGATAAAATGAGTAAATTTTTGTGTAGATTTTTTGACGATTTTAAAATCAGGTTTTGACGATTTTGACGATTTCAAAACCCAAAATTGACGATTTTTGACCAATTTTGTATACCATCACTGGGCACCATATTCCACAAAAGCCACAGGCCACTAGCCTACGCCAATGATATAGATATCATTGGCCGAAATCTGCGGGACGTTACTGCAGCCTTCTCATCCCTAGAAAAGGAGTCGGCAAAAATGGGTTTAGCGGTCAACGAGGACAAAACAAAAATAATGATTTCGACGAACAAAGAGTCCTCTCGATGAGGAAGCAGCGTCAACGTTGGAAATTATTGTTTTGAGGTAGTAGATGAGTTTACCTACCTCGGATCTTCCGTCAATAAGAAAAATAATGTCAGCCAAGAAATTAAGCGGAGAATAGTGCTAGCCAATAGATGTTTTTACGGACTTCGGCAGCACTTTAGTTTCGCCATCGGATGAACATGAGCTGTATGAGCTTTACCACGACATCGACGTAGCTAAAAGAGTCAGAATGCAACGACTACGATGGCTGGGTCATGTTGCCAGGATGGATGTAAATGCTCTAGCGAGAAAGGTGTTTGAAGGCGAACCTGAAGGACGGCGCAGAGCAGGGAGACCCAAACTCCGTTGGAAGGACCAAGTGGTAGGCGATGTGCCACCATCTGGTAGGACTAACTGGAGAACACACGCACAAGACCGAAGCGTGTGGAATTCTTTAGTACTTCAGGCCTCAAACTTACGAACCATGTTTGTAAGTTGTAATGGGCCACTTAAGTAAGTAAGTAATTAAAAAGGAATAATTGTTTTATATTTTTAATATTTGCTTATTCTCATTACGACAAATATCTGGCAACGTTGCAAGCCATTTAGTAAAACTAGTTTGCTCCAAGCTCAAAGGTATTTAAACAATAGTTTAGCACAGCAATCATTTGTTACTTTACCAACAACAACAACTATAGAAGCGCCAACAATTAGGGAGGTTCCCTTTAAGGATTACACTATAGAATTTCAAAAAGAGTCTCGTTGTAATGGTTCAAAACGTAGAAAATACATAAAACCAATTAAACGATATACCATAAAATATTCGGTTTAAATTTATCATGCAATAAATATGTGCATAACATTGCAAGCACATACCAGAAGTATTTTCAATTTATATGCTCAAGGACTTAACTCTCTATTTTATGGTGTGTTTTTGTGTTGGCTTGCCCACACGTTATCGCCAAACAACAAAAAAACAAAAAATAAAAACAGAAATGCTAAGTACGAAATACAACTTTTTGGCATATTGTTTCGGGATTATGCAGAATTTTGACTGGATGTACAAACAAGCATTTCGATGTGAAGTGTGAATTTGCACACATGAATATGAATGAAATCCATACCAAAAATCAACTGCATAACATGTGCTATTGAGGATGAAAGTAATATTTGAAAGGTGTGGCGGTCATTGGTGAAAAGTAAAGTAAAGCAAAATGGATAATACATATATTAAATTTAAAAGTTGCACTACAGACGTATAAAAGATATGTGTATATAGATGGGGAAATAGTTGTAAGATTGGTGTAATTATGTATTAAAAAAATGGAAGAAATTTCAATCAGTAGTTTACCCTTGAGGACTTTTAATGACATGACATTAAAATAGATCTCTCTAAGATTTATCTTAATGCAAAAATTGGAGATTGGGGAGATGCTCTTGGTTCAGCATCAACAATAGGGCGTTTCACCAATAGCGTTTTTTGCAACTCTTGAAGCGGAATATTAAGGCTTGTGATCTAAAAGAATTTCCATGGGGTCATTTTATCAAAAAAATGAGGTTATAGATACAAAATTGTTATAATATTTTTTTCTGGGGCTTTTTGTTCATACAACTAAACAATTCTCAACTAAAGGATCCGATCCCACGACAAAAAAAATTATTGGTGTGAAAAATTATTATAATAAGGACCATTTTTGAAAAATTATTTTTTCTAGATTCAAACCTCGATAACCTGAAAAGTTTTCAACATTTTTTTAAGATGTAAAATGCGTTTGAAATGTCTTTTAATTACCTTTCATTACATAGATTTATTTTTACTTATTGGAAAAATATAAGAAAAAATTAAAGTTTGATAATTTTTTTTATATATCAAATTTTATGAAAATTAAAAGAATTTCATTATGTTTCGTTCTTGGTTAAGTAAAAAAAAACATCTAAAATACATTGCTTTAATAAAAATATCAAAAATTCAAATTATCAATAAATTTGTATTCCCATACACAATTAAAAGATATTAAATAAACAAAATCAACATATTTAATGAACAAATTAAAATTAAAAAGTAAATTTGTATCTAAAATTTTAATACATTAAATGTGGAACAACTGCCAATTACCAATTACCTACTTTTAAAGAAGTCCGACTTCAAGCACAGAGCAATAATGTAAAGAGTATCCAAGATTCCAGGCTGTTAAATTTTGTGTCGAAAAATGCCTGGAAACGAGGTGCTAGCGAACTTTTGTAAACAATCTTCCATGAGAGTTGATAAAAATAGTACTTTTGCGATCTTTTGTTCCACTGAAATTAGTAAAACAATCGCCAACAACCCTTTTTCTCTCTGTTATCTCACTGTAGTTCGCAGACACCTAAGATGTTCATAACAGAGCTCTGGACGGTAGGGGTATCAAGTATCGTAAAATTCAAATAGTCTGAAATATTTTTATTTTTTTATATTTTGTTACATTTTAAAACGGGCCTACTTCAAATATTTTAAAATTCAAATAGTATGAATTTAAAAATAAAAAATTATTTTTTGTCTATTTTTTATTTTTTCAACATTTTTCACTTATCGCTCATTTACTGCAAGACCGGCATAACTCAAAAAATGAAATTTTGGAGTTAGAGATGCAGAATTGTTCGTTATATAATACTTCATGTTGTGTTTAACATTCATGTTAATATCTTTTATACATTCCGCATGAGAGCTATTTGAATTCCACCATTTCGTACAAGTTGGGTGTTAATTAAAAACTTTAAACGCGTTTATCTTGGAATCGATTTTTTTGGGTTATGCTGGTCTTGCAGCAAATGAGCGATATATACCAAAAAGGTATCTAAATTATCTTTCTAACGCATTTTACATCTTGAAAACTTTTCAAGTTATCGGGTTTGAAATGTAGGAAAAATAATTTTTCATTTTTAAGACTATAAAAGTGGCCTTTAATATAATAATTTTTCACACCAATAATTTTTTGTCGTGGGATCGAGTCCTTGAGAAGAGAATTGTTTAGTTGTATGAACAAAAATAACCAGAAAAAAATTATATACAATTTTTTTCTCCATAACCTAATTTTTTTGATAAAATCTATTTCAGCGACCCTATACTCATCTTCAAAAAATTTTCGAAATTCTTTCAGATCACAAGCTTTAATATTTCTCTGCAAGAGTTGGAAATTTTTTTTTTGTTAAACGCCCTAACCAACAACACCTCTGATATCGGATTGAGACTGATGAGATTCGCGTCGGCAAGAAATATTGTAGTACATGGAAAAAGAACACAGGGCACAACACAAGGCTGCAAATAGATCATGTGGTAATCGATGTAAGCATATTTCAGACGTTATGGACATGCGTGTTTTGGATTAAATAGAGACTCGGATCATCACATACTTACATTCGTGGTACGCACCTGACTAATTAGTGCTAAGAACACTCGTAATCTTACGCAAAGGAAATATTCACAAAGTTTCATACAACCGAGGTAGCCAATGGTTATTTTAGCTAACTCTCTCAATTAAATTCAAACAAACCCTACTAATTCTGATGTTTTCGACGCACAGTGACAACATATTGTACATTATATTACCACTGCCGCAACAATCGCTCAGGCAAGCCCTGGTAAGATGATTAAAGTCGCGTATTGTCTAAGGAAATGATTGCCGCACACAAAGCAAGACTACAGCCAATGGTATCGCGTGCTGCAAAAGAACAAAGCGTAGGAAGACGAAACGATCTTGAAGCAGAATCAAACAGTACAGGGAGACAGGTGAAGCCCTAGAAGATTACAAAGCTGCATTCGACAGTCTGAAGCGATAGAAATAAGTAGATGTTATGGCTGAGTTTGGTTTCCCAGCTAAGTTGATATGACTATGTGGTATGACACTGACTGACACAAAGTCTTTAGTGAAAATAGATAAAAATCTTTTACAAAAGTCACATGCTGCTCGATGATGCTCGATGATATTGCTATTGCATTGAGAAGTAGTGGACAGAAGTGGGTTTGGTAATAAATAAGGACAAATACAGGTTATTTTTTTCAACAAACTGGGAGTCTGCACTTTACACAGAATCTTGGGTAATGACACAAGCTGATCAATCTGTTCTGCGAGACGTCTAGAGTAATATTTCGGCAAAATATTCGTATCATAGTAGTTAACGGCGAGTACCATCGTTGAATGAAGAATGGGCAGTATGAGCTGTATAACGGCACCGACGTAGCCAAGCGAGTTCAAATAGACCGAATTAGCTGGCTGGCACATGTTGTTTGAATGGATGTAAATGTTCCAGCTCAATAGGTTTTCGGCAATAAGCTGATGGACGGTACAGAAGGGGGCGACCAATACTTCGTTGGATAGGGATGTTACTACGGCCTTTCCGAGCATTAGGAAGCAGTCGGCAAAAGTGGGTTTGGTGAGAAAAGAGAACAAATCTCAGTTATTCGTTATAAAAAGTCTACTTGTCTCAAACGCTGCGTGAACGTTGACAACTATAACTTTAAACATAAGTAATAATGTCTGACTGGTAATCAAGAGACGAGTATTGATCGCAAACCGCTGATACTATGAGCTGAGCAAGCTATTTCATGAGAAAGTCCTCTCTCAACAAATAAAGAAACAACTCCATAAGGCACTGAACCTACCTGTCTTTCGCTATAGCGCAGAATCCTGGGTAATGACACAAGGTGAACAATCTGTTTTGAGAGTCGTCGAGAGAAAAATATTTCGCAAAATATTTAGACACTTCGTCATTAACGACGAGTATCATCATCGAATGAAGCATGTGCTCTATGAGCTGTATAACGACATCGATGTACTCAAGCTCATTCAAACAATATATATGCATCAGCTTGATATGTTTACGGCGATAAGCTGATGGGTGGTGCAGAAGGGAACGACCAAAATTTCGTTGGTTGGACCAGGTGAAAGAGCTGTTATCTAAGCTTGGTGTGACGAAAGAACTACGGAGTCCAAACGACAGAAGCGCTTGGAATTCTTTATGGCTACTGATAGATGAATTTATGTTGTTGTTGCAAAATAAGAAGAAGAAAGTATGTAAAATATTGTTGAAAGCTCCTTCGATGCCTAGGAAAGTTCCCAGAGCGTAGATCTTATTATCGAAGGAATTTGGTCTATACTTTATATTTTTACTTTAGAGTGGAGAGCTGTCTAGTGAGTCCTTGCACTTGTATAACGGGCTATAAGTCTGTAGAACGGACATTGAATGTGTACAACGAGTCCTTTTGCACTTGTACTGTTGAATTATCAATATGTACTTGTTTAAAATATTACTAAAATATAACTCTTTCAGGAAACGTTTTATATCATATAAGTTTTGTTTGTAACGTTTTTGTACGATGAAAACTTTTTCATTCATTAAACAACTTTTATAAAACTCGCATCCGGTGTCGTATAATTCAATAGGTTATGGGCCCAGAACTCCATGCTGAGAGATTCTGAGGACAAATAAAATAAAAGGAAATATAAAATATAAAAGGATTAGAAAATGGCATCCACTTCGTTTGCTGGAAAAATACCAGTTTTTGATGGGACTAATTATTCAACATGGAAGACTCAAATGGAAGCTTTGCTTCAGAAGAGCAGATTCCTTCAAATTGTAAAAGGAAACGTTGCAGCTCCTGCTGAACCAAATCTACTCGAAGAATGGACAGAAAAAGATCAGGATGCAAGAGCCGATATCCTGATGGCATTAGCCCCAAAAATTATTATATTAGTGAGAAATTTTGATACATCGAAAAAGATTTGGGATTTTCTAGAAGAAACGTATGACAGAAAATCGAAAAGACAAAAGGCAGAATTGTACAGGAGATTAATGAATCACAAGATGTATGCTGGACAAACAATATCAAAATATATTGAAGAATTTGATGAAAACTACATGCAACTCGAAGAAATGAATGGAAAAATAGAAGATGAACTGCAAGTTATAATTTTGCTAGATGGATTATCGGATGACTACAAGGAAGTGAAAGCAGCTTACAACACAGCAAATGATTTCCCCACAGTGAAAACTTTAAGATCGAGACTGTTGGAGCTGCAAGACAACAATAATGCACCAGATGAGGCATTTAAGGCAAAATATGGTAGGAAATATAACTATAATAACAAGAAATCTGGAAATAATAATTTCAAAGGGGATAAAAATGGTATGTCAAATTTTATTAATTGTTATCGTTGTGGCAAACAAGGACATATGGCCAAAAATTGTAAGACAAATATTTTTAAAAGTCGAACTAATGTTGCAATTTCTAATGGATTTGTTGTCACCCATGAAATTGCTCAGAATGTTAGTCACAGATCTGAATGGTACTTAGATAGTGGAGCTACTTCCCACATGACATACCAAAAGAACTTATTTGAAGATTTTGATCAATCGTACACTGGTATTGTCAAACTTGCTGATGAAAAGGAATTACATGTGAAAGGACAAGGAACTATTGTACTGAATATTAAGGTACAAGGAACACATAAACAAATAAGGCTTTTTAATGCATTGTGGGTTCCAGATTTGAAAAATAATTTAATGTCCACTAGTAAAGCAACTGATAACGGGTGTACAGTTGAAATGTCGGGAAAATGTGCAAGGATAATGAAAAATAAGGAAATATTGGTTGAAGCACATAAAGATAATGGTCTTTATAAAGTTTACATTGATGAAATTCATAACTGCTATGACGTAAACGAACAAAACCACGGATAGAACAACTTTGGCATAAACGATTTGGCCACCTTAATAATTATTCTTTGAAGAAATTAAAATCTCTTGATATGGTTACTGGAATGCCTAACATTGATACTACTAACTTCCAATGTGAGACTTGTGTAAGGGGAAAACAAATCCGTGATAAATTTCCTAAAAAGAGTGACAAATCTTCACGCCAAGTTATGGAACTGGTCCACTCCGATATATGCGGTCCAATGAAAACTGAATCATTGGGGAGAAAGGTTTATTTCGCAACATTTATAGATGATTTTTCTCGCAAGGTTTATGTAACATTTTTGAGAAATAAGTCTGAATATTTAGAAGCGCTTAAAGAATTTAAAAATTATGCTGAAGTCGAAACAGGGAAAAAATTAAAAATTTTAAGAACTGACAACGCTAAGGAAATGATTGGTAATGATGTTAATCAATATTTAAAAGCTAATGGTATTATACATCAACGATCAGTGGAGTACACGCCGCAACAAAATGGAGTGGCTGAACGGATGAACCGTACACTTGTAGAAATGGCAAGGTGTTTGATGTTAGAAGCCAACTTGCCGCAAATATTATGGGCGGAACTTATACATACAGCATCATATATTCGTAATAGGTGTCCTACTAAGTTAAATAATGATAAAACACCATTTGAAATTTGGACTGGTAAAAAGCCAAACGTACAACACTTGCGAGAAATTGGAAGCAAATCATTTGTATTAAATAAAAAACATGGAAAGGGTAAATGGGAGCCTAGAAGCGTAGAATACATCTTGGTCGGTTATTGTGATACATCGAAAGCGTACAGATTATGGAAATCTGGCGACAGACAAATTGTAAAGAGCCGTGATGTCAAAATTTTTGAAGGAAAATATCTAAATGCTGCTGTTACAATATCAAACGCTAATGATGACGGCGATTTTTTAGAAATTCAAATAAATTTCAACAAGGAAGACAATGGAACTGAGCATGAATCTCAGGATGCTTCTGCAGCAGATGCTGATGAGACAACGGAAGAAGACAATGCGGAAAATTCTTTAGAAGAAGTCGATAATCAATCATCTGAATGTATACAAAGAGAAGAACAACCAAATCCAATTGAGTCAATTATATCTCATTTGAGGTCCTGGAAGTTCATGAGCCACGAAAGCGTAAACGTTTGTTTTGAAGATAATCCTAAAACCATCAAAGATATAGAGGGGTCTATTTATAAAAATGATTGGCTGGCAGCTATTAATAGTGAATATAATTCCTTGATTGGGAATGGAACGTGGGATTTATCTGAGCTGCCTCCTGGAAGAAAAACTGTTGGTTGCAAATGGGTGTTTACTACCAAATACAATCCAGATGGATCAGTGGACAAGCGAAAGGCAAGATTAGTGGCCAAAGGATATTCACAACAATATGGAGTTGATTATATGGATACCTATGCTCCTGTAGTTCGTCAAAGTTCACTCAGGTTAATGTATGCTTTAGCAGTTGAAAATAATTTAAAGCTAAAACAACTGGATGTGTCAACCGCTTTTTTAAATGGAGATATCGATGAGGAAATCTATATGGATCAACCAGAAGGTTTTGTGAAAGAAGCGAATCGTACCAAAGTATGCAAGCTTAAAAAGGCAATATATGGATTGAAACAAGCTGGCAGACAATGGTTCAAAAAGATCCATTCGGTCCTTCACAAAGTTGGTTTAATTCAGTCTAAATATGATCAATGCGTATACTATAAAAGAGAAAATTCTAGTATTCTAATAATGGCTCTGTATGTTGATGACATGGTAGTTGCATATAATGATAAAGATGCATTAGCAACGATGATGAATACTTTGAAAGCTAATTTTGACATTAGAGATATGAACCAACCAAGAAATTGCATAGGGTTATGCATTGATTACAAAGATGGACAGTTATCAATATCTCAACCTGGTTATATTTCAAGTTTAGTTAGGAAATATGGTTTGGAAAATTGTAAGCCAACAAAATTACCGATGCAATATAAAATGTTATTAGAGAAAGATCCAAAATTTCGTGAAGAAGCACAAAAAGTAGAGGAACATCAATACCAGGAACTTATTGGATCGTTACTTCACATTGCATTATACAGTAGGCCAGATATATCATGTAGCGTTAACATGTTATCTCAGTTTTTTAAAGATCCCAGACGACAACATTGGAAATGTGCTTTACAAATTGTTAAATATTTAAATACTACTAAAAAAGCTGTCCTGAAATATAAGGCGAATGGTCTGCCAATAACTGGTTTTGTAGATGCTAACTGGGCACAAGATGTTAATGACCGGAAGTCACAATCCGGTTTTTGCTTTGTTCTTGCAGGTGCTGCTGTTTCTTGGGAATCAAAAAAGCAAAAGGTTATTGCTACATCAAGTGCAGAGGCCGAGTACGTAGCTCTTAGTGAAGCAGCCATATATCTAGGATACATTTTGGATGAAATGGGATTCAAGAAGCCAAATCCCATAAGCATTTACAGTGATTCTCAAAGCGCTCAACACATGGCAAAATTTGGGTCTCATCACTCAAGAACAAAGCACATCGATTACAAGTACCACTTTATAAGAGATGCTGTAGAAAGGAAAGTGGTCGATATAAAATATATTTCAACGAATCAGATGCCTGCAGATTACCTTACGAAGCCTGTTCCTAAAATCAAACATTATTTTTGTTGTACATCGATAGGGTTAGAATTTTAAACAATTATTTATTGAGGAGGCGTGTTGAATTATCAATATGTACTTGTTTAAAATATTACTAAAATATAACTCTTTCAGGAAACGTTTTATATCATATAAGTTTTGTTTGTAACGTTTTTGTACGATGAAAACTTTTTCATTCATTAAACAACTTTTATAAAACTCGCATCCGGTGTCGTATAATTCAATATGTACAAAGAGATTTAAGCTCATACAACGGACCTTAAGTCTAAACAGAAAAAATGTTCTCCATTTTTATACCCTCACCCTAAGGGTAGGAGGTAAATATCATTTGACCCTAGGTTTCTTTGAACCAAATTCGATTCATGAATTTTTTAGTCGTTTGAACCATGTCCATTTGTCTGTCTAGGTGGCTGTACGGCTGGTACGCACGATAGAAAGACGCAACCAAATGTTTTGCAATTTTGCACGAGTTAGTATTTCCCTAAAACTACTTACGGTATTGAAAATAGGCTACATGGCCCCGCCCTTTCTGGTACCTCCCATACAAATACATCATACCGCTCACTTTAGAAATCGAGTAATAATATCAATAGACCCAACAAGATATTACCTTAGTTATGTATTTAGTACAACTAAAGCAGGATAAAGTTTGGGAAAAGAGAAAAAATTTGAAGGCTAGCCAGGCCCCTTCTGGTATCTCCCTTACAAATGTACCACTCCATCCACTTAAGAAATCAATATACTAGTCCTGCTTCCGTCAACGATTTACCGTCCATCATCTAAGGACCGCCTTCCTGGCATAGAGGGTAACATATCTACAGACATCACAACCCAACACGTCAGAGACCATCAACGACATGAGGCCATCAACGAAACATATCCCCGGGCATCACTTCCCGCCATCAGACATCTCAAGGACATTATATTTTAGCTCAAGGATCGAGTATTATTTTGTTCTATATCAATTCTGTGGATTATAAATTAAGGTAATAAAAATATAATATCTAGTACTAATCTGGGAAATCTTTTCTTGAGGCGACTGAGATTACCTGTGCCTATGGTAAAGTCCTGTTATATGCTTTATGTCCCACTATTCTGCTTGTATGTACTTTAAAAGTAATTATTTTACTACTACTTTTCCTTTTTTCACTGGGTTTCTATTAGGGATATAACGAACGTTTGCATTCGCATATGCGAATACGAATTATTCGCATCGTTTTGTACATTCGCTTTCGCATTCACATTCGTATAAATATATATTTCAATATTCGCATTCGCATTCGCTTTCGCAATAAAAAATATTCCAATATTCGCATTCATACGAGTAATAGTGAGACTGGTGACGACATGCAAGAGATTACGTTTTCAGTCTCTCATGCATAAAAATTGTTAGCTGAAAAAGAGAAAAAAATGCATATTTTAGAAGATCCTTTATTATGGTGGAAACGAAACAGCCACGCCTCCGGGAAGTGTTCCCAGCGAACAGTTGTTTAGTGGAGCCGGACTTATCTATGATCCACTAAGAACTAGATTGCATAGCGAAAAAGCAGCGAAGCTTTTTTTTGTTAAATACAACTTGGCTCTACTAAACATTGAATACTGAATACGTCAAAGTTTTCGAAAGTAAATAAAATTATTGTTTAGTTACGTTAAAGACTGAATTTCTGAGAATTATATATATTTTAGTTTTTGTTTTACTTTGAAATCAATATTTTATGCTTAATTACTTAACTGAAATACATATTTTTATTTGAAAAGGCAGACAGTAGGAATTTTACTAAATTATTCGTTTACTGAAACCATTTTTTGATATCGCTAAACAATTTTGGAATATTCGCTTTCGCATTCGCATTCGAAAAAACCAAAAATAAGTATTCGCATTCGCATTCGCTTTCGCAAAACAAATATTCCAATATTCGCTTTCGCATTCGCATTCGCTAAAGCACATTCGTTACATCCCTAGTTTCTATATGCAATCTTAAATACGTATACGTTATGGCATTTGAATGTCCCTCAGTAAAAAATATTGTTCATACGTTATATAAAAATCCCATTTGCCCACAATGTCGTTAACAGATCAACATTGCCACCGCTTAGTTTTGTCTTCAACTTTTAAATCACTTAATTTTGTAAAAAACCTTTCCATTCACACAACAGTTCGCCGCCAACAGCGCTAACAACTATTACAACAAGTGTTTATCACCTGTTTCCCTCAAAATGTTTGTAATTTACAACAAATATTTTCCCAACCACTTGTACTTGAGCTGAGGTGGAAATGGCAACACAAACTAAATGTGTTAGTTTTGGCCACTAATGATGACCATTAGTGTCACAATTAGGTACTTTTTAGTGTTTTAATGGCTTTGCTACTCTGCCTTCAACAGAGGGCGAAGGGAGAGAAGGTGATGAAGAAAGAGAGGTAAGGAAAAAAACACTACAGCCATTATCTAAATGCTTGTAATGTGCGAATGAGCGAGTAATGTAATTACTTGCGAAATGCTTAAGTGGGCAAGTGTAGTTTTTGTTTTGGGTCTCTGCCTTTTGGTTTGTTTTGTTGTTGCCTGTTTGTCTTTCCGTTTCCGCTGTGTTATTGTGGCGAATCACTAAATATTTTTGCCTGCTTCTATTAGCGGAAGTGTATAAAGCTTTTAATTGTTACTAATTAGGTGAGAATTTAAGGATAGATTTGGTGTAATGATAATGGCTGAGAGTAAGGAAAAAGTTTGTTTTCGCAAAATTGGTTATAGGGTATATACCGATAATGACAGGTGTTGAGAATAAAATGGAAATGGTTGTGATATTTATCGTTTGAGATTATAATATGGAATATGGAAACTATGTAAGCAAATGATTATGATTTAAACGTTAGAAGGAAAATAGTTGAAATTACTTATTTAGAAAATAATTGAAGAATATATGTATTGCAAATGGAGATATTTTTGTGGTACTGATTAATTTTCTAATTAATAAATCTTCAGACATTTTTTTAAGAGATATTTTCGTGAATTTTTCGATTGAGAAAGGACGAAAAACACTGGCTAAAAATAAGTTACTGCCTATTAATGGCAATCATTTTTAAAGCAAGAAATTGTATATGGGCTTGTCTTTATAAACAATACTATAGTTTTTCTTAAATTTTAAATACATTGACCAAGTTAACATTCTTAGTGTAATGAAAGCCATTCTCATATGGGAAATTTCCTAATTTGAGTCTTTCTGATTGTTATTCATTTGGGAATAACCACAAGCTCTCTTTAGAGGTTGCCAAGCAGCTCACACGTCCAAAGGAATAACGTATTTCCCGTATTCCGTTCATTGGTAGCAAATGTGAGTAGGCGCAATGTTGAGTAACCTAAAATGCATGCTTCCATCGATTCATCTTAGGAAGTAGGTTAAAGAAGTAACTGAAGCTCAACACAACGGCTTTCATAGTGGCTTTGGCAGCCCCGTGAAACTAGGATTGGGCCCGGTGACCTAATAAAAAACTCTCCTTAATCAAAAACAATTATTATGAAACACGAAGTAATGGAAAACAAGAACCCCTCCAAATATTGACGACCCACGCTAACGTTATAAGGACCATGATTTACGGATATGCACCTGGAATGTCCCAACTCTCTACAGAGATGGTGCCTCTATCCAACTGGCGTATGTCCTCGACAAATACAAGGCTGACATCACCGCTATAAAGGGAATGAGATGGACGGGACAGGAATGCACACGACGAAAGAACTGTGACATATTTTTCAGCTTCCATGCAGAATTTGGATGTGGTTTCATAGTCGGCAAGGGACTTCGACACTTGGTCTCGCCGTCTAACCATGTAAGTGACTGAATAGCCGCTAGTCGCATCCGTGCGATATATTTTTACATTACGCTGATTAGTGAACACGCCCCGACAGAAGACAAAGATAAGGATATTAAAGATGTATTCTAAGAGCGCCAACCCACTCAATGACTTCAAACAAAGACCCCCAGTTCTGATGTCCCCGACACACATTGGCAGCATATTGCGAATTCTATGACCATCGCCGTAACGACCGTACTGGGTTATGAAAAATCACGCTCAGACAAGCCTTGGTACGATGAGGAATGTCTCAAAATGTCTAAGGAAATGAATGCTGCATACAAGGAAAAACTGCAGCCATTGACGGCGCGTGCGTTGATGGAGCGTTATAATGAGAAGAGGAGGGAGATGAAAAGCCTGTTCAGGCGAAAAAAGCGTCTGTAGAAGAAAATACAGAGCCAGGATTTCGAAAACAGGCATAGAGGTGAAGCCCGAAAGTTCTATCAAAAGGTTAAAAGCAAAGGTTTTAGAACAGCGATCCCAACCTGTAAGGACAGAGACGGTAATTTGGTCACGAACACTCAGAGTGTGCTGCAAATATGGGGGGAACACTTTCTTTCTCTGATGGTTCTCGTAGACAGCATAAGTGACGAAATCACAATAATCATATACCGACGGAGTAGATTGTCCACCACCAAGCCAAAACGAGATCAGAACGGCAATTGCAAGGCTTAAAAATAATAAAGCAACATGAATGCACCAACTCATAATCACTATTTGGCCCAATGCATTCCCGATGATTGGAATCTGAATGTTTTAGGTCCTGTGCTTAAAAAAGGCGATCCAAGTGTGTGTACCAATTATCGCATACAAGGTCCTGTCTAGTGTGTTATATGAAAGACTAAAGCCCATTTTAGAGAATGTTATTGGATCTTATCCGGGACATAGTGGTTAGAACACGCGACTACCATGCGGTAGATCGCAGGTTCAAACCTGGCTCCAGTCATCTTAAAAAAAAGAAAAAAATAACAAAAAATTAAATTTTCTTTCATTGTCGGCTCCCCTCGAATGTTGTTTGACAGCAACTTCGCAGTATTAAGCTTCGATTCAATCGTCGTGTCTAGTAAGAGCTTCTCAAAACAGTGACGTTCGCATTCCTCGATAAACAAGTAGGTGCCGTTAGTTGTGAATCTAAAAATAGAAAGTGTGTTAATTCACAACAACGCGAGAAGCTATCCCATACCTCATTCATGGGGTGCAAAGGGAAATTAAGTAAGTTTTGGATCTTATCAGTGTGGCTTTAGACCTGGTAAATCCACGGCCGACCAGATATTCAGGAGCCGATGGACTGCCGGCAGAGCCTTTAGCATATTACGCTTTGCATACAAGGTCCTGTCTAGTGTGCAATGTGATAGACTAAAACGCATCTTAGCGAACCTGATTGGACCTTATCAGTGTTGCTATAGACCTGGTAAATCCGCGACCGACCAAATATTCATACTAAGACAAATCCTGGAGAAGACCCAAGACCGACGGAGTAGATTGTCCACCACCAAGCCAAAACGAGATCAGAACGGCAATTGCAAGGCTTAAAAATAATAAAGCAACATGAATGCACCAGCTCATAATCACTATTTGGCCCAATGCATTCCCGATGATTGGAATCTGAATGTTTTAGGTCCTGTTCTTAAAAAAGGCGATCCAAGTGTGTGTACCAATTATGGCGGGATCAGTCTTTTACACATCGCATACAAGGTCCTGTCTATTGTGTTATATGAAAGACTAAAGCCCATTTTAGAGAATGTTATTGGATCTTATTAGTGTGGCTTTAGACCTGGTAAATTCACGGCCGATCAGATATTCAGGAGCCGATGGACTGCCGGCAGAGCCTTTAGCATTTTACGCTTTGCATACAAGGTCCTGACTAGTGTGTAATGTGATAGACTAAAACGCATCTTAGCGAACCTGATTGCACCTTATCAGTGTTGCTCTAGACCTGGTAAATCCACGACCGACCAAATATTCATACTAAGACAAATCCTGGAGAAGACCCAAGAAATGCAGATCGACAGCTACCATCTGTTTGTCGATTATAAAGCCGCATTCGACAGTCCGATAGAACAAAAATTGTTCGATGCTATGGCTGATTTTAGTTTCCCCGCGAAGCTAATTCGACTTTGCGGGATGACTCTGACTTACACGAAGTCTTTAGTGAAAATTGGCAAATATCTGTCAGAGCCATTTACTACCAAACGAGGCCTTAGACAAGGCGATAGTCTGTTCTGTGACCTCTTTAACATCGTAATGGAGATGATCATGCGGAAGGCGGCAGTAAACAAGAATGGTACCATCTTCAACAAAAGCCACATGTTGTTCGCGTATGCTGATGATATAGATATTATTGGACGTGGATTGCGGAATGTTACTGCGGCTTTTTCGAGCATTAAAAAACAGTCGGCGGAAATGGGTCTGGTTATAAATGGAGACCAAATGAAGTAATTTGTTTCAACGAACAGTCTACTCGTTAGACGCTTCGTGAACGTTGATAACTATTAGCCTGGAAATCAAAAGACGAGTACTGATCGCAAACCGCTACTACAATGTGCTAAGCGAGCGATTTAATGCCAGAGCACTCTCTCGAAGAACATAGATTCAACTCTACCAGACTCTGATCCTACCAGCTGCTGTTATCAGTTGCTGCTGCTAATTAAGAAGAAATACTTAAATAGAGGTTAAATGGTAAAAGAAAATAAACATTTTTATTCCTATCCTGCATCTTGATGTAACACCATCTATGTAACATACTTCCAAATTAAAGTGACTTAAACTTTTTGCGTTTAGCAAATTCTCTTTGCAAGTTTCTCATCTAATCAATTATCTATCTAATTTATAGTATCTCGAGTATTAACATCTTATGTCATTTTGATGTTTATACTTGTTTAACGCAAAATAGGTTCTTCGTAGTAATTTTTTGCTACAAACTATATTCCAACATTGTAAAAGAGGTCAACAACTTTTGTTCTTCTCTATTTTATTTATATCCCATTTAATAATTGTCATTGCCAAACTTTTCTGCCCACAGTTGATGTTGTCCTACATAATTAACACTTCGTCCAAGTCAATGTCCTTAGCTTCACATAATATATTCTGTGGTTGTTTGTATCTTTAACCCTCATCGCTACGATGATACTAGGCTAGTCTGTGTGAGTATGTGTGTGGTTGTGATTTTCTGCTTGTAATTCGTGGTGGCACATAATTTGTGGATGTCCTTTCCATGTCTTCCTGTTGTTTATTGGCATATTGTCTTTGTTTACATGTGGTGGTAGTGATGGTGGTGTTGAAAAGACCACAAATATATTCAATTTGATCTTGATAAATTTTTAAGAACTTTCCATGTTGACAGTTATATCTATGCGGAGGTCTTTGCGGAGGGGGGTATTGCTTGTGTAACTGTCTGTGTAAATACTTGTTTATAAAATTGATAGAAAGAATATATACAGAGATACATGTTCGTTTATGAAATGACATCGTATCGACAACTTGTGAAAAGTTTTTATCTCTTGTTTATTAACTTTTAGAGGGAAAACGAGAGGTGGTTACTTAAATAACTCGCTGTTTATAAATAGAGAATGTCTGTGTATCATCATAATGAAAATATAAATATTTGTTGTTATCTTCTTTTTCTTCAGCAACAACTGAATTTCATCCATCAGTAACAGCACGTAGAAAAGAATTCCAAGCTCTTCGGTCTTTTGCGCTTTGTAGATAGTTTGTCATCCAACGATGTTTTGTCCCCTCCTCCGCCGTTCAACGAGTTTATTGCCGAAGACTTTTCGAGCTGGAGCTTTTTCGTTTATTCGTTCAACCAGTCAAAGCCAGTACATTTGGTCTATTACAACGCGTGTGACTACGTCGATGTCGTTGTACAGCTCATAGAGCTCATAGGTTATTCGGCGTCGGTACTCGCCGTTAACGATGGTGGGTCCAAATATTTTGCGAAGTATTTTTCTCTCGAAAACACTCAGTTTAGTTTGATCCGCTTGTATCATTACCCAGGATTCTGCGCTGTAGAGCAAAACAGGTAGGATCAGTATTTGGTAAATTTAGATGTACGTTCGTTGAGAACAAAACGCCTACATAGCGCATAGTAGCAGCGGCTTGCGATTAATACTCGTCCTTTAATATCCAGGCTGACATTATCATTTTTCTTTACTGCGGAGCCAAGGTAGACAAAATCATCGACCACTTCAAAGATATAGTTGTCAACGTTCACGCAGCGTCCCAAACGAGTAGACTCTTTGTTCGTTGAAACAAATAACTTGTGTGTTGTCCTCATATACCACCATACCCACTTTGCATTCTGCTTGTAAAGGCCACAGTAAAATCACGCAGTCCACGGCCAATGTTAAAGATGGAACAATTCCTGTTTACTGCAGCCGGCCGCATGATCATCTTCATTCCGATGTTAAAGACATCGCTTGATAGAAAATGGCTCAGTCAGATTTTTGCCTTTTTTCACTGAAGACTTTGTATCAGTCAGTGTCATTCCGCAAAGTCATATCAACTTCGCTGGTAAACCAAACTCAGCCACAGCATCTATCAATTTCTGTCGTATCGGACTGTCGAATGCAGCTTTGTAATCGATGAACAGATGGTAGGTATCGATCTGCATCTCTTGGGTCTTCTCCAGGATTTGTAGTAGTGTGAATATCTGGTCGGTCGTGGATTTATCAGGACTAGAGCCTCAGTTATTAAAACCAATCAGGTTCACTAGGATGTGCTTAAGTCTTTCACATAACACACTTGACAGGACCTTGTAAGCGATGGGTAAAAGGCTGTTCTAGCGATAGTTGTTACACCACCTTGTATCGCCTTGCTTAAGGACAAAAACTAAGATTCCAATCATCGGGCATGCATTCCTTGAGCCAAATCGTGTTTATAAGAAGGAATATGCATGTTGCCAGCTCATGGCCGTCGGCTTTAGAAAGCTCTGTTAGTAGTCCATCGGCTCGCGCGGTTTTATTATTTTTATGCCATGCAGATCTCGTTTTGCCTCGGTGGTAGACAATCTACTCTGTCGTCCATGATTGGTATGATTTCGTCGCCTTTGATGCCTTCGAAAACAAGCAGCATACGAAAGTGTTCCCTCCATATTTGCAGCATACCCTGAGTATTTATGTGTAGATTTCCATCTCTATCCTTACAGGTGCGGATCCCTGTTACTAAAACTTTTCTTTTTAACTTTTGGTACAACTTTCGGGTTTCACCTCTATTCCTGTAATTTCGATATCCTGGCTCTGATTTTTCTTCCAGAGACGCTTTTTCCGCCTGAAGAGGCGTCTCATTTCCATCATTTTCTCTTTATATCTGTCCGTCACCCAATGCGTTGCCATTGGCTGCAGTTTTGCCCTGTATGTAGAATCCTTTTCCTTAGACATTTCGCGACAGTCGTCATTGTACCACGGCTTGCCTGAGCGTGGTTTTTCATAACTCAGTTCGGTCGTTGCGGCAGTGGACATAAAATTCGTAATAAGCTACCACTGTGTGTCGGGAACATCAGAAATAGGGGCGTTTGTTTGAAGTAATTGACAGAGTTGGTTGGAATTGGCATTGGCTATTTCGGTGGTATGCAGCTTTGTGATGTCAAGCTTTCTTTGCGTTTGGTTACGAGCGTTTCTAGCACTACTTAATCGTGTGCGTACCTTGGTTGTAACTCAATGTATGCACCGTGCATCACACGCACGTCCATAACGCTTGAGACATCGATTCCCGCGTGATTAATCTGATTTTTTGTATTTTGATCGGGAGATATCCAGGTTTTCTTGTGGATATCTTTATGCGGGAATCTGGTTCCACTCACAATCATGTTTCTTGCTGACGCGAAACTCATCAGTCTGAATCCGTTAACGGAGGTGTTGTTGTGTAGACTGAATTGTCCTTTTGCTGAACCAAGAGCATCTTCCCTTCATATTTTAGCATTAAAATCTCCCAGAACAATTTTAATGTCATGTGCAGGGCAGCGATCATATATCTATTCCAGGCGCTCATAGACTGCATCTTTAATGTCCTTGTCTTTGGCTTTCGTAGGGGCGTGAACACAATCATCTTCTCTGTAGAGAGTTTGGACTATCCAGGTGCATATGCGTAAATCATGGTCCTTATAACGTTTGCGGGTGTCGTCAACATTTGAGGGGGTTCTTGTTATTTATTTTCTTCGTGTTTTCATAATAATTGGTTCTGTTTAAGGAGAGCGGCTTATTAGGCTGCCGCATCCAATGTTGGTTTCTTTGCTGCTGCCAAAGCCACTAAGAGAGCCAGTTGTATACAAACTGGAGCAAAATCCAAACAAATTTTGGCTAAATCACTTATAACTTCTGTCAGTTCCTCATCATGGTATATGTACAGTAGAGTGGGTTATTTAGTATGAAGTAAAAAATGCACCAAGCGGTTATCAAAATCTTGGGACCGGCCATGACATAGTAGTTAGAACTCGCGACTACCATGAGGGAGATCGGTGGTTCGATTTTTGGCTCCAGTCATCTACATTTTTCTTTCATTGACGTCCCCCTCGATGATGTAAACAGCAACTTCGCAGTATAGTGTCGAGTCAATCGACATGTCTAGTAAAAGTTTCTCAATCAGTGACGTTCGCATTTGTCGATGAACAATCAGAATAATGATCAGATATATTCAAATCAGAAAATCTTTATTATTATAAGCAGCTATTCAAATGCCATGCCACACAATAACTTAAAAATTCTTCATATATTAATATTTTACAAAATCTCTATCCTGCACCTCAAACCAATAACTAAACCCTTGCTGTCATCATATCTAACGTATGCATGAATATGATTCCCATAATCGTATTAATTCCCTCCCATAATCACAATATCATATGATTACTTTTGAGACTGTGCTGTACTGTGCTGTGCTGTGAAGAGAACATCTCATTTATCTGTTTAATTGGATGAGACATTTGGTTATTTCCCTTCGGTCCTCTTAGTATAATGTTGGTCATTTCCTCTTAGTTAGCTATTTTATATTTCAATTAAAAATCAACATGAATTGTTTGACGCTGTGGGAATAGATTTGTTTTATAATACATTTATTACATGATATAAATGTGTTGTGTAAACTTTATTGTTACATACGTATGATGCTATGTGAGTTGCATGTGCGGTGCTTAGATAAGGACACAAGTGTTTTGTGTGTTGAGTGGGAAAATTTAATTTATTAGTGTTAACAGTGTTTTGAAGTCGAAGTTTATGTAGGATGGCGTTGTAAGTTAGAGTTATAAACAAGGGGAATAAAATAGTTATTGTAGGTAGGAGGAAATGGGTTACCTATTCTATATCTATTTTTTCATGCTTGGTTGACTTTTTTTATTTGTTTATTGTAGAATTTGATGTGACGAACTGTAGAAGAAGCGTAGAAGTTTGAAGCGCTAATAATATTTTTCAACGTGAGGCATTGAGATCCTACTGCATGAAGTAACGTGACGTATGTCCGTACATAATAGGTTTAACGATTTTGACAATTGCCTGAGGAAGTGCATTTGAATGCACATTCAAGGCAAGATTGTCTACAGTTCGAAGCAAACTTAGTCACACCCACGTACACCCCACACACAACTGAGGATGTACATACGAATGTTGTGTTGAATTTCAAATGCACACAGAATTGTAAAATGCCATGAAAATAGTTATGCATAATGGCAATGGCATTTTGTTAACATTTATTATTATTGCGCAAAAACAGAATTAACCAATTGACAACAGAGTAAGGAAAATGGTATTATATAATGTGCATATAGTTATTGGTGGATTGTACGTTAAGGTTTTAAGTAGCTGTAAAATGGGAAGCGTGCTAATAACATTATAAAAGATAAAGTAAAATTTTATTTTTATTACACTATGTAGCAGTACCAATCAAATTAGCCTAAAACTTGACAAATTCCCCTATACGATACTTACTAACTTCAAATTGATATTAAATTATTATGGCCTGTAACTTGTCAAAACGAATGATGCAGAACTTCTTCTATTTGGGGCTACTTTCACGTAGAATTCTCAGAATTGAGTCCCAAATCAATGAGCTGAAAAATGTAGTCTCAATGTAGTCTGCAGTCTCAAGGGTACCAATCACCTTTGGAATATGTTGGAGTCAAAGTTAGAGCTATCTGAGAACTATTGTTAATAGGCAATTTTATGAGAGAGAGTTGAGCGTCCCGGCTTAGAACTCGATATCCAATTATGTACTAGCATCGATGTATATCGATATACGCCTCGTTTCGATCGGACAACAAATGACGATACAGCATAATTAATACTAATTCGGGGAGTTGCACAGTGTGGTTTGGGCGGACAAAAATTAAAAATATCACTGTTTTATTTCTTCTCCTTCTTAATTGGCAGCAGCAGCAGAAATTTATCTATCAGTAGCCGCACGTAGAAAAGTATTCCAAGCCCTTCGGTCTTTTGCGCTGCGTAGATAGTTAGTCGCACCAAGTGTAGATAACTACTTTTTCAC